>OY294053.1:31531407-31579560 GCA_958510825.1 Brachypterus glaber
GCGATAGGTAACTTGACTGACTGGATGTCAAAGTTCTGACTAAGCTTTCACGGAATTCTTTTGAAGATAATAATTTAGGTGCCATTCTTTATATTTTAAGAATAATATTTTTTGTAAATACTAGTTTATTACATTTTTGAAGATAGGGGGATATTCATAAAAGAGGCCAAACATATTTAGCTTGTTTTTTTCATCCGAAAACCTAAGTCCCACTGCCAAATTTTAGACTTTGGGCAACTCAAAATTTGGGTCTTATATTAGGGAACCAAATTTATGCGTGACTGCATTTATGGAGGATCTAAAATGTTTCAGGACTATAAAGCCCTTAGGGCCACTTGCACCAACGACTTTAAACTTGGTTTAAATTGACAGTCAACCAATCAGAACACAGTATTTTTAACTTAAACTCAGTTGAGTCGAGATAATCCCAGCTTAAGAGTTGGTGCAAGTTGCCCTTAATTATTTTTTATTTCTTCTCCTAGTTTTTTTTACAAAATTCAGACCTTTAACTTTTTTTGGAGCAGAATTTTTATGGAACAAGAAGAAGAAGAAAAACCTGACAGATAAACAAGTGTGAAGTTGCAATTTTTTAACCATCAAAAACGCTTTTTTTGCTTTAAATACTGGATAAACTTATACAACTTTATTCTTAAAATTATTATTGTACTATTTTATAACATTATATTTAAAAAATATGGCCGAATGCGAAGAAAAGGTAAAACCTAACCTCAAAAAATAATGAATTTTACATTTTTTTCTTTTAGCCAAAAATTACAATCAGACATGACTGGTATCAGACTGAAACAGATGTAGTAATAACTTTACTGGCTAAAAACGTTAATAAAGATGATTTAAAACTTGAGTTCGAAGAACATAAAGTAAAGATCGTAATAAAGTATTCTAGTCAAGACGATGTAGATTTATGCTTTGATTTGTCTTATAAAATAGTCCCAGAACAGTCATCTTATAAAATAACACCTTCAAAAGTATGTATATTTATTAGCTTTTAATAACGGATCTCTTTTAAAGGTTTATCTTAACGTTAATTTTGTATCCTTGTAATTAGGGACACTAAATAAAGTTACATTAAACTTCACACATGACGTTTAATGTCATATATAGGGTGCCTACTTGTAATGAGATCAGTTAATAATATTAATAGGTAGTAGGTAGTACATGGAGACCCTTGATAGTTATTTTACCACAGAACTGCTATGGTATCTGGCTAAAATGCATTGGAGGCTGCTAAAATACAATATTTTGCAGGTTGAAATTAAAATGAAAAAATGGAAGGATTAAGATGGGAAAAGTTAGAGGGTGCTGTTAAAACTCAAATCAAGGCTATTCCACAAGGTAAATTATATTCCAAAACAAGACTGCTCAACTAACATAAAAATAAATATTTTCTACTATTTAAAAAATTACCTTGTATGCTTTTAGCTTCTGCAGCAGTTACAAGTGGTCCTCCAACTTATCCATCATCAAAAGGAAAAAATTGGAATGCAATTGAAAAAGAAATAGAGGAAAAAGAAAAGGAAGAAAAACCAGAAGGAGAAGCGGCTCTTAATAAACTTTTTCAGGAAATTTATGGAAAGGGAAGTGATGAAGTCAAGAAAGCTATGAACAAGAGCTTTGTAAGTTAATCTGCCTAATACAGATGGCGCTAACTATTGATAAATATAGATCCATTCCATTAATAGAATTTTCATAAGTTCAAAAAAATCTCTGAAAAAATATAAGTTATACTTACATACCGTGCATTTCAGATTATACAAAACAGAGAAAACGAAGATAGAACGATCAGATCAAGGCTGACGTGAGGAGACGGCCTGTCCGACTCTCTGTATTTTATTAAAAAAAACACACGTCAGCCTTGATCTTTGTTTCATACGTTTTGTTTACTTTCAAACGGGCGGTATATATTTTTTTAATTTTCAGATGGAAAGCGGCGGTACCGTTTTAAGCACAAATTGGAACGAGATAGGAAAAGATAAAGTCAAAGTACAACCGCCAGATGGAGTTGAATTCAAAAAATGGGACTAAATTTTTGAATAAAACTCTTTTTTTTTGTATTCTTAAAATTATAATTATGAAATCAGAAACTCAGAGGCAGTCACGAACTTTATGAATATTGCCCTAAGTTTAAATACTTGTACCCTTACATGAATAATTCATAATTTACATAACGTCATTTATTATTTATTGCAATATTAACACAAATTATGTAGCATTCAATCAGTTATCAAAAACAAAGAAACATTGTGTTCCTCAAATTTTTAGAAAAATTATGATATTAAAATATAACAATTTTATATACAAACCTAGGATTTTTATATGCTTAGCTATTACTAAGGGGTCGTCCATAAAATACGTCACGCAAATTGACCAAAATTCATACACTTCATACCGCGTTTCTTGCGTTGTTAAAGGATTTAGAGATTTCATATTTTGGCTACCCCCCCCCCAAATATAAAATGTCTACAGCCTTTAATAACGCGAGAAACAGGGTATGAAGTGTATGAATTTTGGTCGATTTGTGTGACGTATTTTATGGACGACCCTAATCTATTATATAATAGGTTAGCAATAATTGCTCGACTCTGTATTTTATATAAAATACAGTAGTTGACCCAATCAAATTTTTTTTTTTGTTATTTGAAACAAAATTAATTTTTTATTAAACTTTTTTTGAGGTTTTAAATAAAGGATTTAATAAATTAAACATGAAATTCATTTTATAATTTCTAAAAATTTTTTTAGATATTCTGAAACCTGTGTACAAATGAGCTGCTCTCCCCTATATTTTATACGAAGTAGTTCAAATGTACCAACCAAACCGCCATTTTTTTAGTTCAAGTGTACCAAAGTGAAAACATGTTGAAACACATCGTAAAAAGTTCAAATTTCGTTTATTTTAATAACACGTTAAAGTTTATCTTGAATACAACTTGTAAACGCAATAAAAAAGCGTTTTTAAAACAATTATCAACAAATCATAACCTTACTTTTTCTCATGTGCCTAGAACATTTTGCACAAGTGCGCAAAAACATGCGAAACACTTTGTTGAATCAGAAAATATATATGCTTATAATGTTATTAGAAATAATATAGTACATAAATTTGATACCGGGGAATATTCGGCCAAAATTTCCAGTCTAAATGAGTTGAACTCGTTACTAGATGTTCAATATCGAGATACCAATGCTAGTCAGGTATTAGCAGCGTTTAAAGCCGCAAAAGATTATTGTATTGATAATAATATCAATATATCAGATAGTAGATTTGATAATTTGGTAGATGGATTAATGGATCATTGCCAAAATTTAACGGACCAAGAATTGCATGATTTAATAGAATGTATAACGGAATATCCACCTACAGAGTTGTATAATTCGCATAATTTTCATGATGTGTGGAGTTGCTTGGATGATATGTGTGTAGCAAGAATATACACATGGAAAGTACCAGAATTATATGCTTTTTGTTATCTTTGGTACAAATTAGGCTTAGGTAAATAATAAAATTTGTGACCAATAACTCTAGAATGCTTTGTGGTAGTTTGGACCAGAGATTTCTTACCCAAAGTTCTCAACTGGGATTGTATTTGGTAAAAAATAGGGATGTTAAAGGGGCTTGCTTAAATATTGGTTTTATGGCAGAAAAATTTGTTTATATTTTTGATTTATTTTTTTTTAATAAAAATAAAATATAGGTACATTTATATTTTTTTAATTTTAGCTAGAAAAAGTGACTTTGTTTTCAACGCAATTGACAAATGTGCAAAATGGGGTGAAAAAATGACCAAAGATGAACTAGTTCATATGTTTTTCTTCCTAAATGTCTGCAGAAGAAAAAAAGTCAGTTTCGAGTATGAATATGCCTTGGAAACTCAAATAAAGAAAATGACGCTGGATGAGATGGCAATAGTCTGTTTAGGATATTTTAAAACTAAAAGTGTTATTAAAATTGCTAGCGTTATGGAATATATGTTAAAAAAACTTGCTGAAGATAGTCACAATGCTAATGAAATAACTATAACAGCCATTCTGAAAGTATGTCATAATTTTTAAAAATATTTAAGGGGCTGTCCTAAATTCATCACACTTTTTTATATTTATATATTTTTGGTGCATAAAATAGGAAAATTACCTTTTTTTTTTGTTAAGTTTTCACAAGCGATTTGATTCTGTAGAGTATAAAAATTTGTGATGTTTAAAAAATGTGTTTTAATTTTTAGGCCATCCGACTTTCTCAACCTGGAAAATTAGGTCGAGAAATTCATCACATTTTGGATAAGCTGTGTTTAGAAATTGATAGGCTTTCTAATTTAGCTTGTCTTCATATGGCTTTAATAGGTTAGTATATATACTATATATATATATATATATATATATATATACAGTGCGATTATAAAGTGCCAAACAGTTTGAAAAGAAAATACTCTTCGTTTGAAGCCACGCCTCTAGAGTTGTGCGCGACAAGCCCATGTGATTGCTATGTACAACAGCTCGGTGGCCAGTAAAACGCACACAGCTTTCTTGCATTTTACTCATCGCTAATGCCAATTTTGCATTAAAAAGTGTTCGGCACTTTATAATCGCTCGGTATACAGGATTTTTTACTGGTACACCTGAACTAGATCTTCTCTTATTAATTTATTGTAAAATTAAACAGAAGATTCTTAACAAGACTTTTTCTTAGCAATAGCCTTAATTTTATAGGGTGAACATGGGCAAATGTGACATGCCCTAGTTGCCTTATACAAATCTATTTATTTATATATAGGAATATTTATTTTTAGGTACTGGAGTTCAGTTGTTGCATGAAGAAAGCCTAAAAAGAGTGTCTCAGAAAATTGTAGAAGAAATAACTGTTGTAGAGAAAGTAAGATTAAAAGATATAGAGAGGATTTTACACGCTTTGTCTATGTTTGATTTTAATCCCAATACGACTCCAGATATTTATCAGGTAGGTCTTATAGTTAAAAAAATCAAAATAAAAAAATTCTTTTTTTCTTTTCAATATTTTTTTTTATTTAAAATATACGCAAACTTTTACAGAAGCGAGCGAGCCATACAATAGCTCTAAAAGTAATAGTTGAAGATCCTAACGTTATGTTCAGAACATTCAAATTAACGAAAATATAAATATTTTAAAAAGCATAAAATAATTACAAAAATGATAAAACTATTTTAAATAAATAATAGATTAACACCACCACCGGAATATGATATATTTTTTAAGAAATAATGGTTATTTATGGTACTAGTGGGTAAAGTAAGATATTGCCCATGAGAAAATTACCTGCGAGGCGTCAGCCAAGCAGGTTAATTTTCGAGAGGGCAATATCGGTTTACCCATGAGTGCCATACAAGGTTTTATCCAATAAATAGCTTAGAAATTCATATTTTTATTAAAAATTTTAATGACATTTAAAAGAAAATAATTTGACAAGTGACAGTTGAGTGGGTAAAATAAATAATTATCCACTCAATAAAGTAAAAGCCACGCGGGGGTTATTATTGAGTTTATCTATTTAAAATAAAGCTGGTAGTTGTCTTATTATCTGTATGTATTGGATAAAATTATTTATTCTTTATTTATCAACCCTTTAATGAAATTCAGTCGTCACGTCTGTGGGACCTCTTATTTTTTGCTAATAAAAAAATCTGTGGGCACAATATTTAACTGAAAACAAAATAAAGCTATTTTTGTATTGTATTGTTTTTCAAGGCATCGTTGGATGAATTAACGAAAAATGAAAGATTAGCAGAAATAATAAAATACCCAAGATGTTTGCCCTGTGCTTTGAACTATTTAAGTATAAAAAATATATACTCTTACGAACTGATGGACAGAATATTGGACATTGAATTTATTAACGAAACTTATGGTAAGTAAATCAGAAATCAGAAATAAAATTTTCAAGCAAAAAACAAGATTGTAACATCTTGCAATAAAAACCAGCTGAGCAGTTGCAAACACCTTGTCAAAACATCGACACTAGGCACTAATTGAAACGTTATTAAAAGGAAAGTTTAATTAATACACCTGCATAATTTATTAAAGTTTGAAAGTCTGTATTTCCAAAACGTTATATTCTAGCAAAAAACTTTATATAGCTTTTTTTATATGGCCTAAAAACAGCTTTCATTTAAAATATATTTTTTTGAAATCGGGTTTTAAATAAGTGAGATATGCTAAAAAAACGTTTTATTACTTTAAACGCCAATATCTCGAAAACAATGCAATTTAGAAAAAAAATTGTAACATTTTTTTACCAATTTAAAATTATCTTTTATATAAGTGCAATTAATAAAATATAATAATAATTGCCTTAATTATAACCAAAAAACGCTTAAAGTAGGAGTCTTATCCCATTTTTAACCCCTTAACCCACAAATAATTTTTCTTTTCATTTTTACAGGGGAAACTATTATTTCGTTAGCAGCAGTTTTAAGTTTTGGACTTTTTTTTGAAATGTTTTTTTTTAGGTAAAGGAGCTAAACTACTGCCCAGAGAACTGTTTATCCTAGACAATTCGATAGAAATAGAGTGCCCAAACTACACCGGAAATAGACTGTCAACTGTTTTGAAATATAAAGCTGCAAAATGGCTGACGGATTTCACACCGATTAGAAATCAAAAATACAAAACATCTGCAACTGATAAATTATTTCTCGACGTTTTTGACAGTATAGAGGAGATTTTGGGAGATAAAAAACTATTTTTTGTCGATCATGTTTTACCACATTTTTCTAGAGCAGGTAATTTTGCTTTCCCATTTTGAAAGTTTTCAAAATTTCGGAAAGCCTTGTATTCATGCAAAAATTTTCAATTTTTTTGCGCATTTTTGCGTATTGTCGATTCAAGCAAAAAAAAAATTGTCGCTCGGTCGATTGATCGGTCGTTCTGTCCGGGAAATCTTTTGGGCACGATAACTTAAGAACGCCTTAAGCTAGAGACTTGAAATTTGGCATACAGGTATGTTACAAAAATTTCTTGCTCGGGATCGTTTTTGGTAAATATTGGGGTGGGACAAGAAGGGCAAATGGGGGTAAATACATTAATTTTTCATAAAAATATGAAAATTTCTGTATAGGGATTTTTGAGGTTGCTGTAATTGAATATGATAATAAAAACATTCTAACTTCACCCCTACGGGGATGAGGGGGCAAATATTTTCAATATGTTCGTCAAAATTGGTATAGGGGTTTTTGAGTACGACATAACTGAATTTGATAATAAAATTTCACCCTTAAGGGGTGGGGTATAGTTTTCGTGAAAAGTGGTATACAGGGATTTTTGAGGTTGCTGAAAGTAAAAAAAAAACTCCACCGCCTGTCGGGCGGGGGTAGTTTTCGTGAAAATTGGTATATTGAGGTTTTTGAGGTAGCTAAAAGTGAATCAGTCTAATAATATAATAAGGGGGGGTAGTTTTAGTGAAAATTTGTATTTTGAGGTCCTTGAGGTTGCTGAAAGTGAATCTAATAATAAAAAAATCATTTAACGCGTGGAGGTATTTTATATGGTGGCAATTTTACCCCCTTTTCCTCTGTACAGTATTTGTACTAAAAGTTAGTCGAAACCGAATTTCATATAGTTACTATTTTATCTATGTCCAAAGCTTCAAAAAGCGACAAAAATAAAAATTACATTTATTTGACGATGGAAGAGCAAAAGCATTCGGGTCTCATTATGTCTGCAAAAGGCAGTAGTGGTTTATTGTGAACATTAATAAAGCAAAATGTGTGCTTAATACTAAGTAGACCGTAGATGAAAGGATTTTTTTCTAATTCGTAAATATTTCGCATTCGCCAAAATTTTTGAATGTGTGATACTATGCGTCTACCTACTCCCATGTACTATAGAATAAAATTAGGGTTGTAAGGCCACCCTCTTTGAAATAAAAAAGGGTAATAAGTCTTTCTAAGTCCAGTTTAGTGTTAAATTCTTCTGATAGATGGCGCTAGTTATCCAAATATTACCACTAGTTCTATGAAAAGATTTAATAAATAGAAAACCTAGATGAACCAAATCATACTTACCTGGCGTAGGGATTTACCGTGATCAACAAGGCGGTTTCCCCAGGTTGAGGCCTTTCCATTGCACTTCGGTTGGGCTGACCCCTGCGATTATTCCTAATGCGAATAACTCGTGCGCAGAATTTTTGGTAGTCGGGACTGCGTACGCGCTGTCCCGGTGTTATTTAATCTAAACAAAAATATTCTAACGCCTACGTCCCATATGCAACCGGTGTTTCGCGCTGTAAAAATATTAATTCTTTTTTTCTAGATGTTATTTTATGTAAAGACACAAAAACCAACAAATTTATTGAAGCTAAAGGTTTCGAAAATTACGTATTGGGCGATGTACAGGTACCATTCAATGATGGTACCCTAAAATGGTATGCAGTAGTAATTTTGGGATGGAACAACACTATCAGAGATACGAGTCTACCTGTTGGTTATATAATTATGAAAAAGAGGCAGTTGGAAAAAATAGGTTATCACCCTGTATATGTAAGTATTTACTTCTGTAGGAGAAATAGTGTACATTACTCGCGCCCCTTTGATTATTTTACTCAGCTTAAATGGTGTTAAATGTTTTTATTTTCTACGAAAAAAAAAACTTCTTTGACACAAATCGTATTGTTGATGTTTTATATTTCTTAATTTTTATTTATTTTATTTTAGGTTGTTTGGAACGAGTATATGAAATTGTCACCTGAAGAAAAAATTAAGTATATTTCAAATAAAATTATGTGAAATTAGTGTAGTTTTTATTTTTGAAAAAACATTTCCCAGAAAAACAAAGAAAAATGTGGATAAAATTAAGGTATGGGGCCAAACATGTGGCTTTTTTAGAAACTACCCAGGTAGCAAGGGATGTTATATTACAAGAAATTAACATCACTTTTGGGTGTATTTTTAAACTAAATCATAACATCACATAATATTGAAAAATAACATGTATTTAACATCACATTTCCAACGTAACACGTGTGACGTGACAACCATGTTATTTAATAACAAATATTTAGCAACACTGTGAATATATCGCATGTCACATATTAACGTGGCTTTCACGTGAATGTCATGTTATTTTGCTTCTCACCGACGTTCGAAGCAAAAAAATCGATATAAGATGATGTTGATAGAGCAAATTGTTATAAGGAAATTGTATACACATTATACGATTTCCAATGGATAGGGGGCTTTGCCGGGTTTCTCAAGACCACGGACACGGATTAAAGGAATATATTCTCCGCTTAATGTGCAATTTCGTATTTAGAATCTGTTTCAATCTGTGATTGATTCAATTACTGATTGATTTTAAATCCGATTTTTTTTATAGGGTTATAGCGTTTTTAATGGTTTTAATTTAGAAAAAGCTAATATCCTAGAATATTATTTAAATATTAAAGTACCAGTAACGGCATTCATAAGATATTAGATATAACAGCGCAGGAATGTGGATTTATGATGTCACAAACACGTTATTTTCGGGATGTCATTGTGTGATGTTATTAAGGGCGGACTTAGGACATCCCCACCATGCTAAATTCTTGTTAAATGAGACTACAATCTTAACATCACATGTCACATATTAACGTGGCTTTCACATGAATGTCATGTTATTTTGCTACCTGGGTAGTAATGAAAAGCGTTAGAAAGTTTAATTTTTAATTTAATTATACAGACAGACACACAGACGGACATTTTTGTAACACCCACTTTTCAAATATTGCGTTACGGAATACTTGCACGTTCCCTAAAAGTAAAAAATGGAAAAGAGAGATAATTTACATTTTAAAATTTTGCTGCATAAAATTTAACAATGAAAATCACTCGAGCAAAAACATATAATGAAAATTATGGTTTATTATTATTTGCTTTAATTACATCGGCACTTAGTGCTACTAAGATGTATTGAAATCTTCGCCGAAAAGTCAAAATCTTTTTTTTCACATTTATCGACGTTTTAGATCTTTCTGAGTCGAAATCAGTAAAAAAAAATTGTCCGTCTGTCTGTCTGTCTGTCTGTAAACTCGATAAATCAATTTCTAAATAAGATATCGACAAGCGTTTTTTTGTATATTGTTTCTTATCGTATTTCGAAGAGATGATTAGATTTTGGGGGTAATAGATTGGGGTTAAGGGGGTAAAAATGGTGTAAAACTCCTATTTTTAGTTTTTTGTTTATAATAAAGTCAATTATTATTGTATTTTATTAATTTAACACTTATATGAAAGATGATTTTAAATTGGTCAAAAAATGTACAAACTATTTTTTCCTAAAATGCATTTTTTTCGAGATATTGGAGTTTAAAGCATTACAGCGTTTTTTTTAGCATATCTCACTTGTTTATAACTCGATTTCAAAAAAATATATTTTAAATGAAAGCTGTTTTTAAGCCCTAAGCTAGAATATAACGTTTTGGAGATAAAGACTTTCAAACATTAATAAATTATGCAAGTGTATTAATGGTTGCCAATTCACGTGATCACACAACTTTCCTTTTCATAACGTTTCAAATTAATGCCAAGTGCTGGTGTTTTGACAAGGTGCTTGCAACTGTTCACCTGGTTCAATAATACTTTTATTGTTATAACTAAATTTTATTACCTATCTACTTATTCAAAGCATGGGCTTTTTTTTAATTTTGTGTAAAAACTTATATTTAAATATTTATTTATTTTAATTTGTGATGTTTCTACCTTAATTTAAGGTAAATTTAAACATTTTAATATTTTGTTTGTTTCTATGTATTTAAATAAATAAAATTATTTTTACCGTTAATTTATCGGTGGTAACGTAGATATTTACAATACACGTTGTCCCAGAACTAGTAATAGTTATTTATGGTACTAGTGGGTAAAGTAAGATATTGCCCATGAGAAAATTAACCTGCGAGGCGTCAGCCAAGCAGGTTAATTTTCGAGAGGGCAATATCGATTTAGCCATGAGTGCCATACAAGCTTTTATCCAATAAATAACTTAGGAATTCATATTTTATTAAAAATTTTAATGACATTTACAAGAAAATAATTTGACAAGTGACAGTTGAGTGGGTAAAATAAATAATTATCCACTCAATAAAGTAAAAGCCACGCGGGGGTTATTATTGAGTTTATCTATTTAAAATAAAGCTGGTAGTTGTCTTATTATCTGTATGTATTGGATAAAATAAATTTTTCGCTGCATTTACAGCATTTTAAACGCGTTTTTATTTAGACAAACTGGGACACCCTGTATATGTTTTACGCTTGTTTTATTATTTAATGTGTTTCGAACTGCAGATAATTGGTACCTGCTATGGCACCATGGTATATTAAATAACATAAAAAAAAAAACAAAAAACTGAACCCAAAATACCACAAGTCCTCAGCAGGTAAATTTCTTTGTTCAGAGATCTCTAATATTATCTATAATTTATAATTATTCACCCACATTTTTTGTTATTAATGGTTTTTTAATGACATGAGAGTGGAGGCGCGGAAGCAAATATGAACGCTTATTTGTTGAAGGGCAATTAGATAATGTAAGTTACTGTAATTCCAAATTTGAAGAGATTATCTGTATTTGTTAAAAAGTTATAGCAAATAAACGTTGACCCCCAATATCCGCAACTACTAGTCTATAAACACACAAAATAAAGCTAGTTTTTTTTTAATAAATTATTTAACTACAAGTTATGTAGGTTTTGGCACTAACTTAACTTTAGATAAACGTTTTTTTCTGACGCGTTTTTAATGTATAAATGTCCCACTTTCTAAACCTAACGTTAAAACTGCTAACTTCAGATAAACGTTATTCTAACGTTGAACCTTAAAGTTATGCATCTAACAATCAAACCACATTCAGCTATCATTAAGTCGTTATAACGTTAGAATATATTCTTCACCAGGGAGACGTCTGCGACATGCACTTTATATAGTTGAGATTGCCCCTGTATCACCTTTACCCCTGTTCACCTTACACATATAGAGTTCCATGTAAGATATATATTTTAGATGATCAAGAACCCGAAGACCTCAGTAATCATGGTGACCGTGATTGGTGTGATTGGCTTTGTGACCGTGATCAGCTTGGCTGTGAATTCCGCGATCGGCGACGATGGAAAGGATTTGCAATTTTTACATATAGTAAGTTAAATATTATTTTATATTAAAATACTAGTTTTATAATGCTGACGCAAACAGAAAAAAATGCTATTAAATATTCGGTTTCGGTTTTCGCGCACTTATCTAGTAAACTTTGAACGGGTGCGCCAATTTTTTTTTTCATATTTTTATTACATTCTCAAAAAAAAAATGTCATTTTGACGTTTCTCAGTGTTTTCTTTTTTTTTTTTTGAAAACACTTTATTTTCATCAGCTTGGCTATGAATTTTTACATAATAAGTAAAATATAAATATTATATTTTATTAAAATATTAGTTTTATAATTCTGAAGCAAATAGAAAAAAATATAAAAATCGGTTTCGGTTTTCGCGTACTAGTCCAAACGATTTTTTCATATTTTCAAAAAATGTTTTTTTAAATTACTTTTTGATGTAGGTATATTAATTTTGTTTACTTTTTTTTTATTTATTTTAAATAAACATTTCTTGGTAAGTAGTATTTTTTGTTTTGGCCATAATAAAAAATTGTAGGTATGAAATATTCAGTTTCGGTTTTGTCTAAAAATTTTCAACATTTTCAGAGTATTATATAAATTTTTTTTGAAGTTTTATTTTTTATTTTTGAAAAAAAAAACAATTTTTTGTTGTTATTAGTATTTATTATTTTAACAACAAATATAATAAAATTCGCTGTTTACCTTGAAATATATTTAACTGTTAACATTATTAAAATGATTATAAATGCATAAGTAAGTATACTTACATATGTATTCATAATATACTTATAATATTGATAAACCATATCAGTAACGATATACAAGGTTATTTTTTTATTTGCTGTTTTTTTTTGCGGAAAATTGTGTTTTCAAATTTTATTTTTTTTTGTTTTCCATGAGGATATTTTTCATAAGGTTTTATTTTCCAGAAGTTTTAGTTTGGTACCAGATCTACAAGGTATGCGCCTTGTAGCAAAACCTTTGAGGCGCCCATAGGGAACGTTCAATTATTACGTAACGCAATTTTTTATCATTTTGGACCCCCCCCGTAACGCTATTTTCCTATACCATCAACCTGGGCGTAACACTCCAAAATGACCCCCCCCCAGGAGCGTTACGTAATACTTGAACGCTCCCATACTAGCGCCTTTATAATTTTTAAACCGAACAGGGGCACGTTTTTTTAATAGGTGCATAATTTTTTTGGAATACTTCCAAAATTATCTAAAGGACCGCCAAAATTTTGTATAGGGCGCCAAAACTTTGTTTAGGGCGCCAAAATTTCGTATGAGGCGCCAAAAATTTTAAAAGGCGCCCATTTTTTTTTAATGGGTGCGCCTTTTTTTTAATGGGCGCATTTTTATTTATATGGCTTTTAGGCGATTATGTAAAAAGCCGCCAAAATTCTGTATTGGGCGCCAAAATTTTTTACAGGTCGTTAAAATTTTTTATAGGGCGCAAAAATTTGTATGGGCGGCAAAACTTTTAGTGGGCGCCCAATATTTTTGTAATGGGCGCATTTTTTATTTATATGGATTTTAGGCGATTCTGTATCAAACAATGAGCGCATTTTTTTAAAATTGGGGCGCAGTTTTAAAACAGGGGCGCAATTTTAAAATAGGGGCGCAATTTTTGAGTTTTACGCCCCTAAATAATTAAACGGCGCCTCTGTATAATTAAATAACCTGTTGAATGTAACGCATTTTATTTCGTCTTTTCCGCGTTTAACGATAGATGGCGCTAGAATGTTTATGTTCTTACTAACTAAACTTTTTTAGTCAATAAGTATTTTAAATTTTAACGTTGTAGTTATCGCTTCTCGGCCCTATGGCTAAGATCAAAGTGTAGTATCTGTTCTTATCAGCTTAATATCTGATACGTACCGCATGCGGTACCAGTATATTAATCTGATTTTTGGAATCTGATGGAGGTTTAGGGGCTTGCTCCACCTCTATCAAGGGTTGACCCGGTATTGCAGTACCACCGGGACCGGCCCATTTAATTAATTAAACAAAATATTATTTAATAATTCGTCTGGTTAACCGGTTTCCGGTTTAAACTCGGAAGCAATAACAGTTCCGTTACACATTTATGGGCCCATGAAAAATAAAGCATGCCTGCAGAAATTTATTTTTATGACTAAAAAATAAGGTTTCTCCTGAAAGTGTTTTACCCCCCAGATTTGACCACCGGTTAAAATCCAACAATAACCGGTTTTTCTAAATACTCGTAACCGGTAACAAAAAAACGGTTTTTTTTCGTATTAACCGGTTATGATCAAAAATTCGGTTACGGTTTTTCATCCCTAAAACAAAAATTATCCGGCTTTTACCGGTTTATTGACTTTGCTGATGAACTGTTAAACTATATTAATGAATTTTTTTTTCGCATGTTGGAGAATCTTGTTTAAGAAATATCAAGCCGTGAAGATATAATATGCATTCCACAGTAAACACTTTTTTTTTAATTTTTCAAAAAAATTAAAAAATTTTAATAACTTTTCTTTTTTTGAAAAAAGATATTTAAAAAAAATATTTTTTTGAAAATTATTTTTTTTTGAATGTTTTTTCTTAAGTATTTGGGAATAATATTCAGAAATAAGTTCGAGAAATTTAAGGGGTGATTATAGAAGGTTATTACGAAAAAAAAAACGGGGTTTTGTGATTTAGAAAAACCGGTTATCCGGTTATTGTTGAATTTTAACCGGTTTTTGGTGAAGTGGTCAATCTGCCTTTTTTTATGGGACTAGTCATGTAAATGTGTTGAACCGGTTATTGCTTACGATTTTAACCGGTTTGAGGTAGCTTCCGCAATCATAAGAGTGGCTTTTTCTATGGCATCACTGCCCCATATCCAAAGTTTGGATTCCAAAACACGAAAAAACAACGTCACCATAAAATTTTGTTTTATTCATTAAAGTGGGCCAAGACCCGGAATACCGGGTTGACCCGTGACAGAGGTGATAAAGGGGTTACTCACACCTCCGTCAGTTACCAAAAAAGCAAAAAATGGCACTTAGACACCCAGAGGGCGCAAGTGCCTCACGATTACCCGTTTGTTAATTACCACCAAAAAGCTCAAACGAAATTGCGAAATATGTAATTTTGTTTATTCGTTAAAATTGTTTTAGAAGTGGGAAGTGAATAAAAGGACCGCCATCTATGTTAGTAGTATAATGTGGATATGGATTTTAGGCTTTTAGACAAGGTCAAACGGTGCTACAAAGCAACCATTTAAAAGTGCCCAGTAACTTTTTAATAAATAAAAGCAAAAGGTCTTCGTATAAAGTAAAAAATAATAACTATTAATTCGTAGGGATAAGTAAATTATTGATTAAAACTAAAGTCCTATTTTCCTATATTTATTGCTTTTCCAAAAAGCAATAAATAAATATAGGGAAATAGGACTTTTGTTTTAATCAATAAAAAATAATAAATTTAAAAAAATCGGGAAAAAGTTATTCAAAGTAAAAAAAATTGAATTATGAAATATATAAAACAAATATAAACGCTTTTGAAAGAGAAACAAAAGCACTATCCGACCCTGAAAAAGCCAAACCCACGTTCATAGATTCTAGTTATAGCTGAAGGGCGTAGAATACACATTATACCCCTTAATTTTTATTGATTAACGTGGGCCAGTCCCGGAGGTATGGTGCAATACCGGGTTGACCCGTGACAGAAGGAATAAGGGTTGCCCCTTACACTCCCGTCCATTTCCAAAAAATGGCGCTTGAAGCCCACAACAGGCCCAAGCGCCCACGATAACTCGCGCGTCTGTCACGTGGTTGAAGACCACGTTCTGTCGACAGTTTCTAGCTATGTGATACGCTTTATTGACTAAAAAAATCTCATAAATGCGAAGTTATATAATAGAGGGCCATCTGTAGACTATAGTTAACAGTACAGTATTGATTAATCAGAGTTCGGGCAAGTATATATATATACTACCTACTATATATATATACATACTATGCATGAAGTATGCAAGGTTTCGTTAGAGTTTTTTTTGAGGAATCGTACAGGTTGTAGGTAGAAGAGTGGGCACACGTGGTTTTATAAGAGGCATATCTTCAAAAAAAAAAAACAAGTTTGGACTTCGACGACTTCTTAAAACCACAAAGTTGTAAAAGTATGTTTTGATTAAATAACACCGGGACAGCGCGTACGCAGTCCCGACTACCAAAAATTCTGCGCACGAGATATCCACATTAGGGACATTCGCAGATTTCAGCCCAACCGAAGTGCAATGGAGGGGCCTCGGTCCGGAGGAACCACCTTGTTGATCATGGTAGACCTCTACGCCAGGTAAGTATGCTTTGTTGAGCTCACACAAATCTTCTTATTCATTTTTCGGGTTGTTTTACCGGTAATATATGAGCTGGTGCTACCATCTCGCGGCAAAAATATATATGCTTGAGTTAAAGGTTAAGTTGTTGTTAAATATATAGTATATATATACAGTGTGTCCGCGAATGGGGTTAGAAGAGGAATTTATTGTTTATTTTTGATATCTCAAAAAAAGTCACTATCGATAACTTACCATGCTTGTTTTTAAACTCCCAAAACACTAAGCATTTTTTGTATATCTCTTACGGTTCATGAGATAATAAATTTTAAAGTCGCCATTTTGAAGAAAAAAAAAACTGTTATCTCATGAGCCGTAAGAGTTATACAAAAAGTGCTTAGTGTTATAGGAGTTTGAAAACAAGCAGGACAAGTTATCAAAAGTGAATTTTTTTAAGATATCAAAAATAAAAAAAAATATTTTTTTTAAAAGTTGTCACTGAAGAATAAACCGATTATCTCATGAACCGGGAGAGTTATACAAAAAGTGCTTAGTGTTTTGGGAGTTTGAAAACAAACAGGGCAAGTTATTAGGAGTGTTTTTTTTAGATATCAAAATAAAAAATAAATTCCTCTTTGTAACTCCATCCGGGGACATACTGTAGTCAAAGTCGCTGGGGTGATATCATGGCCATTATATGAGCGAAGTCTGAATAATCATTAACTACCTACTATGTTAACTATAGATGGTGCTCCGTTCTGTAACTTCCAACTCCTAAAACTTTTTATCCCACTAAATAGAATTATATACATGTTACTCGCTGACGACGGAACGTGGTCTTCAACCACGGGACAGACAAACGAGTTATCGTGAGGCACTTGTGCCCTCTGGGGGCTTCAAGTGCCATTTTTTGGACATGGACGGAAGTGTGAGAGGCAACTCTTTTCACTTCTGTCGCGGGTCAACCCGGTATTGCACATACCTCCGGGACTGGCCCACTTAAATTAATAAAACTAAGTTTCTAAGTGGGCGGCGTTTACTCATCTTGCGGCGCAAACTTTGCGTCCCTCAGATCTGGAAGGCGTAAGATGCGTATTTCCCCCCTGAGGTACTCTGGTATAATTTTTAGAATGTGTTCCACAGTAAAACATCCCTAATGCTATTTTTTTAGCTAAGCTTTTTCCCTAAGAGCCACCTCTTTAAATAACTGTTTTCTAATTATTTTTAGGTGATGCGACATGGTATTCGGACCCCTGCGAGTACGTACCCCAAGGACCCCTACATTAACGAATCATTTTACCCTGATGGGTGGGGACAGTTAACAAATGTAAGTACAGTCGAACCCATTACTCGGAGTTCGAAATAATAAAGGTTCGAGTCTCGAACCTAAAGAAGGGAACTCAAAAAGTTCGATAACGATATAGAGACTTGGGGTTGGGGGTTGTTTAGGAGTGGGTAATTTTAATTAAAAGTGCAACTCGAGGTGCCATATTATTTTGAATCGTAAAAGTTGTAAATGTAAAAACATAAAATTTGTCATTTTAGCAGAAGTGGGAACGTTTTTGTAGGCGTCAGCTTTTTTGCCGAGGGGATAACAGTTGTAAATTTAGACTATATAATAATTATTAATAATAAGGCCAATTTTTTAAATATTTATTTAAAAATGTATGCAATATATGTTTTAAATTATTATTTTTAAATTATGCCACCTAGCTAAGATTTGTAGGTAATATATCATCCTTTCTTAGTCAATGATAGTATATCAAAAATTGGCCGTCCACATAATTAGCAAAATAGTAGAAAATATTAAATAATAGAAAAAGTACATTTTATAGAGGGCAGGACTTGCCCTCCTTTAGTTATATAATATAATATTTAGTCACCATGAATATTATTTGCAAAAATATATCCACTTAATTTATTTAAATTTAATTTTGTTCAAAGTCCATCAGACAACTTGCTGTTATATGATGGAAACCGGTATATTAAACCATTATTATTTAAATTTGTAAAATTGTTGTTATATAATTTTTAATAATTTGTTATTGTTTTGTTTTGAATATTTAATTATGAGAATTTTTGAATTTCAATATCTTGAAAACGCAATAACATATATCTACGGTTTGTTTTTTTCACTATGAGCCCTGAAAAAATACTTTTAATATACTGTTTATGGTTTTAGGCTGGAAAACTGTTACAATACAATACAGGAAAATTTCTTCGGGAAAGATATGGAAAATTCTTGGGGGATTTTTATAACCCAGATGAATATTATTCTCAATCTACTGACGTGGACAGGGTTAGGGCCAGCCTGGCCCTTGCAAACGCTGGACTGTGGCCCCCAAAAGATGCTCAAAAATGGGGCCCCTTAGATTGGCAACCAATTCCTATTCATAGTGAACCCTTGGATCAAGATAGTGTAAGTATATATATATATACTTGGGGATGTTTAATAACTACGTCACCGACCTGGGGGGAAGGGTGTTTAGCTGAAAGTGCGGCCCATATAAAATGCATAAATTTATAGGAACAAAAATGTTCTACACAAGCGTGCGGTACTTTTCTGTACGGATTTGGAACCAACTTTTACTTCTTAACAAAATTTTCTTATAATTATTTGCAAGACGTAAAATGACAGTCAATTTAAATGTCAAAATTTACGAAAAATCCCTAAGTAATTTTTAAAGCCACATACTGCCTTGATCGAATTTTTAACAGCTGTGTACAGATTCTGCTCACCTTTATAACAAATAATTTTGCTTTTATTAAATTAGAAGCCCAACTTTCGTTGGGCTATAAAAAAATTGTTTATAGACTCATTTGAGTTGTTCCTCTCCACGGAAATCTTTAGTAAAAGGCGAAAGATTTATTCGCATCTGAAGAGAAACCAGAGTGTCGAATACCTATTTTCTGCAGGCCTTATTTACCTTTTTTGTCTATGTATTGGTGATGTAGAAGACTATGGCGCCACCTATCATGTTAAAACTTGCCAAACCAACAAACGCATTACTCTACCATTTATTGTTGTCATCGTAATTTAATTTTTTTATATTACAATAATATTATTATATACATCTCTATGAATATATTTAAAGAAAAAAGAGAAAGAAATAATGTATATATAGAAATGTTTAGCCGATACTATTGTCTACATCTGGTGGACTTTTTTTAAACTATTAAATTTTAAATATAGACTATTAAACAGCTGTTGTTGTAAACATGTTAGCTATACATAGATGGCGACAGTAACGAAATATATATACAAATTAATAATTTTTTGAAAGCTCGCTAGATGGCAAGAGCAACTAGTATACACGGATTTTTATAGATAGGCCAGCGCGCTCTCCACTTCACGATTAAAGCGTCATAAAGCAGAATGCGTGCAAGTGAGAGGCACAATAGCCTATAGAAATTAATCGACGTATATCTTACCAGTAATCACATAGTTTATTTTAATAAATACAAATTTCGGATGAACCAAATCATACTTACCTGGCGTAGGGATTTACCGTGATCAACAAGGCGGTTTCCCCAGGTTGAGGCCTTTCCATTGCACTTCGGTTGGGCTGACCCCTGCGATTATTCCTAATGCGAATAACTCGTGCGCAGAATTTTTGGTAGTCGGGACTGCGTACGCGCTGTCCCGGTGTTATTTAATTAAACAGAATTAACTTTTTAAAAATAACATTTATCAATCTACTTGACTGGTGAGTGGCTCTAAGCCAACGGCTAAATGAGTTTTAAAGTTTTCAAAAATTTAAAATTATATTAGTGATATCATGGCATTCTTATTACAATTCAAGGCCTTCGAGGGCGTATTAACATAATTCACCCTACCCCATCTTAAAAATAATTTTATTTATTATTAAAATTTAGTTTATTATTCCATCAATCTATTTTCTAATCATCGTACAGAGTAATATTGGTAGAATGACAGTTTCTGGCTGATGGCCCTCTTCAGTACCAAGAGTCAACTCTGCACGCTGATTAAGAAAACGTTTTTAGGCTTTATTTAATTGCCTGCGTCATTAAATTATGTAATATATAATACATTTTCAGCTTCTTCTCGTAAGAAGACCATGCGCTCAGTACCATATGGAACTAGACCAAGTTAAAAAATCCGAAGAATATCTTAACCTTTTCAAAAAGTACGAACCCTTAATGAACGAGCTAACCAACATAACTGGACAAAATATCAAAAGTTTTGAAGATGTGGCCGACGTTTATACCACCCTTCTCGCTGAAGTAAGTGTAAATAACTAAAAAAAAATACTATAAAATGACACAAAATTACAGTTTTTACTCTCTTTGACCCCTCGCCCCACGAAAAACAATTCAATCCTAGAACTCAAGAATCAAAAAATATATTCACTAAGCAACGCATTCACCAATTGTTTATTTTTATTGCACTAGACTATTACGTGCTAAGTGCCCCCACTTTAAACGTTAAAATTTGCTCTGTCCAAATTTGAAGTCTTTATTTCTAAGCCTTATCGAGTTATCGAGATTTTATAAATAAACATTTTTTTATCATTTTTAGCAAGCCTACAACCTGACCCTCCCAGAATGGACCAAAGATTATTTTCCAACCAAAATGTTAGAACCTTCAGCATTTAGCTATAAGCTAAACGCTTTTAACGAAAAATTAAACCGATTTAAAGGGGGTAAGTATTTTTTTAGTTATAGGTACTTAAATATATTTCTAGTTAACAAAAATATTAAGTATTAAATTTGTAAAATAATAACGTCACGCGCTAGAATTTCCCCTATATTCTTTTTTGATTTTCAATTAAAAAAATGTAAATGTGTAATAGATTATCAATTGCGCCCTCACCCGCTACCCCATCGCCTCATCCTTCTGCATTTTTGAAAAGTTTCAGTGTTTATTTATTTCGTCTTTTTAAGGTGTCCTCCTGAAAAAAATTTTAACCGATTGGGCCTCAAAAATCGACGGTACCATCAAACCCAGCAAGCGCAAGGCATTTCTGTACGGAGCCCACGACAGTACCATCGCCAATTTGCTGAGTACCCTCAACGTTTTCGAGCCCCACGTTCCAGGTTATGGAGTGGCTATTCTTTTAGAATTGTCGAAAGATACCCAAAGCAACGTATATGGCGTAGAGGTGGGTTATAAGCACATTTTTCAAACAAAAAAATTTAATCATGTTTATTTTTTCGAAAAAAATATAATTTTTAAATAGTTCTATCTCCGTATTTTACAAACTAAAACTTTGGATAAGGAATTCCAAATTTGAAGTCTTTAGGTCAGTCCTCGAGTTATCATGGTAAAAAAATTCCCGGACAGACCCACAGACCAACAGAAGGACGGGCAGACAGAAAGACGGACAGACAGACCGGCATCTTTTAATTCCCTTTTTTTACATTTGAATATTCCATCGATCTATTTTTTAATCCTTTTACAAAGTGATTTTGTTAGACAACAGTTTCGGGCTAGTGGTTCTTTTCAGTATATACTTTCTGGATATCCAGTATATCCAATAGATAGCCTGGATTGACAGTAAATATCCCATGGATATCCAAATATCCACTTATGTCCAGGATATCCACTGGATATCCACGAGATATCCAGTGGACATCTATTTTTTAACCTACCTAAAGTATATTCACTGGATATCCGTTAGAGCTCCATAATGGATATCCAGTTCATGAATATTATGACGTATAATATACGTCATAATACATTACCGATTTAATTTACTCAATTTTTGTTTAAATAGATATTTGAAATTTACTTTTTGAATTAATTACATTATTTTGATTTTCAGGTGTACTACCGAAACGACACTGCCGTACCACCATACAAAATGAAAATCCCTGGCTGTGATGAATTTTGTCCTTTGGAAAAACTAAAGGACCTCACCAAAAATGTGATACCAAAAGACTGGGACCAAGAGTGTCATACTGATGATAAAAACTACACACTACCTCCACCTAGTGGACCTTGAATTATTTTTAATTTATTTAATAATATACTATTAAAGTGTACTAGCATACTTTATGTAAATAAATAAATGTATACATATTTTAAAAACTGTTTTTATTATTTTTTTTTTGGTATACCCAAAAATTTTTTTTTCGGCTAAAAAAGATTCAAGGTTCAACCCCTTTGACTATTTTCAGCCGATTTAAAAAATATATTGTCCTGAAACTTTGCATGTGTACTAATATTGAGCTGCTTAATCCAAAACTGTAACCAGAATGTCGATAGCTCATTTAGTTGTTAAGTTATGACATTTTTTAATTGAAAAATACAAACATGCAAAAATGTTGATTTGAAAGACAAAAATATGCAAAAATTGCCAGTTGGAAAATTGATGTTTGTTTTTTGTGAATAACTTTTTTCCGCTTGGAGATAGAGTATTCAAATTGGGGGCTTTTACTAAAGAACACATTCTGAATCCAAAAATAAAAACGGCATCGCTCCATCTTTTATAGTCTTCGAGATATCGTATCGAACTTTTTTATTTTTTGAGATAGAGCGCAACTGAGGCGCTCAATCGATAGAGAATGAAAAACTAAATCCAAATACATGGGTCAAAACCCAGAATTCGAAAAAAATTTTTTTGGGCCAAAATAAATATAAGGTTTGGACTTTTTGCGTTTTTTCAGCCGATTTCGAAAATTTTTTTTGGGCTGATACGTTGCGCCCCAACTAACATTGAGCTGCTGAATCCAAATCTTTAAGCAGAATGACCATATCTTCTATAGTTTTTAAGTTATTGAGTTTTTTATTAAAAAGTCCAAACGTGCAAAAATATCGACTTGGAAGACAAAAATATGCAAAAATTGCGAGTTGAAGTACAATAATATGCAAAAATTGCCAGTTGGAAAATTGATGTTTGTTTTTTGTGAATAACTTCTTTCCGCTTTGAGATAGAGTATTCAAGTTGGGGGCTTTTACTAAAGAACACATTCTAAATCCAAAAATAAAAACGGCATCGCTCCATCTTTTATAGTTTTCGAGATATCGTTTGGACTTTTTTATTTTTTGAGATAGAGCGCAACTGAGGGGCTCAATCGATAGAGAATAAAAAACTAAATCAAAATACATGGGTCAAAACCCCGAATTCGAAAAAAAAATTTTTGGGCCAAAATAAATACAAGGTTAACCCCTTGCGTTTTTTTCAGCCGATTTCTAAAATTATTTTGGGCTGAAACTTTGCACGTAGACTAATATTGAGCTGCTGAATCCAAATCTGCAAGCAGAATGTCGATAGCTCCTTTAGTTTTCGAGTTATTGCATTTTTTAGTTGAAAAATACGAACTGCAAAAATGTTGATTTGGAAAACACAAATATGCAAAAATTGCGAATTGGAAAAATCATGTTTGTTTTTTGTGAATAACTTCTTTCCGCTTGGAGATAGAGTATTCAAATTTGGGGCTTTTACTAAAGAACCCATTCTGAATCCAAAAATAAAAACGGCATCGCTCCATCTTTTATAGTTTTCGAGATATCGTATCGAACTTTTTTATTTTTTGAGATAGAGCGCAACTGAGGGGCTCAATCGATAGAGAATGAAAAACTAAATCCAAATACATGGGTCAAAACCCCGAATTCGAAAAAAAAATTTTTGGGCCAAAATAAATACAAGGTTTGGACTTTTTAACATTGAGCTGCTGCATCCAAATCTTCGAGCAGAATGTCGATATCTCCTTTAGTTTTTTAGTTATTGCGTTTTTTAATTAAGAAGACAAAAATATGTAAAAATTTCGAGTTGAAGAACAATAATATGCAAAAACTGCCAGTTGGAAAAATCATGTTTGTTTTTTGTGAATAACTTCTTTCCGCTTTGAGATAGAGTATTCAAATTTGGGGCTTTCACTAAAGAACCCATTCTGAATCCAAAAATAAAAACGGCATCGCTCCATCTTTTATAGTCTTCGAGATATCGTATCGAACTTTTTTATTTTTTGAGATAGAGCGCAACTGAGGCGCTCAATCGATAGAGAATGAAAAACTAAATCCAAATACATGGGTCAAAACCCCGAATTCGAAAAAAAAATTTTTGGGCCAAAATAAATACAAGGTTAACCCCTTGCGTTTTTTTCAGCCGATTTTAAAAACTATTTTGGGCTGAAACTTCGCACATGGACTAATATTGAGCTGCTGAATCCAAATCTTCAAGTAGAATGTCGATAGGTCCTTTAGTTTCGGAGTTATTGAATTTTAAAAATTGAAAATTTAGACGCGAAAATTTTTTTTGGGCTGATACGTTGCAGCCAAACTAACATTGAGCTGCTGAATCCAAATCTTTGAGCAGAATGTCGATATCTCCTTTAGTTTATTAGTTATTGCGTTTTTTGATTAAAAATACAAACATGCAAAAATGTCGACTTGGAAGACAAAAATATGTAAAAATTGCGAGTTGAGGAACAATAATATGCAAAAACTGCCAGTTGGAAAATTGATGTTTGTTTTTTGTGAATAACTTCTTTCCGCTTGGAGATAGAGTATTCAAATTTGGGGCTTTTACTAAAGAACACATTCTGAATCCAAAAATAAAAACGGCATCGCTCCATCTTTTATAGTCTTCGAGATATCGTATAGAACTTTTTTATTTTTTGAGATAGAGCGCAACTGAGGCGCTCAATCGATAGAGAATGAAAAACTAAATCCAAATACATGGGTCAAAACCCAGAATTCGAAAAAAAAATTTTTGGGCCAAAATAAATACAAAAAACCCCTTGCGTTTTTTTCAGCCGATTTTAAAAACTATTTTGGGCTGAAACTTCGCACATGGACTAATATTGAGCTGCTGAATCCAAATCTTCAAGTAGAATGTCGATAGGTCCTTTAGTTTCGGAGTTATTGAATTTTAAAAATTGAAAATTTAGACTCGAAAATTTTTTTTGGGCTGATACGTTGCACCCAAACTAACATTGAGCTGCTGCATCCAAATCTTCGAGCAGAATGTCGATATCTCCTTTAGTTTTTTAGTTATTGCGTTTTTTAATTAAGAAGACAAAAATATGTAAAAATTTCGAGTTGAAGAACAATAATATGCAAAAACTGCCAGTTGGAAAAATCATGTTTGTTTTTTGTGAATAACTTCTTTCCGCTTTGAGATAGAGTATTCAAATTTGGGGCTTTCACTAAAGAACACATTCTGAATCCAAAAATAAAAACGGCATCGCTCCATCTTTTATAGTCTTCGAGATATCGTATCGAACTTTTTTATTTTTTGAGATAGAGCGCAACTGAGGCGCTCAATCGATAGAGAATGAAAAACTAAATCCAAATACATGGGTCAAAACCCCGAATTCAAAAAAAAAATTTTGGGCCAAAATAAATACAAGGTTAACCCCTTGCGTTTTTTTCAGCCGATTTCGACAATTATTTTGGGCTGAAACTTTGCACGTAGACTAACATTGAGCTGCTGAATCCAAATCTGTAAGCAGAATGTCGATAGCTCCTTTAGTTTTCGAGTTATTGCGTTTTTTAGTTGAAAAATACGATCTGCAAAAATGTCGATTTGGAAAACACAAATATGCAAAAATTGCGAGTTGGAAAAATCATGTTTGTTTTTTGTGAATAACTCCTTTCCGCTTGGAGATAGAGTATTCAAATTTGGGGCTTTCACTAAAGAACACATTCTGAATCCAAAAATAAAAACGGCATCGCTCCATCTTTTATAGTCTTCGAGATATCGTATCGAACTTTTTTATTTTTTGAGATAGAGCGCAACTGAGGCGCTCAATCGATAGAGAATGAAAAACTAAATCCAAATACATGGGTCAAAACCCCGAATTCAAAAAAAAAAATTTTGGGCCAAAATAAATACAAGGTTAACCCCTTGCGTTTTTTTCAGCCGATTTCGAAAATTATTTTGGGCTGAAACTTTGCACGTAGACTAACATTGAGCTGCTGAATCCAAATCTGTAAGCAGAATGTCGATAGCTCCTTTAGTTTTCGAGTTATTGCGTTTTTTAGTTGAAAAATACGATCTGCAAAAATGTCGATTTGGAAAACACAAATATGCAAAAATTGCGAGTTGGAAAAATCATGTTTGTTTTTTGTGAATAACTCCTTTCCGCTTGGAGATAGAGTATTCAAATTTGGGGCTTTCACTAAAGAACACATTCTGAATCCAAAAATAAAAACGGCATCGCTCCATCTTTTATAGTCTTCGAGATATCGTATCGAACTTTTTTATTTTTTGAAATAGAGCGCAACTGAGGCGCTCAATCGATAGAGAATGAAAAACTAAATCCAAATACATGGGTCAAAACCCCGAATTCAAAAAAAAAATTTTGGGCCAAAATAAATACAAGGTTAACCCCTTGCGTTTTTTTCAGCCGATTTCGAAAATTATTTTGGGCTGAAACTTTGCACGTAGACTAACATTGAGCTGCTGAATCCAAATCTGCAAGCAGAATGTCGATAGCTCCTTTAGTTTCGGAGTTATTGAATTTTAAAAATTGAAAATTTAGTCTCGAAAACTTTTTTTGGGCTGATACGTTGCACCCAAACTAACATTGAGCTGCTGAATCCAAATCTTCGAGCAGAATGTCGATATCTCCTTTAGTTTTTTAGTTATTGCGTTTTTTGATTAAAAATACAAACATGCAAAAATGTCGACTTGGAAGACAAAAATATGTAAAAATTGCGAGTTGAGGAACAATAATATGCAAAAACTGCCAGTTGGAAAATTGATGTTTGTTTTTTGTGAATAACTTCTTTCCGCTTGGAGATAGAGTATTCAAATTTGGGGCTTTTACTAAAGAACACATTCTGAATCCAAAAATAAAAACGGCATCGCTCCATCTTTTATAGTCTTCGAGATATCGTATAGAACTTTTTTATTTTTTGAGATAGAGCGCAACTGAGGCGCTCAATCGATAGAGAATGAAAAACTAAATCCAAATACATGGGTCAAAACCCAGAATTCGAAAAAAAAATTTTTGGGCCAAAATAAATACAAGGTTAACCCCTTGCGTTTTTTTCAGCCGATTTTAAAAACTATTTTGGGCTGAAACTTCGCACATGGACTAATATTGAGCTGCTGAATCCAAATCTTCAAGTAGAATGTCGATAGGTCCTTTAGTTTCGGAGTTATTGAATTTTAAAAATTGAAAATTTAGACGCGAAAATTTTTTTTGGGCTGATACGTTGCAGCCAAACTAACATTGAGCTGCTGAATCCAAATCTTTGAGCAGAATGTCGATATCTCCTTTAGTTTATTAGTTATTGCGTTTTTTGATTAAAAATACAAACATGCAAAAATGTCGACTTGGAAGACAAAAATATGCAAAAATTGCCAGTTGGAAAACTGAAGGTTGTTTTTTGTAAATAACTCCTTTCCGCTTGGAGATAGCATAATCAAATTTTGGATTTACTAAAGAACACATTCTGAATTTAAAAACTGAAAGTACATTGCTCTACCTCTTATAGTTTTCGAGATATCTTAATGAACTTTTTTATTTTTAGAGATGGAGCGCTAAATCGACTAATATTGGGCTACTGAATCCAAATCTTGAAACAGAATGTTGATAACTCCTTTAGTTTTTGAGTTATTTTATTTTACTTCAGAGAATTATTGCTAGTAGTTCCACCTATGAATTGGTAGTGAAACTAAATAATCTAGCAACTGTTTTGAAATGGTGGTTAGCAATAATAGTAGTTCTTGTAATATGCAATAGGTAGCGCCACATAGAAAATGTTCTTTTTATAGGTAAAACAGGTGCCTGTATTTACAGTTTAACTACTACCTACTAGGTGGCGCCACAAGCAAAATATTTGAAATAATTGTTTAAAATGAATAGAATTTGATTATAATTGTTTAAATTTAACAAATTGTTGTTATTTAAGGCTAGTTTTATAGTATAATACCGTGATTTACATGTTTTTAAGTAATATTTGAATTTTTTGACGTCTGAGTAAAGCAGGGTTACAAACCTTTCCGGAAATAACATATGTTTGACTCAATGCAGTGTACACTGATAGAAACCACACCGGCCATCTTTTTAGAGAAAAGTGTTTGTTTGCCAATTTTGATCAAAATTAAATTTGTAATTAATGTCAGAACCACAGTCAGCACTTCTCCTTCGAAAACAGTTAGCAGGTCAGTGAAAATTCCCGAAAAAAAACCCTCCGAAAGTGTCAATTTCACGTCACGAAAATCGGGAGTATCTATTTGCATTCCGAATTTCGTTTCTTTTCGATTTTTTTACAGCCAGTTCCTTTGCTCGCCTAAAATAGCATTGCATAGTTATTTTTAATGAGATTTATCATCTTTTCCATCCTTTTTATTACAATTTCGTAACCATCATGAGAAAATCAATAGGTTTTTTCGTTTTTGCCATGCATCTCGTTTTTATCTCGTAAAGAAAAACTTTCAACCCGAAAATTCCAATTTAATTCCGATTTTTCAATCAAACCTCATGTTTTCTTCCCATAAATTCTTAGAAAACAACTTTGTTCCCTTTGAAACAGTTTAAAACCTCACATATTCCCCATTTTGACCTATTTCTCTTGAAAATTAAAAATTCCTTCCCCATTATTTCTAAATTTATACTTCCTTGTGGTATTTTTTCTTTTCAAGCAAGGTTAAACATTATCTTTTGTGTAATAAACAGTAATTTCACTGACCTTGAGTGAAATAAAGTTATATTGTAACTTATTTAAATATTCTTTTTTACAGAACTGAATAAGAACCCCGTAGAAGGGTTTTCAGCAGGGCTTATAGATGATAATGACATATATAGATGGGAAGTTCTCATAATAGGTCCACCCGATACATTATAGTAAGTTAAAAAAAGGTTTAAATGCAAAATAATAATTTTTAATAATTCTAACCTCAAAATCTCTACTTTAAACTTTAAAAAACACATTATTAGTCATTACGCACCATATTTTTATGGGATATATCGATTTAAATAATACAACGTGTATCATTTTTAGATATTTATTAAAATAGAAGCCAAAAGAACAATACTTTTAGTAAAAAATAATTTTATTAATAAAGTAATACAAAATCTTATCTATTTTTACACTTGGAGGGTCCATATTTTGAATTTTTATGGTTTTTAGTGTTAAGCTCACATGAGAATTGCTGAATTTTGCTACTTTTAAAGTCCAAACCTATTTTTTTTTACCAATTATTAGCGAGTGCTAATGTATGTGTCTGAAAATTAATGATAATGCATTCTTAAGTTATGTTTAGAAGGTAACCACATGCATCAAAAGATAAATAGAGTAACAGAGACTGAAAAATATGTTTTTTTTTTTCTCGAGGAATACAGATTTTATGCATACCACACATTTATTATTAAAAAAGATTGAAACAACAATATCTCATATTTAACTTTTCTACTGGACCCTCTATTTGCTACTTACCCTTAAAATAAATAATTTTGAGTCTTCTTTAGAAGGAATACTTTAATTTTGGTCTTCAATTTTTCAGTGAAGGAGGTTTTTTCAAATGCCACTTATATTTTCCAAAAGAATATCCACTGAGGCCACCTAAAATGAAATTTGTTACAGAAATATGGCATCCTAATAGTAAGTATAACCAAAAATAGTTATTTATTGCCTAAAAATCATAGAAACACTTCATTAACAGGTTCACGCCAAGTGTTTTCTGTAAACCTCAACTATACCCGAACATTTTTTTTTGTGATATTTCGTTTACAATTTTTTGAATTTTATTAACATTGTATATAATACATATTTTGGGCTGAATGCAAAACCGCTGGTTAACAGATGCATGTACACTATATGTGCAGCTTCAAATCCAGTATCGTAAGTATAACTGGCAAGCAATGGATTTGGCGGCGTATAGAAACTGAATTAAACCGTGTGCCACCGGTGGTGCACGTTGGCGCGAACGTGTTAAAACATAACAAATTATATGGTACACCATAAAGGTTTTTTTTTTATAATTTTTAGTAATGCTGTAAAAAAAATTTTCCAAGTCGTAGGAAAAAATACTGTAAATAGATATTTTAACAAATAACTTTTTTGTTTTTGAAATGTTATTTGTGTAAAATTACATTTAGTTGACATTTGATTATCTTTAGACCATTTCAAAGACCATTTTCTAAATTTTTAAAACAGAATATTTTCTATTGACTTCTCTGTAATGTGAAAAACTCTCAGTGAGTTGACGTTAACGAGAATTTATGATTTCACATTACAGAGAAGTCAATAGAAAAAATTCTGTGTTCACAAAAACGAACAGCTGTCAAGTTAAACCTGTTTTTTTTATCTAAACCTGGTCATTTTTCAACGGTTTTTTAATGAAAATTCACCAATTTTTCCTTATTTTCAGTCGACAAAAATGGTGACGTATGTATATCGATTCTACACGAACCTGGTGATGATAAATTCGGCTATGAAAAAGCGTCGGAACGGTGGTTGCCCGTTCACACTGTAGAAACTATTTTAATTTCGGTTATTTCGATGTTAGCGGACCCCAACGACGAGTCACCAGCCAACGTTGATGCAGCGGTAAGTTTTGGACTTAATGACAAAAAGTTTCTTTTTTCGTAAAAAAAAATAAATTGAAAAAAACATTTTTTGAAAAACATTGTTTTTGCCCCATTTTACCCCACCCCGATTTTTACCAAAATCCGCTTGTTTGGCTTAGAGCCCCAAGAATCAATCCACGGCAAAACAAAAATAATTAGACCTAATTTTTTTTTTACTACAACTATAGGCAAAAAAAAACACTGTGCGCTATATCTCAAAAAACGAGCTGATCGAGAAAAACGAAAAAAGGTTCCAAAATCAGCGCATCAAATATAACCAGACGCAACTAAAAGCTCCCCGGCAAAAAAAAATCTTTTTTTGTAGAGGAGTGTAATCGATCGCCTTCAAACTTTATATTTTATCATTCTACATGAATTTACAAAAAAAAATAAAAAATGCCACCCCCTAGGTTAAAAAAACAAGGGTAGTTTATTGGTGGACAGTTAATGCATGCATCTCAAGGTTCAGATGATTTTAATGGGAAGGCCTGCATCAATCACTCATCAGTATACTACCCTTATTTTTTGACCCAGTGGGTTGAATTTTTTATACTGTGTGTAAATTTATATGAAATGAATAAATATTAAGTTTAAAGGCAATCGGAGCAAAAATTAATTTAAAAATAATAATTTAAAATTAGTTTAATGGTGAGAGATTTACGCAGTTTGCCCCTTTAAAATAATCCGATTTCCTTCAAACTTAGTATTTAACCATTTTATATGAATGTACAAGAAATATAAAAAAATCAATTTCCTAGGTCAAAAAATAAGGGTAGTTTACTGGTGAATGATTGATGCGGGCCACCCTTTAAATATTACGTTTATATTACAAGTTCTGGATAGTCCCAACCGTGAGGCATGCTCACTCACCAGTAAACTACCCTTATTTTTGGAACTAGGTGGTTAAATTTTTTATATTTTGTGTATATTTATATAAAAAGGATAAATATCAAGTTTAAATGCAATCGGATAAGAAATTTGTTTAAAAATTTTAATTTAAAAGTAGTTTACTGGTGAGAGATTTACGCAATTTACAGCTTTAAAATATTCCGATTTCCTTTAAACTTGATATTTAACCATTTTATAAGAATTTACATAAAATATTAAAAATTCAACTCCTTTTGTCAAAAAATAAGGATAGTTTACTGGTGAACAGTTGATGCATGCATATCAAGTTTATAATGCAAGTTTCAGATCATTTTAATGAGGACGCCTGCGTCAATCGTTCACCAGTAAACTACCCTTATTTTTTGACCTAGGGGGTTGAATTTCTTATACTCTGTGTTAATTGATATGAAATGAATAAATATCAAGTTTGAGGGCCATCGGATCAACAAATTATTTAAAAATTTAAATTTAAGGGTTGTTCACTAGTGTGCAATTTACGCAATCTACCCCTTAAAAATAATCCGATTTCCTTCAAACTTGACATTTAAACGTTTTATATGAATTTACATAAAATATAAAAAATTTAACCATCTAAGTCCAAAAATAAGGGTAGTTTACTGGTGATCGATTGATGTAGGCCACCCTTTAAATATTGCATTTATATTACAAATTCTGGATAGTCCAAATAGGGAGATTTGCGCCAACCGCTAATCAGTAAACTACCCTTATTTTTTGACCCAGGGGGTTAATATTTTTGCAGTTTGTGTATATTTATATAAAATTGGAAAATATCAAGTTTGAAGTCAATCTGATCATTTATTGATTTAAAAATTTTAATATAAGAGAAGTATACTGATCTGCGATGTACGCAGTTTACCCCTTTAAAATAATCCGATTTCCTTCAAACTTGATATTTAACCATTTTATATAAATTTACATAAAATATCAAGAATTCAGCCACCTAAGTCCAAAAATAAGGGTAGTTTACTGGTGAACGATTGATGCAGGCCACCCTTTAAATATTACGTTTATATTACAAGTTCTGGATAGTTCTAATGGCGAGGCCTTCACCAATCGCTCACCAGTAAACTACCCTTATTTTTGGACTTGGGGTATTATTTTTTTTTTAGTTCGTGTTAATTTATATAGAATTGGTAAATATTAAGTTTGAAGGCAATCGGACGATTTATTAATTTAAAAATTTAAATAAAAGCAACTGAACAGTTGCAAGCACCTTGTGAAAATATCGGCACTAGGCAAAATGTATCTTACGAAAAAATTGTTTATAACATTTTTTGAGCAATTTAAAAAAATCTTTCATATAAGTGCTAAATTAATAAAATACAATAATAACTAACATAATTATAACCAAAAAAACGCTAAAAATAGGGGTTTTACCCCCTTCTTGCCCCCTTACCCTTACCTAATCGTTTACCCCCAAAATCTAATCAGCTTTTCGAAATGTGATAAGAAACAATATGCAAAAAACATCTTGTCGATATTTTTTTTTTTTTAGAAGTGGAGTTATCGAGTTTACAGACAGACAGACGGACGAAAACTTTTTTTCACTGATTTCGACTCAGAAAGGTCTAAAACGTTGAGAAATATGAAAAAGCATGGTCATAGAATTGGAATTTCGGCGAAGATTTCAATACATTGGCACTCTTAGTAAAGTGTTAATGTTAAAACACTGTTCTACTTCTTTTTGATGAGCAAATACTATTCATAACTGATTGTTGTTCTTTGTAAAATTACATTAAATTTTAGGTAATTTTGTTTTTTTTTTGTTTGCAGAAAGAGTGGAGAGAGTCCTATCCAGAATTTAAGCGTAAAGTAGCTCGATGCGTAAGAAAGTCTCAGGAACAAGAAGAATGTTAGTATTTAACATTGATACCAACCCTATAAAAAAACTTATTCAAAAAAAATACACCAAAAAAATAATAATGTCTAGAAAAAACAATGAATTTTTCGCGAGATTTTCAAACCAAATTTTTCCGTACATTTTTTTGCGTAGCTATAGTACTTTTTATACCGTACCGATAAATTAATTGTATGTATATCGATAAACGGGAAAGCTTGGACTTGCGTTTTTGAAAATTCGGAAAATTCTCAAAATCATGTCAAATAAATATTCAAATTTCATTTTATTAATTATATTTATACAAGATCTCATTAACGAAATGAAAAAAAACTGTAAAATACAATACTACTGTAATAAAGAAACAAAAAAGATGGTCAAAAAGCTTTTTGTTTTCGTTTGTCTACATTTTTCAATATTGAACTTTTATTTGGTACTAAATTATTAAAATTACACAAATACTCATTTTTTTTACCTATATCGGGCAATAAATAAAAGTTTAATACGAGGTGAAACATTCTGAGCCAAATATTTAGGTCCACCCTGTATATAGATGTATACAAACTGTATTCATTGTCTGATTTGCATGAAAATTACTATCTAAGTTAATTTTGGGCTGCTGAATCCAAATATGAGTTCAAAATTGTAATATCTTCAATATGGTTTTTGACCATATTTTTGCTTTTTTTTTCTTTTTCTCTTCTATTCAATATTTTTTTTTAGAAAAAAAAATCATGAAATAGAGGCCTACTATAACTTTCTAAAACAAAATAACTGATTGATTTTTATTTTTTGGTTTTGCCGAGACGAAAAATGGTTGGTAAATTTTCGAGGAAAATTACAGATTTTTTTGTGTAATATAAAAATGATTGAAATTAATTTTTTTCTCGAAAATTTTCTGTGGTGAAAAAATTAATAATTTATATTTAATTCTTTATATGTCAACTCTCACTTGTTTTCTTTTTTAGGTTAATTTAAATATATGCATTTTTTAATTCAAATAAACATTGTTTAAAAACTTAAACAATGATTTTTTATTTAGGAAAAATTTAATTGTATAAAAAACCTTTATATATCGTTTATGAACATGCAATACCTCCTAACTGACATTTTTGACCAGTACCTCCTAACTACATGTAGTATACAATATAAGCTAGAATAGTTTAAATGTAAGACTAAAACATTATTAGGAACAATAGGTAACCTTACATAAGTTATTTATATTGCTATAAATATTAAAAATAGAGTAAACAGCAACTCTAAGAACTGTTTTTAGTCGCTTGGTTTGGACTTTTTTTTCATGGCTCCTGAAAAATTTGACATTTTACACTTAGGAGGTATTGGAAGTTTATGGTCGATATATTTTTTGTTTTTTTTTTTATTAAAATAATTTGGTGGTAAATAATGGCCCCGCTCCTCGGGGGGGAAGTTATTAGAACTCTACCATCGATAAACTTAATTTTAATCGAATGATACTTTATTATAGTCGAATATAATTTATAACACGTTAATAAAGATTTTATTCATTAACTTTTGGCAGATTTTCAAAATATATGACCTGTTTTTCACTACTTAATAATAAATGTATAGGTACACAGGTAAATTAACAAATCATCGTGTAATATTAGAAATAATTTTCTAAAAAAACTTGTTAGATAATTAAGGCCAAGTTCAAATAAACTGCATTTAGCCTATTTTAACAAAATTTACTGTTTTTGAAAGGGATATTCTAATATCGATTATATTTCTTTCATTGACCTTTTTTTTCATAAGGAATGCTTTGTACATAAAAATAATATTTTTTACATAAAAATTGGCCTTTATTAAAAAAATACTTAATTAAAAAAAAAAACGGGCCTTTTTTACCCAAAAATGGGCCAATTTTGCATAAAAATGGGCCTTTTTTTACATAAAAATGGGCTTATTTACATACCAATAGGCCTCTTTACCCTCAGAGAAAAACTGTTCGTACAAAAAAAGATAATTTTTACATAAAAATAATTACCTATTATTACATTAAATGGGTCTCAGGAAATTGGGTCTTTGTTACATAAAAATGGGTCGTTTTACATAAAAATTAACCTTTTCTCATAAAATAGGCCTTCTTTTAGATAAAAATGGAATATTTTACATAAAAATAGGTCTTTTTATTCTCACATAAAAATTTGATTAATCATAAAAACGAGTTTAATTAAAAAAAAAGTATTTTTTAAATAAAATTTTTCGTTTATAAGGAATTTTAAAAAATAAAAAAATCAGTCACCTTAGTTCTATTAACAAATATAAAGAAAAGCATTGTTTGACAAAAAAAATTACAGCCTACGTATTTTCTTAAAAAAAATAACCTTCCCAACTGAAAAACAAAGATTTTCGGAAAATCATTTTCCAACAAAAGAAAGCCTTTGTTCCAAGTATTAATTTTGGAACGCCGCCGGTATACATCTAAAAATATTTGAATTTCTACAACTGAAGCAACGTACTACGGGCTTGAAATCAGTTGGCTTATTTTTTTGAAATGGTGCGCGATTTTAAGGTGTCAAAAAAACAATAACAGTGTTATTATTATTTTTTTTTTTAAGTAAAAAATAAAAAAAATTTCGATCTCAATGATTTTGTGTAATTTTTAATTTGTTAGTTATATTTAAGTTTTTTTTTTTGGATTACTGCAACATGAAGTGGTAAGTGCATTTTTTTTTATTTTATTCAAAAATAAAACAGCTGTTTTTTGCTTGCTATTTTTATAAAAATATATAGTGTGTAAAATAGTGTTTTAACCACTGTTGGGAAAAGTAAAGTAAAAATCTACTCGAAGTATAAATAAATTTTAGATTTTAAGCTTTCACGGCCATTAAGATATAAAGAACTTTCACTTTCGGGTTTAGACCGTGTTAATGGATTTTCACTTTCCGACGTTTCGTCTCTTACTACTAGAGACATCTTCAGGGATTAATCTGAACTGATTTCAGATTTCAGATTAATCCCTGAAGATGTCTCTAGTAGTAAGAGACGAAACGTCGGAAAGTGAAAATCCATTAACACGGTCTAAACCCGAAAGTGAAAGTTCTTTATATAAATAAATTAAAAAATATAGGGAAACTGAAAACTGTACAAGTCTGTTAAAATAATAAAATTTTCTCTACATTAATAGAAAGCGTCAAGGGGTAAAACGCTGAAAAAAAATGTACAGGTGAAGAAGCTGCAGCTAGGAAGTAATTCCTTAATAATTTTATTAAGATTTGCTTCGAGTTTACGTTGGAAAAACTTGAATTTCCTAAAAAAAAACGTCCAACGTTTGGTCACAATAAGATTTCCTAGAGAGATAATCTCTGAGAGATTTCCTCCAATTTGTACACCTGAATTCCTCAGCGGTTTACCCCTCGGAAAGCGTTACCCCGGTAGAGAATAAGGTTAAAACGACTTGACCTAACGTTAGAAAAATGTGATTTGAATGTTAGATGTCTAACGTTAGATTCTAACGTTAAAATAACATTTATCCAACTTTACCAAATGTTAGATAGATAGACACTTAACTTTAGGAATTCTAACGTTAAAAATCGGAAATCGAAACGCGTTAGAAAAAACGTTCTTCTAACGTTAAATTTCTCTAGGGTATAGGAAAGACGCCTAATTTCGGATGGTTTCTTAATTTCGGATGCAGAGGTAAACAGAAACATACTTTTATGTGAAGCCAGAAGTCAAAATAAATCCGACCTATGATATGATAAGGGTAGAGCTTCCCCCCCCCCCCCCCCCGTTAAATGGCAGCACAAATCGTTTAAATTGCAAATGGTAAAACCATGGCTCCTATAGTATTCGTAAAAAATTGCTTAATGATTAAATTCGAGATGAGATTAGTTTTTATTTGCAGAAAAAAAAATTCAAGGAATAACAAGAAACATAAGCTATGGGGTCCAGAGATCTACTCTTGAAAAAAAAAATTGGATATGTCCGAAATTAGGAACCCTTTTTTAAATGCACAAAAATGCGCTAAGTTTTTTTAACCGTGTTTTGTCGAAAAAATAAACTGTTTTCATAATAACTCATGGTTCGTTATTGTCGTATATTGTTATATAAAAAATATAAAAAAAATATAAGTAATACCGCACATTAAATAAATTGTAAATGGTATCCCAAATTACGCGACTTTCCTATATACTCTTTAATTTCTAATGAAATTGGAGTAACAGTCTTACCATCAAATATTGCTGAAGCAAAATTCCTGATATTTTTCTGAAAACTTCTTTAATATGTCTCTGGATATCCTGGGAAAGTCAGGGAATTTTATTTTGGAATTTTGCTCTACACCATGATAGTATTTCTTGTTTTTAACTAAAAAAAAGTAATAAATAATTAAAATTTAAAAAAAAAAATGTGTTTAGGATCACATTTTTTTCAATAAACATTTTTAAGAAATGGAGGTGATAAAAGTTTGTGTTGTACATATGAGTAAAGTAATTTTACTTCACTCACTTGTATTTTAAATAACTATTTATTTGTTTATTATTTTCCTTGCATGTGGATGTTTTTCCCACGCTCTGCCATATTTTAAATTTTTATAATACACATTACAAAGTTTATATTGCAAAATTATTAAAAGTTTTATTTGGGTGAGGATCCAAAATGATCAAAATTTGCGTTACGTAATACTTATTAAGGCTTATTTTGATCCAAAAATTCTTGGTTACTAATAAAGAAGGGTCGCCTTTTTTTCGTTTTTTTTTGTTTTTAAAATAATATATTTTACTTTGAAAATTCGGAAATTACAGGTAATTTGGATCATAAAAACATTAGGCCTTAAAGCAAAAAATTGAAAAAAGGAAGACGTCAAATATATCATTTGAGGTCATTTATAGAATCTATAAAAAAAAATTGAGTAAAATAAACAGGTTTTGGACAAAACATTGTTGTTTTTTAATGCAATCGAATGAAAATATACTTTTTGCTGCAGTTCAAAAATACAACCTGAAAATGTCGTAACATGAAATTTAATTTCAGGAACTCGTAATTAATGATTTCGGCATTTTATTGCCTAATCGCCGCTGAACAGTTTAATATAAATACAGCAAAATTTTGATTTATTTTTGGATTTTCGAACAAATGTCATTGAACTATCAAATCAAATAGTAATATTTTATTTCATTTCCCCATATTTCAGATCAAAATATAAATATACTAAATAAAATTTTAAGTTTTAAGTTAACTGCATTATTTTGGTTTTTAGAAATATTCACTTTACAAAAAACAGTCATTTAAAATGACTGGTGATACCTGATTAGAGAATTCATTGTCACTTGCAGAAAAAGTATTGTGTGTACCTGGGAGGCACATAGTAGTGGCTAGCGCGTGAGCTCGATTTTCACTTGCGCCGATTTGCCTTTTTCAGTTAATTAATAATTGAAATTTGGCGAAGGCGATAAGTGAAACGGATGCTAGACCAGTGGCGTAATCACTCCAATGACTATGGATAAAAGTTTTACCGCTGAAAAAAAAAGTACGCCCTTTTGAGTTATGATTGCCTGGGCGCCGCGGCGCTCACAAATTCAAAATGACTATTTTCAGCATGAATGTACTAAATACAAATATTAATTAATAATATTTTTTTTTAATTATATACTTTCACGAGTATTTATGCCAAGTTTTTGTACTTTAATATTTTGTTTTTGATAAAATTTGACGTAGTTACATTTTTCAAACATTTGGCCTTAAAAATACACAAATAACATACACATCACATCAATACCTATTTTTGAAAATACGGAAATGAACAATTCTTGTGCAAGTGCAAGCTAAAATAATTATGACATTTTTGAAAAATTGAAGACGGACGGACGGACAACTCACAAGGGTTCGTTTTTCATTTGAGGCGCGGAGCTCTAAAGTTGAGTAAAATTAGTATAAATTTTATATTTTGCCGCTGTTTACTAAAATATGATTTAAATTTATTGATAATAAAATTTAATAAATATTTTTATTTATTGTTAAGTAGGCTAGGTACCCGCCCTGTTGAAAACTTGAATAGATATATTTTTAGTTCAAAAATTCGAAAAATGTAATTGTTAATAGTAAAATGTAAGGCCAATGTAAAACAATAGTGCCAAATGTGATATAATTATTATTGTTTGTTACAATATAGTGTGATATAAAATAGGTAACAACATTATAATATTTTAATATTATATTACGGAATGATTTTAAATGTATGTACACACTCAATGGTGGACTAATCCCTTGTGGACCAGAGGCTTTAGTTAGCTAGGAGGCCTAACTTAAAAAATAGCAAAAAATAGTTAGATATTTCATAGATTGCGAAATAGTTATTTATGGTACTAGTGGGTAAAGTAAGATATTGCCCATGAGAAAATTAACCTGTGAGGCGTCAGCCAAGCAGGTTAATTTTCGAGAGGGCAATATCGGTTTACCCATGAGTGCCATACAAGGTTTTATCCAATAAATAGCTTAGAAATTCATATTTTTATTAAAAATTTTAATGACATTTACAAGAAAATAATTTGACAAGTGACAGTTGAGTGGGTAAAATAAATAATTATCCACTCAATAAAGTAAAAGCCACGCGGGGGTTATTATTGAGTTTATCTATTTAAAATAAAGCTGGTAATTGTCTCATTATCTGTATGTATTGGATAAAGACTATTTTCATGAAACTGAAAATGGAAAATTTAAAAAACTCCAAAAGTCCAAACTCCATCAGGTTTGTCGGGTGTAGAGTCATTCTTAAAATATTGCTTCATTTTGCACTATCACCCTGTATATAAATAAAAAAATATTTTCTTATATCCTATGAATTTGCAGACTTACGAGAAAAATGTGTTTTTTTTTTTCTAAAGTTCCCAGTCAACACAAATACATGGCAGGAACATAGCAGGTACATAACCACTGTTCTATGTGATGTTGCAGACATGTAATTTTTATAGCCCATGTATAGTCCTTGGACTTTAACAATTCCGCCTCAAGTTATGTATCAGCTACATAACATGCTACATATCAGATACATACTAGGTACATAACAATAAAAGTAGGCGTTTCCGAATTTTGCTTGTTATGGAGTGCATCATAGATTTAGACATGGTGAACATTTTTACGTCTTTTTGATAAACCTAATAATTAAAGTATATAAATATCTTTATATGTAGCATCCATCAGGCAAAATTCTTTTACGATGTGCATTTTTACTGTGAAAGCAAACTTTCTACCAGGCTTAAAAATCATGGGCCACATAAAAAGCCAATTTTTAGAAAAAAAAATAGCAAATAATCATTTAAAAAAAAAATGTATATTTTAATTTTTTGTCTAAAATTATCTAAAATCAGTTTAGTTGTCTAAAAATACATGCGTTTCTACTACTTAAGGGTAAAACTTTTATTATTAACAACAATTTTAAGAATATTAGTGATTCTAACCTATAAAAATTAAAATAATATAGACGCCATATTTAGTATTGAATTCATAACATTTTATGTATCGTGTATGTTCTCGTACCATGTATATGATACATAACATGCAATATTGCATGTTATGTATCATACATAGGTATGTTACATCTTATGTAATATGGCACATGTAACGTAAAAAATCTTTCTGTTATAGGGCATGTTATGTAGCATACATATGTATGTTATGACTCATGTAATATGGCACATGTTACCTAAAAAATCTTTCTTTACCATGTTGCATCCATATATGTGCGGACTGGGTTGCTTTCATGTAAATATTGGTTTTTACTTTTTAAATTTTATTCGTTCGAGGAAGGATAAAAATATTCTTTTTTATGTTAATTAATAAAATTTTTACTGTTTCGACTTTGTATATTATTTTTTTCTGATGAAAAATGTTTAATATCACAAGACAGCTACAAAATATAAACAGTTTGGTATATAAATAGTTATTTTATGTTGTTTTAAGTATAAACGAAATACTAAATGATTTTACCTGAAAATTCAAATATAGTATTTTACACAGAAATGAAGGATTCCTTGAACTAAGGACACGTGTCTTTTGACATGTTCAAAGCCATATTCTCTTGTTTCAAGGCTAGCATTTCTTTAAACCAAAGTCAATGTCCTTGAATGATGAGCACGGGGTTTTGAATAAAGATACGTGCTCTTCATTCAAGGACATTGACTTTTGTGATGGCCTTGAAACAAGAGAATATGACTTTGAACATATCGAAAGACAAGTGTCCTTGGTTCAGGGAATCCTTTTTTTTCTGTGTATGATATTATAAGACATAATTTAACGAAACAAGTTTTCTAGATTTTTTTTTCATTATTAAGGGGGCCACAATGAAAAATTCTCGAAATTTCCATCTAAACGGTGTCAAACACTTAAAATTTGATGCCCTGTTACTCGAGATATTTAAATTCAAAAATTTCACTATGATTATGATGCCAGCAGCTTGCCGAGATGGAAAGACAACTATAATTCGACCATAAGATTAGTTATAATTGTATATAGCTGAGTTTTTAAATTTAAATATTTTTATACTTTATCACTATGGGCCTCACAATTTTTTTTACATTGCATTTTTATTTAAATTAAGTATTTTTGCAATATTTATGAGCTCATTATAATTTGAAATGAAGTAGGTATACACAGATATTTAGCTAAATATAGAATGTCATAGCCCACTCAAATCACAATATTTGTAAATTTAATTTATATTTTTTTTTCAGGGGTGTCTAATGGACTAAATTTTGAAAATTTTCATTTGGGCTCATTTCAAAATTTAAAGCCATGTTTTTTTTTGTTGATATAAAAAAAATTATCTAGTTTAAGCACCAAAATAAAAAAAATCTCAATTCAATAAAGAAATTTTTAATTTTTAAAGTTTTTTTTAAGAATGGAAAAACATGTAACTTTTGTGGGTCCTAAATAGAGAAAATATAATTTTCTTTCAAATGCGTCTAACACTTTAAATTTGATGTTCTGTGAGTGGAGATATTTTAAATGTAATGTCAAAAGCTTGCCGAGATGGAAAGACAGTTATAATTTGGCCGTGAAATGTATTAAGCTGACTTTTTGTAATTTACTATATCTCGGATCACAGGGAATCTAGTTTATAGAGTGAGACACCGTTTCTAAATTAAAAGTTTATGTATGTTTTCACTACGTGTTCCTAAGAAATTACCCATTATTGATTACCAATCAATATTTAATTTTAGCTTAAAGACATGACATGTCAAACACATTTCACGAAAAAAACAATATTTTTTGGACAATATATTTTTGAGCGCGGCAATTTTTTCAAGAATTTTAAAAATAGACAACATTTTGGCATCGGAATATTTCACAATTTGTATGCCTAGCCAAAATTTTATTGTTTTTTTTTCTGTATTTGTGTGTATGCGTTTTTTATAATCAGAAGATTTTTTAAGTGCATTATCAAAACTATTCAAGGCAAGAATTTGATTATTTCGATGGCCATAGCCATATCACGGTTCGTCATTATTCACTTTTAGTTTTGACACTTTTACACACTTTTCTTGTAGGTACAATTTTTTTCCTTATGAATCCAAAAATCAAATACATCGAAATGGTTCATTTGAAGAAATTCCATTATTACTGAATATATTTTTTATCCAATACATACAGATAATAAGACAATTACCAGCTTTATTTTAAATAGATAAACTCAATAATAACCCCCGCGTGGCTTTTACTTTATTGAGTGGATAATTATTTATTTTACCCACTCAACTGTCACTTGTCAAATTATTTTCTTGTAAATGTCATTTAAATTTTTAATAAAAATATGAATTCCTAGGCTATTTATTGGATAAAACCTTGTATGGCACTCATGGGTAAACCGATATTGCCCTCTCGAAAAAACCTGCTTGGCTGACGCTTCGCAGGTTAATTTTCTCATGGGCAATATCTTACTTTACCCACTAGTACCATAAATAACTATTGCGATACTAGTGTTTATTTTTTAGCAATAATAACAAAATATAATATTTTCCAAATTATTCTGAGCTATTATCTAAAAATTTGGCAAATTATTCTGTACTAAGTTATTAAGTTATCACTAATAACCCATAAATTTAACAACACTTACCACATTGTATTTACTTGTTATGCTAAAGCGATCACAGCAATAAATATAATAATAATAATATTCATATTAATAGATTTTGAGATACTCTATAAATAATTTTTCGCGTGCAAATGTATATGATGTTAATAACCTTTTAGGTAATTTTAGATGCATTAGTTACATGGGAATAATTATTTCATAATAATTTTTTAATTACAATACTATTGTAGACTGAAAGTTTCGGGCTGCTGGCCCTCTTCAGTACGATGATTAGAAAATAGACTGATGGAATAATAAATTTATATTTTTATAATTTTGTTTTTTATTATTTCATCAATCTATTTTCTAATCATCGTACAGAGTGATATTGGTAGACTGACAGTTTCGGGCCCTCTTCTGTACGATGATTAGAAAATAGATTGATGGAATAATAAATTTATGTTTTTATAATTTTGTTTAAAATTAAAAATTTCTGTTATTACTATTGTAATTGTTATTTCAAGCTTTTATCTGATTTACCTTGTTAGTTTGTGTGTTTGTTAGGTGCAAATCTTGAAATGAATAATTTGTCTCCCTTAGGATAATGCAAGGAAGTTAAAATTTGGTATAGCCCCAACCCCTGAGGGGTAAGAGACCCTCATTTTTAATTAGAATATTGTTTGTAAAATTTAAGCTCTTGGGAAATTTGAACTCACTGAAACTGAATATAATATTTACAAAATTCAAGTCCCACCACTTAGGGGGCGCGAAATATCTCTTTTTTTTTATTTATCAAATTTCAGTAAAAAACGGGTTCAGAAGTATTTTGACACGCTGAAACTGAATAATTATTATAAAAATGTAGCCTCGCGACTTAGGGGCGGGGGATACCTCTACTCAAAATAATGTTTTGATAAAGCGGAGGTCTGAAACTGAAACTGAACGTAATACTGAAATAAATACCTACATAGACTGTTTATTTTTAAAATTAGTTTTTAAGTGTTTTGATGTTATAGCGCTTTTTGTTCCTTAAAAATGCTTCACTCTGTACATAGTTCGACCTGATTTTGACAGTTTGACAAACTGTCAAAGTCAAAAACCGTCATGTAAATTTCAAGTGATTATATTCAATCAAAAAGCATATAACTAAACAAGAACTGAAAAAAACGAAAAAATTCGAGCTTAACAGTTTAAACGAATAGCGGGAAAGTATTTGCAGCTAACTTCACTCCACGATTTCAAAATGGCGCCGCTATTGATTAAACCTACTCACATCAGTAAGAAATTTTCTTGAAATGTCACCACCTTAAAAATAATCAACATTTATGGTTCGAATTTTTTTTCAATTTAAGCACTATATGTTTTGCATGTGACTTAAGCCTTTTTTAACCATTTTATTTTAACACTGTTTTAGATTATAGACGTTTTATTTTTAATCCATTTTGTTATATATTACGCTTTTTTCTGAATTTTATTTTTAGAAACCGAATTTTGACTTAAAAAAACGATATTTTGCATGTTCTTTTATTAAATATACTAAAAACGCTTTTCTGTACACTAATTCCTATAAATATTAAACATATTTCAGTAAATATACATGATATTTTCCTATATTTAAATAAAATTTCAGTAGCTATTGCTGAAACTTTTCGAATTTCAGCATATTGCAAAATAAAATTAGACACTGTGCGCTAAACTCATTATATAATGATTCCAATCCTTTGTGCCTTTTTAATCCTTTTTTTGTAACTAATTTTGGAGTCGTACAGCTCAAAAAATATCATTTAAAAATGCTAAACTAGCGCTAGATTTTTTTATTTATTCCATACTAATCTTGTTTAGGTTGATTTAAAATAATCATTATTTTGTAATGGCCTTTTAGAAATTGTTTTTTTCTATCAAATTGCTAAAAATCAATAACATGAGTAGGCTTCAGAAGGTCTTGGTGTGCTACGCATGCGCATTTTTAAATCAGCTGGTGCATGGGCTAACTTTTTTAGTTTATTCAAAAATTTAGACTATTGTAAATACATTTGTGTCAATATGGGTGCATAATGTTAAAGATTTTTTATAATCTTTTTACCCTCTTCAAGGCATTAACTGCTATTAAAAATATATTGCACGTAAAAAACACATCTAGGTCTAGTTTTCTACAAGCAAGGCGTACATAACCCTTGGTTTTCGAGTTATTAAAATCTACCAACGTATTAACGATTAGTTACTTAAAAAGGTTACAAAATTTTAAGGAATCAATAAAAAAAGTTAATAACCTCTTGCTAAAACCGAGAGAAGTACAATATTATATTAAAAATTTTAAATAAAATAGTAGCCATTTAAATTTTAATCTTAATTGCAAAAACAAAATTTAAACAAAATTACATATTTTTTAAAAAATAAACTTTCCCCACATTTTTAAGATTAGCGTGGAACATCTGGCATAGGAAATTTTTATAAAATTTATGCTTTCGTATTAAGGTTTTTTTTATAAGAATTGAATACCGAAATTTTCCTTCATTTTTCAGTAAACAGTAACCAGTTTACTTGTCATTCTTAAAATTAAGTCGTAGCTACTAGTTTTTTCCATAAGTACAAAACAAAAACAGATTTTTTTCAAAAATTTAAAAACATATTTTTTTCAGGCAAAAAAAATTAAGTTGGGATACAAAATTCGAAGGATCCACAGATCAAAATAATAATATAACAATGACATCTGAAGATCTCCTACAGCCCGGACACGTAGTCAAAGAAAGATGGAAGGTAGGAACCCTTTTTTTTTGACATAAAAAAAACATAAAAAAAAATATTAAGAATTTTTTTTTCAACTTTCATTTACGTTTATTTTTTTTTTGCTTATTAGGTTGTGAAAAAAATTGGAGGGGGAGGATTTGGGGAAATCTACGAGGGGTTGGATCTCATCACCAGGGAGCATGTGGCCCTTAAGGTGGAGTCTGCAAGACAACCTAAACAGGTTTTAAAGATGGAGGTGGCTGTGCTTAAGAAACTTCAAGGAAAAGAACATATTTGCAGGTAAACAAAACACCCTGTATTTAATACAAAATTTTTCCTCTAAGCGTTACAAGTTATGATTAAAATAAGCCAATTTTTTTTCTAGGAGTTTTAATTTCTTAAGAAAAATAAAGTAAATTGCTCGAGGGAAAATGCCTTTCCTCTATAGTACAAGACTGTGCATGTCTCGTGATTTTAAATAGTTATCATTATGTCTATTTAAATCCCTTATTGATTTTTATATTAATTTAGATGAAAAATGTTAAACCACACGCACGTCTGCAACCCAAACGTTTTATGCATAACTTAACCTTTTTGACCCCTTTATTGTTCATTTTCATCCTAAATCATTGAAGCTAATAATGATTTGACTAAAGCATTCGATAGTGTATAAATTTCCTACGATTTTCACCAAAGAAGTAAAGTTCTATTTCTAACTAGTAAAAAGTTACGAGCCTTTTTTAAAAATCGCCCATTGGATTCTTTTAAAAAAATCTCACCAAAATAGTTTTTTTTAGATTTATAGGTTGTGGAGAAACGACAGATTTAACTACGTAGTTATGCAGTTACAGGGCCGTAATTTGGCCGAATTACGCAGGGCCCAACCTAGAGCCGCATTTAGTTTATCTACAACGTTAAGATTAGGATTACAAATTCTTAGAGCTATAGAAAGTATACATTCTGTAGGGTTCCTACACAGGGATATCAAACCGGTAAGTTTTAATTACAATCTAATTTTTGCATCAAATTAATTTTCTTTTTTAAATTTTAGAGTAATTTTTCTATGGGTCGTTTGCCATATAACTGTAGGAAAGTATACATGTTGGATTTTGGTTTGGCTAGACAGTATACCACGGCCATGGGAGAAGTTAGGGCCCCTAGGGCCGCTGCTGGGTTCCGTGGTACCGTCAGATATGCCAGCATTAACGCACACAAAAACAGGGGTGAGTATTTTATGTAGCGCGATTTTTGACTTGCGTCATGATGACAGCCATCTTACGCTTTCTTGATTCATTTTATCATAAATAACTCCATAACATAACTCATTTAATTACTGTATCAAACACCTTTTGGAGATCTATATCATTAACATCAAACATTTTTTTTTTCAGAAATGGGTCGTCATGACGACTTGTGGAGTTTGTTCTACATGCTGGTGGAGTTTGTTAACGGACAACTCCCTTGGCGGAAAGTTAAGGATAAGGAGCAAGTAGGCTTGATGAAGGAGAAGTACGATCACCGATTACTATTGAAGCACTTACCGTCCGATCTAAAACAGTTTTTGGATCACATTCAGAGTTTGGAATATGCGGACAAGCCGGACTACTCGGTAAGTAGTTCTTTTCCTCCCACCAATCATCGATTCAAAGGTCGATTGTAAAGAAAATTTACTCGAGTTTTAACTCGCAAGGTATATCCGTACCTAACTAGTTAAATTTCGCTTATAGCTACTCTATCTAGCGACTAGTC
>OY294053.1:31579760-32034685 GCA_958510825.1 Brachypterus glaber
TACAGACAACAATCAAGAAAATATCGAACCTACGGACAACAAGGAGGTAAGATTAGGGCCGGGCCCTAGGGCCCGTATACCAAAAGTTTTAACTTTTGTGGACATCTTTCCTTCACAGGAACAGTTAAATCAAGGAGTAAATAAACCATTTCAACTCGATCATCATTTGTCTATCGTCACTACCTGAAGTACCCCACCTCCAAAAACTTAAAATCTCGTTTTTTATGTGCTATTTTTTCAAAATGAAAACTTAATTTTGGTTTTTAGGTCCAAATGGAGGCAGCAAGAAGACGCTTGGAGGCGGAAAATACCGCTCCCATTGCAACAGACACAACAAGGGGCGCAGTGGACAAAAATTGCAACGCAACCGGTCAAGAACAAGTACAAGGTGAGAAAATTAACTTTTTTATTAGATGTAGCAAAAAAATTTTTTTAGTAACGAAAAAATATGAAAAAAGTGGTTGTATTAAAAATATCAACGAAAGTTTTTTCACGATAAATAGTAAAGTACTGTACGATATTTTTTTCTATTCTGACCCCCTAGGGGGCCCTTAAAAAAAAAGTATCTGCAATGGTGGAAGATTTTTTGTTTTTGTGTCAATAATACATTTTTTTTTAATATTTTTATTTTTTAGATATCCTTTCAGTATTCTTTTTAGTAATTTTCCAAAATAATTTCTGATATTTTTCTCGTAGGGTGCCACAGAAGTCAGTGCCGGAGAAAGAAACCCTTTTACGGTCTAGTCGAACTTTGTGAATTAAAATGAAAAATTTTGGATTTTGAGAATTTCGAAAATTCAAAAAAGTGCCCCCTACGAGAAAAATAGAAAATAAGTGAAAATTATGATTTTGAGATCCACATGTCGCGTTCCTGATAAATTTTTGATAAATACCTTTCATATTTGAAATGTATTTTTGTATATTTATTAAAATCTGCTTTTTACATGTTTTTAAAGTTTTTCAGTGTATCAGAAATTACTTTATGGCAGTTCTACAGAACTTTACTGTTTGTTGTCTGTTTAGAACTGGCTTAAATTGACAACAAGCATTTAGGCTTGCTAGGTAATTCTATAGTTGCCTACTTGTGTCAAAATGTACAAAACTGACAAAAAGAAACACTGAAAATAAATAGCTGAGAATTGACAAAAAAGGCCTTAAGGCATAACAATTAAAAAGAAACTTACAAAATTTGACTTAATTTGAGAAAAACATTGTCATAAATAGTATGTTACAAAAGAATATTTTTAATAAGGTCAATTTTTTAACGGACGAGGACGATAAAAGGTCTTATTAAAGCATGAAAATGTGAGCTCATTATTAAACGCCAAATAGAAAAAAAAATACAATTCTTAAAAAATAACAAAAATTGTCAAAATGTGACAAAACATTACAAACATCGTCAAAAAAATACAAAAATTGTCAAAAATTGTATTTTTCTAAAATTGACAAAGAATTGCCATTTTTTTTTCAGTTCGCAAACGCAGAGCTACCTCCCACCTGGATCAGCCCCCCGATCGTCTGGACAACGAAACCGTAGCTTCTGCTAAATCCACCAGTGATGCCAACGTAAAAGCGGCACCACTGCGCAAATCACAATCCGGCGTTGCCACGTTGGGTCGCCTTCGGGTGGTGCCCCCCGCCCCACAGAGCGCCTCCCAGGGCGGCGGCACAGGCAGTTTGGCTGAATCTCCGGCCACCCCTGATCAGGAGAGACCCAGGCGTAGACAACCTAGTGCTGCGAGAAATAGCAAGAGTGGAATGCGTGACCAAAGTGTCACGCAATTTGCGCTTATTGATGACGAGAATGTCAGTCAACAGGTCAGTCACACATTTTTTTTACATTAAATTTTTGGATCTTTTTTATACACCTAACTCAAATCACTCTTTATTATTAAAGCTTTATTTAAGCAAACTTGTAGCTTATTAGGTCTATACTGACTGTATAAAATTTATTAATAACGCAAAAAATCGAGAAGTTTGTCTTGGGTGTTTCACGTTGTAAAACAAAATGTCTTAAATCAAATACATTATGTATTATACATACTCTTATTTTTAAATTTAAGCGCGTAATCTGGAAGCTCCTTGATATCATCAGCCCACTATAGTTCCAGTTCTTAAACAGAAATCTACAATTAATCTGTTATCTTTTAGGTGACAAGGGGCGGAGCCTTGACCCTGGCCAGCCAATGGAAGTCTCAGTTCGACGACAGCGAGGAAACGACAGATAACGAGTGGAAACCGGAAAGTCCCGAACACCGCGCGAACGCTTCGGCCGCGCTCGGGTTCTCCGAAGCAAACTCGGCCGCGCCGCCGAACCTCGCGCCGCCTCTGAGTCGGATTTCCGAAGATTCCCGACCGAGTCATCGGAAATATATTAATATTGCCGGGATCGAAGAATATCCGGAGTTAGTGGGTAAGAATTTATGAAATTTAATTTAGTATACAGTGTGAGTCAAAGGATGATAATCATGATAACTTTTATATACACATAAATAAAACAATAAGCTCTCTACGTACGTGCCAAAGTTTTACCTTTTTTATTCAAGAAAATCAAACTGAAAAAATATTTTATTAATTAAATAATTTTAACATTTTGTGCAATATGTTGATGAACATCTTTTGACTTATACTGTATAAAGGGTTTTCTGTTAACCCTGTATACTTTCTCAAACAAAATTAAAAACAATAATTGGTGATATTTTCAAAAATGATTTGGTGATATTTTCAAAAAGACGTACTCTTAAACAAATTAGTATTCTAAAATTAAATATGCTTTATTTAGATAACATTAAGCCCTGTTTGTACTTAAAAAACATAACTTTTTGGATACAATATAGTGTGATAAGGGCTTTAGATAGTACTACTTGTGTTGATTTGAGTTTTCTTTTTTCAAGAAATTAATTATTAAAAAAAATGATATTTATTTTGTGATATTTACCCCATGTTAGTTTAGTTTATGCCTATTTAATCTATCTATAAATTATTATTTAAAACTTAATCTAGCTTTTTATTTTAACATACCCACTTTTTGCTTACTAATTTTCAGTTTTCGGGCGATTTCAGAACGGGGACGTTGGTAACCTTAAAAACAGCCACAAGTTCTGAAAATTTTACGAAAATACAATTCTAGAGATTAATTTCTTTTTAAATTCGGTTCAATATTAAGCGAGATAATGTTAGTTAACATAGGCCGATTATACGTCCTAATTTTTTAAACTTAAAACCGCGACAGTATAATCTGAACAAATCTATGTGATCTGTAATAGGCCCTACCGAAATTTTGTTTTAAGTGGTCTTTCTATTTTAGAAATTATGGTAATAATCTTTTTTTAAACATTTTTTTATATAGAAAGAAAAAAAATATCATTGTGAAATTTTGTAGGTATGTTTATTTATATTCAAAGAATACAAAAAAAAATATTTTAGATTTTTAAAGTGCCATTTTTTGACCAGAAAATAAAAAAAAAACAGTGGCCGTCTGATCGACTGAAAAAAAAAACAAAACTGGATATTAATCAGTATTCGCTATAGCCCGTATTAGAAGAAAAATTTTCAAAAAAGTTCGCAATTTTGTTATTTTTTGTCCAATTTTTTTTCTTCTAGTATTTTGTGATATTTACCCCATGTTAGTTTAGTTTATGCCTATTTAATCTATCTATAAATTATTATTTAAAACTTAATCTAGCTTTTTATTTTAACATACCCACTTTTTGCTTACTAATTTTCAGTTTTCGGGCGATTTCAGAACGGGGACGTTGGTAACCTTAAAAACAGCCACAAGTTCTGAAAATTTTACGAAAATACAATTCTAGAGATTAATTTCTTTTTAAATTCGGTTCAATATTAAGCGAGATAATGTTAGTTAACATAGGCCGATTATACGTCCTAATTTTTTAAACTTAAAACCGCGACAGTATAATCTGAACAAATCTATGTGATCTGTAATAGGCCCTACCGAAATTTTGTTTTAAGTGGTCTTTCTATTTTAGAAATTATGGTAATAATCTTTTTTTAAACATTTTTTTATATAGAAAGAAAAAAAATATCATTGTGAAATTTTGTAGGTATGTTTATTTATATTCAAAGAATACAAAAAAAAATATTTTAGATTTTTAAAGTGCCATTTTTTGACCAGAAAATAAAAAAAAAACAGTGGCCGTCTGATCGACTGAAAAAAAAAAACAAAACTGGATATTAATCAGTATTCGCTATAGCCCGTATTAGAAGAAAAATTTTCAAAAAAGTTCGCAATTTTGTTATTTTTTGTCCAATTTTTTTTCTTCTAGTACGGGCTATAGCGACTTCAATACTGAATAATATTCCGTTTTTAAAAATGTAAAGAAATTTTATTTGTATTCTTTGAATATAAATAAACATACCTACAAAATTTAACAGTGATATCTGTATCATTATAGATTTAAATCTATATAAAAAATGGTTAAAAAAAGATTATTTTTATAATTTCTAAGTTAGAAAGACCCCTTAAATCGGCTCAGTAATAAGCGAGATATGCAGAAAATTATAGCTTACTTTAATTCTTCTTATCTCCTTTTTGAAACTATCAGCTGTAAAATTTAAAAATACAACCTCAACGTCTCCATTACTTGCTTTGACATTTATCAGATATTTTTATGTTTTTTACATCCTTTTTATAAAAATTAATAATTTTTTGTCTTGTGTATCAACCTTGGACTCGATAAGATAATTAAAATCAATTAATATCTTAACAAATTTTTTTTTTTTTGTTAAATACATAAAATAAACAAAAACAATCTGTTAAACGTTACGCTGGTAAACCTAGAATCGCCCGTTTACACTTTTTTCGATCACCCTTTTAACAACATTAATTTTCTACCCCGCACAGTCCAAAGGCCGTAAAACCAACCTACATTAAGGCTTTTCGATATGCTCCGGGTATAACATTGGTTACATGATTAATCATGACTTTTTTTAACCAAGGCACTTCAAAAAGGTTTTTATAGCTTCAAAACTCTAATGATACCAATTGGTTACAAGTTGTAACTGTCAGTTTTGCACCTAAAAATTGCATTTATGCAATTTAGGCGCAATTATATTTGGAGCAACTAGGAGCAACTTTGAAGATATCTAAGCGGGGGACTAATTTTTTGAAAAAAAAAAAAAAGTTTCTTACGTAGTTACCTTGGCTACCTTTGGTCAGTGTGGGGCAGTTTTGCACCGCATGCTATTTATTTTAAAAATTGTAATTTTCTAATATTTTAACACTGATTCCTCAAAAAAAAAGTATCTATCAATTAAATAAAATAACTGATTTTTCGATAGTGATTATCGATAAGGTATAAGCACCTAAGTATCAAATATTTTATCGCATTTAATCAATTAAAATTTTTGAATAAAATGTTCTAAATGAATATAAAGTTATTGTTGCATAAATAACTTATTAATCCTTCTTATAATGACCCTGAAATTGTTCATAACATATTTTATTTGCAATTATACAGAGTGTCCCATTTTTAAATAAAATAATAGATATTCTAGAGTCAGATTCACAGATATTTGGACTGACTTCATCACAAAATATTATCTAACTACCGACGTATTTTACATTTTATCCATTTACCATGTAAATGATCCTGGTAAAATGGTAAAATTATATTATAAAAAATAAGTAAGTATTTAGGTACTAAATATTTTGTGATGATCAATCCAAATAGCTGTTAATTTGACTCTATGACACCTGCAAAAAAAAACTCAATGATACAAGTTTAGCAGATTTGAAAACCCGGGGACCTGGAGTGTTTAAATCTGTCCAGATCCCTTTTTCTAAAAAAGGGCACCGATTTTTTTAATTACTAACATAAGCACTAACATGATAAAACATTTAAGCACCAGTAAAAGTCAATTTGGTTTAACGAAACTCGAGTCAGAATTTTCACACTCGGAGTGCAAAATGACTCTTATCACACAAGTTGTACAATTTACGTTTGAAGTTTTACGGGACTTTTATAGAAATGTGTGATATTTCACTCTTATTTTAATGTTAATTATCGTAAATGATATAATTACATTAGAATGTCGTAAATTTCAATAGGAAACAATTGAAATTCAGTTGTTACAAGAATTTTATACAAAGCTAACTTGTGATAATTTTTTGAGATAATATTGATATTGAACATAATATCTGAAATATAACATCGAATTAGAATTATTGTATTACCCAGAGGTACGTGTAATAATCAAAATAAAAAAATGCACAATGAAAAAAATTAAGATTCATTCAAAGCGCATGTGTCTATGTATACAGGGTGATACGTAGTTTGTTGATAAAAAGATGATGCATAAGAGATATCCGTAAATGAATAAAGGATGTTAAAAGAAAGGGGGGTCTACCCAGAGTGACATTTAAGGGTAAATTTGTGTAACAATGTGGATAGGGGGACTAAATATTATGAAATATAAAGTGAAGTTATAATTTTTTGGATGGATGTCCCCAAGGTTTGGGTAGGTATATTTTTAATTCCAGAGTTGAAAAGGCTGTATGGAAATTAAAAATGACGTTAAAAAATAAGAAATATAAATAAACAATAATATACAGCATGTCCCCGCATTAACTCCAAAGAGGATTTTATTTTTTTATTTTTGATATCTCAAAAAAGTAATTCTTGATAATTTTCCCTGATTATTTTTAAACTCCCAAAACACTAAGCACTTTTTGTATAACTCTTACAGTTCATGAGATAATGAGTTAATTTAAAAGTCGCCATTTTGAAGAAAAAAACCATTAACTCATGGACCGTAAGAGTTATACAAAAAGTGCTTAGTGTTTTGGGAGTTAGGAAACAAACATAGAAAGTTTTCAAGAGATGTCTTTTTTTGAGATATCAAAAGTAAAAAAATAAACAAAATTAAATTCGCCATTTTGAAGAAAAAAACTATTATCTCATCTCAAAAAGTTTTGTTTCTGGTAACTACAAGTTGTGTTCTTGCTCTTACCAGATTTTTGGTTGGGCAACCAGAAAAATAGTTGGTCCGTATTTAACTTTTGGGCAATGTGAATAAAAGTTTGACAATTTTTCTTCTAATTTTTAAGTAAAAGCTAGTTTTAGTAGATTGAAGGTTATGTAGGTACCAAAATCAGCGTTTACTTAAAAATTTTAAGAAAAAGTTGGTGCTAAATTTTTATTTACATTGCCCTTTGTTCTATTTGCTAGCTTGTTTTTTCAGTGTCCATTTTTTTATGTTGATACTGTCAAACGTTGCAATTTTAACATAACGCACAGCTGGCTAAAACTATACAGTCAATAAATCAAATCTTTTTATTTTTAATCGAAGTTTTATTTCAAAAATCTATTATTATAATAGGTGTACGGAAGAAAAGGAACATCTTTGTCAGTCAAAATTTAGCCTAACATCTAGAAAATTCGGAATTTAAAGTGATAGATTTTTCTATGAGGACCGATTCTGGGGTGTAGAGTATGTTTCTTTTGTCCAATATATGAAATAATGGAACTTGTTTATTGATCATATTTTAGTTTCATTTTGACAGCTGTTATAATGACGCCAAAAAAGAACTGATAAGCTGTAGATGTGGAATCCGATGTATTAAAAACGTGCTAGACCTATTTTTATAATGCAAGAATTGGCTTTGTTCACTTGGACGTACCGATATGTTTATATTTTGCTAAATGAATACTTAGCACTTTTTATAAATCACCCAAAGCAAGTTTTTTTTTAGTTTTATTTCAGTTTAAGCACGAGTTTTACTATTTGAACTATTTTTCGATCAAAAAAATAAATTGAATTTCTAAATAAGTTTTTTGTATTTTTTCCCATTCTTTTTTGTCAATTTTGTAGTTATTTAAATAAATATTTTTAGGTGGCTTGCCCAGATCTTGGTCAGCCCCATCTCTCGGCCCCTACGTGCGTTCTAACCTCAAACCGCCATTGCTGCAACAAGCCGCCTTTGATGATCTCATATTCCGGGTGGACGTGATGCGAAACGTGGCATCCAAACATCATCAAAATATTGAAGAAACCGAAACCAACAAGGTCATGCCAAAATGGAGCAGCCTTCCGGCTATAATTATAGCCGATAAGGAGAGTTTTAAAACCGGAGAGGATTCGGAGCAAAACGGCGACGAAGGACTTCAAGAAGTAAGTTTTTGGCGCATACAATCCCAAACGCGACACTTTTTTGATCTAGAAGAAATACCGCCTTTGATTTCCGATAACTATCTATCACACTTGTCCTTTAAAGAAACCTACGCGTGCGATAAAAACAATGTAAAATTTTTTGTTTTCGTAACATCCTCTTTAGCCTCAAGTTTGGTATACCCATGTTTTTTGGTGCGCTGAGTACGAAAAAAATAGTGAAGAAGATGCTGGAGGCATCCTTGACCTTGAAAATGGTTATCCACTACTTCCGCTTAGTCCTACTTTGGTTCTTAGCGTTACCCAAACGACGTGGGCGTGGCGAAATAACGATCCCTTTGGGGTGCTTGATTTTCGTAAGTCCCCTTGCCTCTCACGTTCGGGTATTTTCAAGGTCAAGGGTTGCTCTAGGATTTTTTGTAGGTACTATTTTTCCCTTATTTAACACGCCAAATTTTGCTTAAAAAACATATCGATGTGCGCAAGGTGGTGAAATTTCTACCATCCCCGCTCTCTGAAGTTTAATAAATTATTTTTCCTTCAAACTTCAAAATTAATCTTTTTTTTTATAGGTGGCAGGAAAGTTAGAAATCCAGCTGGTGCCAAAAGAATCATCCCAAACCCAACCCAATCCCGTATCCCAAGTTCCCGACGCCCCCGTCCCAACATCACAGAGCAATAACGACGAAAAACAATCAAACCGAAAAGGACTCGAAAGGACAAAAAGCATTTTAAAACAAAGCAGCAAAGAAAAAGAACTTCCCAGCCCTAAAAAAGAACAAATCACTTTTGCAGCCGATATACAAGACAAAACAAATGAAGAATTGGTTTGTAAGAAACGGGTGAGCCTTGAAAAGGACATGGAAATTGAGGAAATTAAAGAAAATAAGGACATAGAAGGAAATTTGTTGAAGAAGAATACAGAAGGTGATGAATGTGTAAAGAATAATAAGATTTTCGAGTCGGAAAAAGTGGTGTTGAGGAAATCCCCGGAAAAATCTGAAAGCACAAGCGATAAAAGCTCGGAAAAGCGACTGCACCGGAAAACGAACGGCTCGAGTATAAACTTTGAGAAAGTAGAAAGCTTGAGTCGGAGTAATTCGCAAAAATCTCTATCCAAAGGTCCGGAAAACGTACCGGATATCGTGAAAACCCAAGATAAGTCTGAAAATAGTTTTAGTGTTCCGTTGAAAGGTGATGGTGATAGTGCAAATGTGGTGAAATGTTCCATGGGCGTTGATTTGGCTACCAATCCGAATGTCACGTACGTGCCCAGTGTTGCCGAAGTTATTAAGTAAGTTTTTAATTTTGACCGGTTTTTAATATTTTTAAACCATTGTGCGAAATTTATTTATTCTTATTTTACTTCCATTTTTTCCTTTTCCTGGTAATTATTATTAAAAATAAAAGCCAAAAAAAGTTAAAACTAATTTTTTTTTGTGGATATTTAAAAAGTCAAACATTGGAACCACAAAAATAAAAGTTAAGTAATAAAAATAAAAAATCTAGTTTTATCTCGAATAAATTAAATAATAATAAATATACTTAAGCCTTTATATCTTTATTATCCCCGGATCGACTTGTTTGGAATCTCAGATTTTAAATGAATTGATCTAGGAATAATATCCTTATAGTGCAATATCTCCAGAACATTATTTTAAAAAAAATCGCACATTGTAACCACCAATACAAAATCTAGCCATTAACAAAAAGAATGAAAGTGTTTTTATTTTCAGAGAAAGAAAGTCTATTGCAAATGGGCTAAGCCCGGGCATGGAAGAACAATCCGAATACTTCGACGCAACAGACAGCCCTGTTTTAAGGGACAAGCGTCAAGAGTGCGACGACGATGATAGTGGAGTGGACAACGCAAGTCAAATTTTACGAGAATCTTCCGTAAGTAGGGGGATGTTCTGTGATTAGGCTTTTATGAGTCCATTACAGCGTCGCGACGCTATGCATTTTACCAGGCAAATGCCCATATCTCCGAAACTAGGTATTTTTAGATGTTTAATAAACATCTAAATACCTAGGCCAAATTAGTGTTTCGGGGGTTGGAAATGCCATTTTCTTATGAGGCTGAACAGATTTTTATTTAAAATCATTAACAAAAAATATTACCAAAATAATTACATTTAAATGTTTGGTTATGTTGCTCTTAATGATAACCATAGCGCGCCATCTATGAGGTTAAATCTAAAGACAAAACAGGTTAGAAAAGAGCTCCTCAGCTCCTGGTTAGAAAAAGGTAACTTTTCTAACTTGTTAAAAAGTAAATAAGAATGATATACTTGGAAACTTTTTATAATAGATAGATTTAGATAATACCCAAAAAGGACCTTTACTGAATAATTGTAAATAAAATAGTTTCCTTTAAATTTTTAAAAAATGTTATCATTTTATTCCAATTTTCTATTTTCTTCCAGGCAAGCCCCGCTCCCGATGGTTCCCGGATTTCAAAAATTCCGGTTGCGGTCCCCGGAGCGGGTCAAAGAATGGCCAAATGTATGTCCTGGTCCGGGGACCTGACTCCGGGCCTGCGCAGGAGAAGACAAGGTGAAAAATACGTCACGGATCCGAGTCAGTTGAAGTTGAGGTTCAAAAGACATTCGAGTAGTGGTGAGTAAATAATAATGTTAACTTTTGATATCAGCGAAAAAAACTCTAGTCGTTTTGGTGACTTTATTGACACTGTAACTGAGATCTTTTTAATAATCAAAACAAATAATTCTTAATACATTGACATCTAGCCCTTTGTCTCCCATAAACAATTTCCTGACCCCTTAATAAAATGTTTTTGCCCTCCACCCGTTCAAGTTGAACTGAACTGAATAAATATGCTATCTATGCGGATGTAAGAGTCTAAAGTTTAAATTTAAGAAGGTATTTAAACCTAAATATAAATAATAAATTTTAAAAACCTTCACCTTTACATATACATACAGTGTGTTCATATACCTCTATATATTTTTTGGTAAACTAGCTGTAATCTCAGTACCTTTAATGAAAACCCTTCCTCGATACCAAATATTAAAAAATTACTGAATACCCTGTATATGGATATTTGTATAAATATTTTTTTTTTTTCAAATAAGTACACAGGCCCACAAAAAACTACGTTTTTTTTGGGCGCTGAAAACGAATATAACAATGAAAAAGGTCGCTGACCCCAAAGGACCCCGCTCCCCTCTTATGAAAAAGTGGTTTCGGTCAAATTTAGCTGAATTTCGACTTTTTCATCAAAAGTGTGACCGGGCATAACTCCCAAAATTCAATAGTTTAGACGCTAGATAATTTTAAAGACGCTAGCTCGTCCAATATTATTTTTGTAGTTTTTTGAAAAAATTTGGAACTCAGCAAGCTTTTAAACTGTCAAATTTATTTTCAGCGTTCAAAAATACGTAGGAAATAGTTATTTTTATATTAAGAGCGCAAAATGACCGATTTCTGCTTGAGCGTGGAATTTGCTGATCGAGGCGACTAGCCGAGATCAGCAATCACGCGAGAGCAGGAATCACATTTTGTGCTCGTAATAAAAACAACATTTTTTCTACGATCTAAAATAAATAAATTTCAGACAGTAAGTTACCTTACAAGGTAGCAGCACTTGTGTACACCTTTCTGCAAATCTGTTGGTGTAAAAATAAAATCCTAATCACAGTAACTCTCCATAATTCCTTCGTAACAACAAATATATAGCACACAAATGTTTAGAACACGAAATTGAGATTTGATTCAAAATAAATAATAATTTCATATTAAAAAAATGGCGGACCATATAACTGACAGTTTTTTTACGATTGACATGTCGGTTGCCTAAACTGTGCGCGCGAAAATATCACTTTTCTGCTTGCTGTCATGGAAACGAACAGAAAAGTAAAACTTTTCTATTGGATCGCAGAAAAAAATATTTATATTTAATTTAGTCTAATTAAGAGTATCTAATTTGATTATTTTTTGTGGGCATGTGTTATTTTAGCTTAGCTAAAATTTTTGCATGATCTTGACCCCAATTTTTTATCTAACCTTCAACTTAGTGACACAAAAATTAAATAAAAACTCAGATTTAAGATAATTTCAAAAAAATAACAATAAAATGTTTGTTATGTGATTTATACAAATTCATAGATTAGAAATGAACATTATAGCAAAAAATCTAATTTTTTTTTAACTTATCATTTTGTATTATGTTGAGTAATTTTGAATTATTCGACAGAAATTGATTTTGATATATTTAATTTTTTTAGGGAAATTACTAATACCGGAGGAACAATAAAGTACGTCAAAATTAGGATACATTTTTTCAAAATTTTGGTGTGATTTTTTTTTTTTGAATTTTGTTTTAATTTTGGCTTTTTTTGCTCTAAGTTTAAGACATTTTTTTTAACGTCGCAAAGCACAAAATGAAAATATCTAAAAAAAGAAAATGAGTTACATGTGGATAATGTTGCTGTTAATGTTTATAATTTATCCTTTTTTTTACATAAAAGCTATTAGATTAAATGACATAGCTTTGCTTTTTGTTTCTGTTTTTAAAAACGTGTAAACTTTTTGTGTAAAACGGAATATCTATTTTTCTTTTACTGGTTATCTCGGTTACTCTAGTAACACTATATTGAGTGTAAGATTTTATTTAGTACCTCTTTATGTTGCTTAAAAAGCCCTGGCGGGCCCCAAATTTTAGTTTTTCTCGTGAGTAATATCTCACTTTTCACTATAGTACCGTAAAAAGCTATTTTTATTCACTTAAAATAAGTAAGTTATTTTTAAGGTAAAATTAGTAAATTTTAGCTAAAAACAATTGTTTTTTTTTCAGGTTTAAGAGTTAGGGGCATTTCAAGTTGTTTAATCGACGCCCCTGAAAGTTCGCCCGAATCTTCCGAGGGTCCCCCGCCCCCTCCCCCTAACGGAGACCCACCATCCGAAAGCCAAGTGCGCATGCGTCGATTTAAACCGGTTACATAATGTCAACGTTACCAACTGTTAAAAAAATTATGTAACTAAAAATTTTGAAAAAGTACACAAAAAGTGTATTTGTTTGTACATAAAGAAAAACTAAAAAATATAATATACAGTAATATTATTAAATTAAATACATCAAGTTTAATGTATTATATTAAAAAAAAGCTTTATACAAGGTGTCGAAAAATAATTCTTCTGTTGTGTCATATTACCCATATGGATTGATTTTATCTGTAGGTCATATACATCGTCGGATTTGTAAATTTTCGCTTAACCTAACCATTTCAAAAACTTTTGTGATTTTTGGACACCCTGTATCGATAAAATTTTAATGTTGCCTTTTTCATAAGCTTATTGGCGTAATTTTGAGGTTATGACAATTTTTTTGAACTCTAAACGAACTTGGAACCATATTTTAAAGGTCATTTCACACTATTCGAGCGATATTTTAGAGTTTTCACGCGTTTTTATAGTGTGAATCCACCTTATTCGTTGTAAATAGAGCGCATTTAAAGTATATTTTAGATACTTTAACAAAAATAAAGTTATTTGAAGGTAAAATACCAAATTTGTAGGTCCACTTTGAAATTAAAATTTGAAGAAAATTTAGTCTGCAAAAATTTTATTTGCATTTTTTTTTGACAAAAAATTTTTGCGGATAATGTTGTTGTATACAGTAACAATGTTAATTGAAAAATATTGAAAAAAAATAACTAGGGGTAGTTTTTGATCGTACTTTATGCGTAACCAATAAAATAAAAATCAAAATTTTTAAAAAATTTTATTAGTAGCTCTAGCACTACAAGAATTATATGTAGCTAAAGTATATTAGATTCCGTTTAAAACATCTGCAAGAAATGAAAAACTAAAGTGCGGTTGATTTGAACTACCCTGTATAATATTTAATAATTTATTGTGATTAAAAAAAAAATATTTATTTTATAAAAATCTGCACGAGTGCTAATTATAATTATTAATTTAAAAAAATGTATTTAAAAAAATGTATATATTTAAAAAAAATATGGCTGTATTGTATGATTTTTGTACCTCAAAGTATATACATGGATATTTAAAAATAGGTGCTGAAAATGTTTTAAAAAATCATAGACCAAGAAATTTTCAAATGGGATTAGTTTTTAAAATAAATGTTTTCTCCTATTTTTAAAGTCCTCTGTATACTGGATGTAATTAAACACCCTGTATATTTATTTACTTCTACCACACTTTTATGTAAAATTCACTGAAAAAAATTATTTGATAATTCCAAAAATCAGTGAATTAAAAACTCTTTTATTAATATTTTTTGAACACTATTTTTCATAAAATGTATTATTTTTAAGTTTTCATTTATAATTTCTAAAATATTCGAAACTTATTTTTTAATTTAAGTATTTTATAAATACTAGTAACTTAGTGTAAAAAACACTGAAAAAATAAGTCATGTGAAATATTAAAATACAAAGTATTTTTGTTTTAAAATTGTTAATAAATTTTTTGAGCTAGTCAAAATATTTTCGAGATATTTCTAATCTTGATCCTAGTCATTAGAGAAACAGCAAAAATCGAACAAAGTAAACATTTTTGAGAATACTCAGAAATAAAAGAATTATACAGTGTATACAAAAAGTAATAGTATATTTAAAAAAAGCCATGTAGAAGTAGAACTACGAAATTTTAATAACTTGAATGGTTTAATGTAAATTATTGATTTTTGGATAGCCAATTTTATTTAATAGCTTCGCTTATTACTTTAATTACATGGAAAAAATATTCAAGCCTATTTATTAACAAAATTCAAAATATTTATATTAAAACGTTCCAAAGTTATAGTAAGTTTAGTATTTTTACACTTTATTAGTTAAAACATTGTAAACTTATTTATTATTTGTTTTTTGTATCATTTGTTTTTTCGATATTTTTTGTACACCCTGTATAATTTTATGATATTATAAAGGCAGATATTTAAAAATATAGATCTACAAAAAAGTAAATATTATAAAAATTACGTTATTTTCTAAGATACTGAGAGATTTCACCGCAACGGGTGTAAATTTTGACAGAGGTTTTTTTTAGGTTTTTATAAAAACTTTGAAAACAGTTGATTCTGTAAAAAATATATGGAAAAAAAACTGTTAAAATACCACATTCGTAACGCTAAAATCTCTTAAATATATTGTTAAAAAAATATTTTTTAGACTGCTGAACATACTTATTGTTTATTATTATTATCATTATTGTTTTTTTAATTGTATATTTTTGTTTTTATATTCTAGGGCATATTATAGTTAAAATAAATTATAATTATAAATTGATTTTGATTTATTTTGTGCCTTAAAAATATGAGAAAGCTGCTGACGTGTAGCTAAATTTTTGAATATAAATATCTCGGCTCACAGGTCACCAAATATAAAGTATGACACTCAATTTTAAAGGTAATCTCACGTATTATGGGCTCCACAAAAATAAGACGTAGTTTATGGAACATCCTGTATCATATTTATTGCAAGATTACATTCAAGGTAGGTGATAAAATGTGCAAATAATAATTTCTGTTTAAATAAAAGTATTAGCACAAGTTAGACTTATTTTAAATTATGTCAATAAAAAAATAATTATTAAAAACAGACTTTGATACCTAACAGGATATTAACCTTAAAGAAGTCAATCTAACTTTTGAACGATTTGACGTATCTGTCAACTTAGAATATCGGGCTTTAAGTAAGTCTAAATTACAAAGAAAAAAAAACTTTAGAATTGTCGTAAAAATTTTTTCAAAATTAGTCTAATTTTAATTCATTTATAGCCTATTTTTCAAAAATAAGAAAGGGGAAGTGAATGAATGATTATGGGGTGACAAAAGATAAAAACTAAATTTGGTTCTTTTAGAAACCCATCTCAATAAATTTGGTTCCTTTTTGTATAACATACTTGAAATTTCACGACTAAATCACGTTGTTAGTAAACAGTGTTGCATTTTTTTTTTCGATTTTCAACCATTCATAAAACCCACAGTCAAAATAAAAATCTGTAATCTTGAAAGATTAAATACTTTAATTTTACAATCATGCACTTTTGGTACCATTCAAGTACATATTGCATAACTTTTTTTTGCATGTTTCACCCCCAATAATGCTATGCGTTTTTTAATTAAAAAAAAACTAATTTACACCTTTGGAGTAATGGATTTTCTCCCCTCTTTTTTGTTTCCTGTCTTTCAAGCCTTATCGGCGAGGAAGGAAGTAATAAGTTTTTTCAGAGCTTTCTTCCCTATATATGTATAGTATTAGAAAGTTTTCTGTTTAGGGTAGAAAGTACATACATAATATTCTCCATAAAAAAGAAAAATAAAATTTCTATTGAATTGTTTTGTAACAATAACAATAAACATTTGTTATTGTTAATTCAACATTTTGTAAGACATATTTATTGTTGTTAATATGATTCTAAAGTCAAAGTTCATTTAAAGTCTAGGTTTGAATACTAAAAAAAAAAAAACTTTTAACCTTTTTTTTTTCAGGTTTTGTGATAAGATATTTGCGGACTTTCAAAATTTGTGAAAATATAGAAACATTTCTTACCTTCTTAATCCTTAGTTAAATAGTCGGATAAGCCTTGATTCTTTCTTAATCTTTAAGTTAACATAAGAATTAAGAAGCTAAGTCATTTTTCCAAAATTTGCTTCAGAATATTAATTCTCTTGGATGCAAAGTTATCCAAAAATACTAGCTTTTAATTTGCTTTCTTGCTATTTTTGACATACTCTGTATATTTCTTAACCTTGGTTTTAGATTTTAAACAAAATAGCAAATAGATTATAACTGTTCTAAAAAAAATGAAAAAAAAAACTGCAAATAAAGATGGACTATGCTTAGCCCCCAATGTACATTAGTTTTTTGATATTTTTGCGTGGTTTATTATTTTACGTCCGTGGTTTAAAATTAAAAAAATTAATATAAATTAAAGCGGGGGATATCAGTCAAGAAATTTTCTGAAAAAAAGTTTTTAAAAATGTCTATATGTACTATACTAAGCGTGTCAAAAGTCCGCACACCCTTTAACTTTTGAACGGCTTAAAATATCAACTTAAAATTTAAAACACGTAAATAAAATAGCCCAAATATTTTTTTGGTATATCCCAAAATTTATAAATGTCAGAATTTAAATTTAATTCGAATTTGTTTTTGGAGTTCTCTGTCCAAAAATCTCTGAATCTTTTCAGCCAAACATAACCAAAAAGGTCATAAAGATCACAAAAAAATGCTAATTTAATACCTATTTCATCTATTTCTGTTCTTAAAAGAAAAAACGTCCCAACTTATAAAAAGTCATAGAATATTTTGGTCCTACTTATCTCAAAAAGCTGTTTGTGATGGAGAGATTTTGATGTCGTATTCTGATTTAGCGACACAATTGTTTTAATAATTTATACCGCTAAATATGACGTCAAAATCTCTCCATCACATTAGCTTTTTGAGACAAGTAGGACCAAAGAGATTCTAGTCTGCCGGCGGATTCGGATTCATCAATTGCAAATTACATGGTCCCTTTTTACATATCTCTAAGTTGGCGTTTGCAGTTTAAATCCTTCAAGGATACCCTGTATGTTTTCTATTTTTATCAGGTTGGCAATTCTGATATGACGATCGTATTTTGTTTAATATTAGTATGCGCAGGCTTCTCGATTCATAAGAGATTCAACTTTTCAGTTATACGGATCGAAAAACTACCTGTCAAAAAATTTTGAAAAACAAGAAAAAATTTCGAAAAAAAAAATCATACAGAATTTTCACATTTAATATTTTATATTTACCAAAAAAAAAAAAATAATATAATTGTTTTTTTTTTTAAGATTTTTAGTGACTTGTGAGAATTTCGAATTTTGAGAAAAAAAGGGCATATTTCTGTCGCAAAAAGTAAATAAACAAGTGTTATTATTATTTTTAAAATAACTGTGATTTTTAACCAAAACAATTTTTAGTGAATAGTAATTTAGCCTGGTGTCGGTTTCTTCCAGAATATTATTTTTCAAAATGTTCAACAACTCGAATAAAAAGGTAAGATCTTGTTTTTTTTTCAAAATACATAAAATACTGTTTTGCATCTTATGATGAAATATTTTATGTGCCTACGTGTCAAATAACGACGCGTCGCAGCTACGATTAGACAAAGATAACTATGCATAATAGAGTGAAATAAAATACTGAAACTGGAGTTTTTTTTATTATTTAAGGTCTTTAGGTTAAAGAGTTTTTGAGTACCTATTTATATACATGTATATATTATATACAGGGTGATTTAGAAAAAGGGTATTACATTTTAAGGGGTACTAAAACTTAGTAATAGCACTTACTACTTAGTAATAGTAAGGGTGGTGCCGTTTTGGCCCTCTTTGTCAGCCCCGCGCGATCCATTATGCTAGAAATATACGGTAATAGTTCCTAGAAACATATAGATGTCTAAAAATAGCTCTAAATACACTACCTTCCTTGGGCGTTTCCACAGTAATCCGGGTAGTAAAAATACTTAAAAATGAGAGGATTTTAAGGGTATTATCCTCTATACAGGGTTAATTCTTTAAATTGTACAGACCTTCTAACTTTTTTTTAAAAATGTTTTAAGAATTAGACATGTTATTTTGGGAAATCTTAATAAATAATTTAGCTGGGACTTACTTTTTTGAAACGTATTAGCGGGTTATTCAGAAATAATCATTTAAATTTTTTAATGGGACTTCCTGTATATCATTACTATTCCAAATGCATACATTATCTGCATCTGCATATACAGGCTATCCCCAATTAGTAGGTGCCAGAAAATTAGGTGCATTCAGGGCCGTAGCTATGGGGGGGGGAGCCTCCCCTCACCTATTTTGAAAAGTTCCATATTTCATGGATCCAAAACAAAAGTTGCATATTTTACGAATGGGTGGGACCTTTTTTTCAGTCATTAACTTTTTAGTCAAAGAAAAAAGTTGCATACTTCAGGGATTTAAAATACAAAAGTGGCATATTTCACGAAATGGTAGATGGACCTTTTTTTTTAGTCACTTAGGCTTAGTTCATTTTTTACCTTCCCCCCCACAAAATCTTATTCGCTACGGCCCTCGGTGCATTAGATTAAAGTTTGCTTAACTTCAAATATAAGAATATAAGAATATTATTATTTTTAGTCAAATCTATTCCTGAAGTTGTCGATATAAATTTATATAAAAAAGTTTGTTGACTGACGTCACAGTAACCGCTAATTAAAGTTTTCCCAAAATGTATGCCTGTTAAATAAATTAAAAGAGATAAATAACTCTATAAATGTCAAAGACGGACTCTATTTTCATCCCGTTGTTATATAGGTCAGGATTTTAAACGGATTAATATGCGTTTCTAATCAAAACATAACTAACTTTATAAACTTGGATTTTCAATAACTTAAAAACAAACGAACTAAAGTCCAAAAATTTTTTTTTTGGAAAAATGAGCTCTTTCGGTTTATTTATAAAAGTGAGAAGGGGCTAACGGGAGGAAAGTATTCCGCGATCTACGCATGCGCTTGGTTTTGTGCTGGTTTGGTGTTTTTTTAATGGAAAGCGTTGGTTTACGTTAACGTTAGTTTTTTGGTTGCTTTGGTGTTTTTTTTATAGGGGTCGTTGGTTTACTTTCTTTTCTTGATTTCTGCTAGCGCATGCGCAGATAGCGGAATACGTTCCCTCTTTAGCGTTAAAAGTGGAGATTTTTTCAAAAGCCACATTAATTTGGACTTTCAAGGATAACTTTTTAATGCCCTTTGAAAATTATTTTTAGCAAAAGAAAAGGTGTTGAATAAAACATTGTACAATACGCATTATAGAATACAATATGCTTTGTACGGTACGCGTAAATTGAGTAATAATACCCAATCAAAAATTAAATAATATTTTGTTCTTCAAACTATCCCTTTTAAGGGAATAAAAGTGATATTTCTACACTAGTTTTATACTGAACATACTAATCCGTCCATCAATCCGTCATACACGCAGAATCCTTTTTATTGATCAAAATCCCACAGTCTAAAACCCCACACTGAGAATCAAACCACCCACACACAACTTTTCGCAAACTCTATATTGTGCAATTCCTATACGAAGAAGAGGAATAAATAGAGAAAAAATTGGGTTTAAATTGGTCAAAATTTGGTAAATTTGTGTAAATTTGTTTCAATTTTTGAGTAAAATACTAAACACACTGAAAAACGAGCAAAATTAATGAAAAAGTCGCCACAAAATTATAATTGGAGTGTTTTTTTTGGACAGATGTCAACGAATGGTCAGGAGATGAGAGAATTGGCCGCCAGGATCTGCAAGGACTATTTACATGGAGCATGGAAACAGGTTTCAGCCAAGGATATTGGATTCAAACATATTAGGTGAGTTTTTTCCCCATATTTTAGGGCGGTTTCAGTTTTTTTCTACAACCGGTATTTTCTTTTTTGACTCTAGGTAGACTTTGCAACTTAGTTTATTTTCAAAATAGATCTACATGAGTGCTTTAATTATAACATAAGGTGCTCTAATACAGGGTGGCCCATAAGTCACTTTACCATTTAAAAATTGAATAACTTTTTTGTTTTTCAATTTTTTTTTTATTTATTTTACAATATAGAGACAGAAAATGGATTTTTTTTGAACTATGTATATGACATGTTAGGAGCCGTCATGGAAAATGTCGTGAAAAGAGCCCGTGCTTGCAAAGCGGAAAATGGACGTCATTTAAAAGACATGATTTTTAAGACATAGTTCACAAAAATTTCCATTCCCTGTACTCTATATTGCAAAAGAAATAAAAAAATTGACAGACGAAAAGGTTATTCAATTTTTAAATGGTAAAGTGACTTATGGGCCACCCTGTACTTACTATAACAGATGCACTAAGGATAATACACGTGACCTAATTATAACAAGTGCTCTCATTAGAACATTAATTGCTCTAATTAGAACAGGACGTGCTATAATTAAAACAATAAGTGTTGTAATCAGACAGGCAGTGCTCTAATTAGAACAAAATGTGCTCTAATTGAAATGTAAGTTTTCTAATTAGAACCGTGTTTTAATTGGAGCGGTGGGTGCTCTAATTATAAAAATTCGTACGAGGTACGAATGTACCTAGAATGGGTAAAAATATGGTTTTATCTTTGAATTTATAGGATATATTCTTAAGAATTAAAAAAAAACGTAGATAAACTGCGTCAACATGAAAAACCTTGTTAGAAATATGTTCAAGTACGAAATAACAAAAGTATAAGCTATAAATTTTCCAATAAGATAAAAATAGAAAATAGCAGCATAATATTTCATATTTGACAATATTTAATGAAATTTGATTTATTAAGGACAAATCTAGGCCGATAGTTGGCCAAAAACTTAGTTTTACTATATTTATTTTGGCTTTTAAGAAAATTAATACACTGTAAACTTTTCGATTACAGAATTACCAATTAAAAACTTACCCACCAACATTTTTTTTCTCATACAAGTGATGATAAAAAAATAGTTTTTGCAAACTAGATGAAAGATTACCAACTATTACAATTTTCCTCTAAAGGGTCTCGAAATTTTTAATTTCTCAAAAACTGTTTGAACGATGACTAGTGTTAGTTCAATTGAGCCTTCTTTGTACTTTGGTTTTTGGTCTGTTTTTGCTCAGATTTAGTGTGTTTCGCAAAAACAAATGACCAAGGACCTGAAAAGAGATCAATTGACCCTGATGAATACGACTTTTTTGCAGGGTCACTCCCTAAAACCGCTGATGTTATTTTTTGAAAGATTACTTTAATTATGCGTAACCGACCAGGCTCACTACGATATGCTTTAAAAACAAATGAGAATCGTAATTAAAATCTTGCAAGTCTAATATAGTGATCTGAACGGCGCCTATAAACTGCGGATATAAATAACTACGTCTACGCTTTAAAATAGATTTTGCTATTCTTATATCGAAAGAACAGCGTAATTTTTAATAGTAAAATATCTGGCAAAGCATTTAAATTTTTGTTTTTTGACTTGTGATTTTTTTTGGAGCCATTGTGCATTTTTAATATAACTGAAAAAGCCTTGGTTTAGAAAAAAAATAATTAACTTTTTCGTGTCGCGACGCATCGGACCTTCGGTAATTTTCTCGAAAACAATAACTCAAAAACGAATTTAAGTGCAAAATCTAGCTTATTTGAAAAAGCACTTAAGTCAAGGTCTTAAAATCTGCAGTCAAAAATAAAATTATCAGTTTATAGAATATCATACGTATTTGGCATGCCGGATGCATGTGGATATTCAAACAATTGAATAATGCTTAAAAATAATCACACTAGTTTAAGAATCACACGTGTCTTTGCTAAAACTTGCCCAAATACAGAATAAAACGGTTTATCTGTTAGTTTTTTAAGTACCTATACAAACAAATGATTATAGAATTACACAATGCAATGTTACTACATTTAAATTTTCTATTGAAATATAAAATGTTTTATAGATTTACGATTATTATAAATTGTTAATTTTTTAAAACAATGAAAATATTTGAAATAATTTAAACGAGACTAAAGATTATTGATTTAGATAATATATTATTTACAATAAAAAATATAGAAAATTTAATCAATTATGATGCATTCTTATCTAACCTAGAGTCTCTACCCTGAACGTAGAGTCATACCACAAATAGATTAGTATATTCTATAACTATTATGGAATAGACAATATCCCGTGCGAGCGGAAAGTTTGTCATACGAGCCGGCAGGGGAGTATGACGGTCCCGCGAGCGCGGAATGACTATTTCATACGTGTTTTAGACTATACTTTTTCTTCGACTGCAAATATGAAACACTGTATGGCTTTAAACTGCGGACAAGGTTAAAAACAATGTTTTTTGTCACTCGACATTGTAAATGTAACAAAACACATTTTTAAATAAAGCAATTAATGTTATTTAATAATTTTATTAAATAAGTACTTAAAAAAGACTTTTATTTAATTTTAGTACATATTTACAAATTATAATGCAAAAATTGAAGGTTATGTCAGATTGTTGTGACAGATATCAAGTTTAAAAACAATAGATGGAGTTTTAATTTTTTTAACTAAATTGAAAAAAAAAGAACTGGTCAAATATTAAGAAAAACTAATAAACTTTATGTAATTTTAACGCAAAACTTTAAATTGCATTCAATGTTTCACGGTAAAATAAATATATTTTTGCTAATTTTGCTACAGTTTTCTTTACTTTTATAAACGAAAGATGGCACTACATGCTCATTCTAACACTTGATACGGAATATTCATACCGCATCTAGAGTTAGAGCTGGATTCATTCTGTGTTTGAAAAGTGTGTGTATTTGCTTACATTCTAAAGCAGTCGTAGAAAAAATAAATACATCTCCCTTTAAATTTCTAAACATCGTACTTAAAAAAATCAATTTATGGTTCCTTGTACTGATTAGAAATCGGTGATGGATGATAACATATACAAACCCCAATTAACTACTCCACTTAGTTTATAAGTTACTTTATATTCAAGTAATAAATTGGAGTTTGTATAAGTTACCAATCATCATGTACAGAGTTGATTAGTATAAGGATACGACGTTTCGAAATTTACAGGGCGAAATACAGATACATAATGTATCATACATTCACATCAGTTAAAAAAAAGTCATCTTAAGTTATTGAATTTTCCGTGCTTGCGTTTTTAGGGGGACCACGGGATATGTAGAATTAGATTCCCTGATTTTTTCCTGATTAAAAGTTGTAATTTTCCCTGAATTTAGTAAACACCAAACAAAAAGCCATTATGGACATATCTTGGGTCTTGAATAACCCCGTAAAAACCCAAATAATTTTGTTGTGGGGCCGTGAAATTTGTTTAATTATAATAACTATTAATAATAATAGTTATTAACCATAATAGATAGTAATAGCACAAAACAGTTAGATTAATATAGGTTAGGTATTTGTTTATAAATTTTGGAATGTCATTGGAATGCCACTTAATAAGGAAGTTTTAATTACGTTTTTTTTTTCATTCATTAGGTAAATAGATAAACATGTTGTGACTAACATTCGACGCATTTTAAATATTTAAGGGCCACTTGCACCAACTTTTGTTCTGGGATTATCACGACTAAACCGAGTTTAAGTTAAAAATGCTGCGTTCTGATTGGTTGACCGTCAATTTAATCCAAGTTTAAAGTTAAACCATCGTTAATGATAATATAAACGTTAGTTTATGCAAAAATTAACAAAGCCAACTAGAAATATGAGTAATTTTAGGTCATACTGCGCATGCTTGGTGATAATTTAGAACTAACTACAAAATTTGAATTATATTTTTCACAATACATACAGATAATGAGACACTTTCGTTTACTACGTGCGAATAATATTGATCTAGCAGGTCTGAACTATAAGTCCAACTTTGCCAACCATGTGTTGTGCAACAACCATGACTATGAAAATGAAGTAAGTGTTTTGCATATTTCTAGGAACGATAGAGTTACAGATCTGCTAGAACAATTTGCCATTTTGTACAACAAAAAGTTTCATAGGGATAGGTTAGTTAATGAACAAATAGATTTTTTGAATATTTATGTTTACAATAATGTTTTAAATGTTAGACCGGAGATTGTTGCCTGTCCCCTTACAGAGCATTAATCTTTGGAATAAATATTTTTGTTTAATAATTTTTCCAAAAATTTTGTCCCTTTTTGGTTTGTTTTTGAGTTTTAGGTATGAATTTGCTGCCACCTCTCCAATTTTATTCCAATTACCAAGTTGAATATAAATTAATCTCTTTCCTTTTTTTTTATGTTCAACTACTTTTTTGCAGTTTAAAGATAATTCCTTTAGAATGTTTCAAATATAGTTTGGATTACTTTATGATAGATGTCCCAGATTTTTATTCAATTTTAAATTTTAGATTTCATTAATTTATTTTATTTTAACTTATTGTAGTTTTCTTTTTGTTTAATTTTTGAAGATTTTATAAAAATAATATTGTTAAGGTCAGTATGACATTTCTAATAATGTGTACTCAAGTTAATTTGTTTATAAATTTAAAAAAGTAAGTTTTTCTAAAAGGAATTGTACCATTTTCAACCTAATTTTTTATTATTTGTAGCTTGAAAATGACTTTATGTTAAAAAAGTCGAAACAATTGTCGCTGTAATGTTTGTTTAATAGACAATAAATTTATATTTTGGAGAGATAACAATTTTTTCTATGGTTTATTTTAAATAGATACTCAATAATAACCCCCGCGTGGCTTTTACTTTACTGAGTGGATAATTATTTATTTTACCCACTCAACCGTCACTTGTCAAATTATTTTCTTGTAAATGTCATTAAAATTTTTAATAAAAATATGAATTCCTAAGCTATTTATTGGATAAAACCTTGTATGGCACTCATGGGTAAACCGATATTGCCCTCTCGAAAATTAACCTGCTTGGCTGACGCCTCGTTAATTTTCTGATGGGCAATATCTTACTTTACCCACTAGTACCATAAATAACCAATATTTATACATAGTTCGCTTATTATCACGAAGCATGCGCAGTACATAAAATTAGCTATATTTTTCAACAGCTTCGTTAATTTTTGCATTAACTAACCTTAAATGAAATATTTAAAATAAAATTATATTTAGATAGAATTTTGAAACCTCAATGAAAAATAACCATTAAGTGGATAATAATTTTAAGAATTGCTTATTTTAACCATATCTGGAATAGTTTTAAATTGATAAAATAATTTTTCATAATACATTTTAAAAACTAGATTACTCATAATTCTCCAAACACGGAATTTAATTAGAAAATTTTAATTAAAAGTTTTCCGTTAGTATTAAATAATTATTATTTATAATTTATATTTTTGTTTTGTCCAAACCTAGACTGACAGTCCTTATGACATTTTTATTTTGTTTTTATTTTTATACTCGACTGAAAAAGTCTAAGTATAAAAATTGCTTGTTTCTCAAAATCGGGTCTACTATTTTTTGTTGTAATTTTTAACACAAAATGCATTGTAAAAGTGAACAATAGAAACTATTTGTTTGTAACCGAATAAAAATATACGTCTTAAACATTTCCCGTTTTCAACAAAAACAAACTATATTTAGATTTACTTATAATGAGTAAATATTATTCACAGTCATAAAATAAAATTAATGTATCGGGGACACACTTCTTATATTATTATATCAATATATTGATAATTTATAATTATTTATTATATTGATTTTTATAAAACAAGTGTAACTTTCCGCTATTTCGACGCATTATCTAGTTTACTGAAAATAATAACCGCTTATAAGCTGTCTATAAAATATTCCATAGATTGCACTTTATCTACAGTGTGGACTATAAGAAAATGACGAGATAAAGTAATTTTTTAGGTCTAAAGTAAAAAAATACGATGATTTTTTTTATTAAATAATTTACAAGTTATGTAGTTTTTGATGCTCTTTAGCAATTTTTCTCAAAAAACGCCCTGTGTTCATCTGGAAACCAGTAATTCAAATTTACATTTAAAATTTTGCCTGTTTTACGGGAGGAAACACCCGCTATTAAAATCGACCGCATAATCAATTTTTTTTTGTTGCATTTTCAGCTTAAGAATGTCATGAACGAAATACCTGATTTGAAAAATTCTTTCATCAAACGATTCAGGACTTTTTCTATTTGCGTCACATCAAATATGGTTAACATTAGCGTAGGGCAAGGGGGCAAAATGGACAAAAACTATAATTTTTAGCGATATCTCACTTATTATTTATAGTAGGACATATTTTGAAAATAATGAAAATAATGTTTAATTCCCTATAAAAACACATATGATCATTTTTATCGTGGGACTATTAGTATCTGGGATATAGGCATTTTAATAAATTTTGATATATTTTTACATTTTTTAATTATATGTCAAATTTTGACACTAGTAAAATTTTAATCTTAGGTAAAATTAATTTCAATTAAATTTTCTTTTAATAAATTTCTGATAATGTTGCGGCTAGAAAAACAATCCGACAAAGCTACAAAGAACCAACAAAAGGATATAGTCCAGAAATACAGGAAAAGTAAAGTCAATTATATATCTTATTTTAAAAACTTCCTCATTTTTCCACCCGTCTAGAAATGGTACCCGTTTCACATTTTTATAATATTGCTTTTTTTTTCAGTGGTGGATTATCAAACCTTTTGTACCACATCTCCCTACCGGATCATATCAACATAGAAAACAAGTACCCAAACGAACCCAAAGAGGTCCTTATCCGCGTTTACGGCCAAACCCACGGCGAACGAGCCCTAGAAGCCCTGATCACGGAAAGTGTAATTTTCACGCTTCTCTCCGAAAGAGGCCTGGGCCCCAAATTGCACGGGATCTTCCCAGGTGGCAGAATCGAACAATATATCAACGCCAGACCGTTAACCAACAAAGAACTATCCGATGAGCGTCTTACGGTACAAATTGCAGAAAAAATGGCGTCCATTCATTCGATGGAGGTAGGATTATTAAGTTTAGTTTGAAAAAATAAATTTTCGAAAAAAAATTTTAAGATTAAGGTAAAATATTTTCGATATTTATTTTTCTTTGTTGTATACAAGGTTGTTAAAATAATTCAAAATGTAAGATTAAATAAAAATTACGCTAAACAAAAAGTCCATTGGGCAATGAGAAAAAAAATAGCAAAACCGCTTTCTTAAATTTTTTGAGTAAAAGGTAGTTTTGGTACATTACTAAAAATTTATAAGAAAAGCGTTTTTCTAAATGTTTAGTAACATTGCCAATGGTAAAACTTTTTGATTTTAGCAAATTCCTCCAAAGATTTAATGTTATCGTTTGAAAAAAGAATTTTGGGACACCTTGTATTATACAAACCAAATTTTTAAATTGTTTGTTGTTTTTTCTTATGCTAAGTGTCACACCCATGTTGCAACGGAACCAGTGTTCTTTCTTTTTGGATTAACTCTAGTATTTATTATTTTTTTTTTCAAAATTTTCGAAAATTTTTAGAATAGGCATTTTCGTGTTTGAAAAAATGTTAAATGTGAATAAGTACGTTTTTTAAATACTTTTACTTTCAAAATTATCCGACGGTCCCAGCAGTTCAAACCAGCGAGCCAGCAGACAAACAGAAGAATGAAGAAGCTTAGAAGTATTTTCTAAACGTATCTTTGCATTTTTCATTTCGTTAATAAAAAAGTTAATTTTTTAAATTTTTAGTCAGTCGCTTACGTTAAAATTACTCGACTAAGATTTAATTTGTTTTTTAAAAGTGATTTTTCGAATGTATAGTAATGAAATTTATTATTTTACTAAAATAATTATTAGTGATAATAACTTAATACTGTTTTTGCAAGAAAGCAAGCGATTTCAACCTTAAACGCAATCCTCAGGGCTTATTTTTTTAACTCAAACATAAAAGTAATAATAATTAAAAACATTTAAACAATGTAAATTAACAAAAACTCTTGCTTCATATTTCAAAACTTGTTTGTCTTTAATAAATTTCTAATTAAATTGCTGGTATCAAAATTTTCCACTGTTTCTAATCAATTTCTAAAAATAATATAAAACTATGAGTTAATCTAAAAGAAAAACGCTTTTGTTGATTTTTTTTTAAATGCGCAGATAATATTTTAAACAAAGTACCGGTTTAAACACTATTTTATTATTTACTTGTTTATTTTTCATAAAGATTCTAATATAAATTATAATTTATACATTCTAATATACTGGGATTACCAATTTGCCAAACATATGTGATTAAAAAAATAGTATTCAATACGTAAGTCATAAGGAATTGATATTAAAAAATAACATGATAAATTATACATACATTTTCTTATCAAAATGTTCAAAGTTCAACATTTATCAAAGCAAACGTTTGATATGTATATATTTATTTTATTTAAAAATTAATATTTAATATTGCAAAAAAAAGAGTTTGTTAAAAATGAGTTAATACAAGATTTACAAGAATGGAGATCTCTACAACTAGAATTATGAAACAAAAGACGTCTACCCTATCGCTATCTCATTTGTGATACACTTTCCAGCCAACCAAATAAATACTGTATTTGTTTTTCATCCAACAAATACAGTATTTATTTGGTTGGCCGGAAAGTTTAGCACTGAGCGGCACGAACGAACATAGCTAATGTGAATCTGTAGAATAAGATAATTCTACTAAAATTTAGATGGCGCCAGTAATTTCTTTAATAAAAATTAAATTGTTACACTTTTCGCCCGGCCAAGTAAATATTGTATTTGTTCAACAAAGAACAAATACATAATTTGTTTGGTTGGGAAGTGGGAGTGTATGTATGTCTTCTATCCTTTTTGGGTAGAACTTTTGTCCCTGTCTGATCTAACGGGAGAAATCGCCATTGACATTTAAAGATAAGTTTAAATTTTGATATAATTTTATTAAATTAAAACTTTTGCTATTTTTCTTCTCAAATTTTTAAATAATATCTGTGGCTTGGTTCTAAAAAGGCCAGTGTCTATAACAAAAAATACAAGAAAATCTATAAATATATATATTTTTTAAAAAAGGTTCCATATAAATGCAAAAAGTTATTAGAATCTTCTATGAATCAAAGCAGGTATAAAAGTATTTAAAGTTCTATTGGTTTGAAAATCCTTAAAAATCTAGCCGATCTTAAAATGCACACTGGTTTGACCAGGTAAAAATTTCTACCTGTCTTAAATACCTGACTAAATTTTTTAGGCACTTTAACCCATAGAATTTTAAATATACCAATATATTACACAGTGCACAAAATTCAGCGTCAAAACTAGAGTTTCAAAAGAGTCGAGTCGTCTACAGTCTCTACAAAGTTTTTCTTGTCCATGATCGACAAGACAAGAATTCTTGATTTCTCGTGAAACCCCAGTTTAATATATATATATGTACATTACATACTTCAATATAATGTAAAAGCAAACAAACTTATCTTATTTGAACGTATATTTTACGATAAAAATTTATATACCAGGTTATTCAGAATACAGTATAAAAAACTGCCATAAAAAAAACTGAAAAAAAAAATAATTTAATCTTTTTACACGAAAAAAAAAACTAATATAAAAAAAAACAGTTTTCAAGGCATTTGCAAGATAGACAGCTTTTTTTTTGTAAAAATCATGCAATGAAAAACTCGCCAATGCTCAAAGGTTTTAAAACGCTCGGTATATTTACAATTTCTAAATGTAAAAATACTTAAAATTTTCAGCACAAGTAAGGTTAATCACTTAATTAAAAATCTATAAATAGAAATTTCTAAAAAAAAAATAAAATCGACATTTAAAATGTAATTAACATTAATATTTTAAAGTGCACTGTGTAATGTTATTTTTAGACCCTTTATATTTTTATGGTTGCAAGGAAAAGCATAGTAATTTTGTAGTAGAGTTGGTACAATATGAAAATTTAACTTTGAATGCGCAGTAACATAAGCTGTCCACCCTACCCCATCTTAAAAAAAAACATCTGGCTAAGCAAGACGCTTTAATATATCGGGACTAATTTAACATTATAACATTTAAGGGGCTTATTACATTTTTAATATTTTGTTATTTTTCCTTCTCCTATTTGGATCAAAATCTAAAAAATATTATATTTGCTATGTTTTTCTATTCACCATAAAAATAAATAAAAATTATTCTTACTGAAAAAAGGTTGGGGTATTTTAGTTCAAAATTTTATTTACTTTTATTTACACATAAAGAAAACAAATCGATTTAAAAAAGCATACTTTAATCACTTTTTTCTTGTTTTGCAGTAAAAATGTAAGGTTATAATTGTTTAAGCAACTCCATAGCGACCAATGAGAATCAAGTATTTGAAGCGCGCCAAACAAACCATATTCAAATTTAAAACCACAAAACCAAGAACATATTGCTTAAAATAAAAAAGAAATCTATACTTTATGTGCATTAAAATTAAAAAAAATGTGTAACTAATTTACTCCAGCCGAAAAATTCGTGTATTTCTGAAAATTTTTATCCTTTTTTGACGATATAGTAAAAAGCGCATGGGTGCGGCATAAAAATGATCATCTGTCACACATATGGGGTATGTTGTTTGTTGTTCTAGCTGTGTTGTTGACACAAAAACAATTGAACGAAGGGTGGCGCCACCTAGTGGTGAAAGTGTGAAATGTCGAGGACACACACACGAGTGACTTCCAAATCTTCACCGTAGGATTTCATAAATAGTTAAAAAATTTAATTTTCTTTTCAAAAAAAAAAAAAAAATAGTTAAAATTCTTTTTGTTTTCACTTTTCTTCGTAAAAAAACAAAACGACCTGTTGTTGAAAATTATTTGCATTATAAAAATTTGCATTTTATTAAAATCAATTTAATTAAATACCTTGGAGTAAACTAGGATGAAAAGAAAAACTGACAGTTTGAATATAATGTCTGTATGTTTTTCTTAAATTTATAACTTTTAAATGATTTAATGTAAAAAAATGTACAGTTAGGGCTATTTATTATCATATGCTCACCATTAAGTATTTATACTAATGCATTCAAAAGTTAGATAAATTAAAAAGATTTAATATTCATACTTCATTTTGGGACATTCCATATGAAATCATACTAATAGCTTCCAAATATTCATCATATTACTAAACAAACGTTATACAAACGTATGTAAACACACAATAGGTCGTTAAGTTTTTTTCTGTCTAAAACTAATCACAAAAAAAAAATAAACGAATAAAAAATCTAATATACAATTTTAGTGGTTATTCGAGGATCTATTTTTTAATTGATTTTAAATATTTCAGGTACCATTGCACAAAAATCCGGGATGGCTCTGGGAAACAATCGATCGCTGGCTAAAAACGTGCGAAGCAAACCTAAAAGGCCAAGTGCCAGGTTTCGTGAAAAGCCTACTGGAAAATGTGGACCTAAAGGCTGAAGCAAAATGGCTGAAAACCCGTTTGGAACAAGAAAATAGCCCTGTTGTTTTTTGCCATAATGATATGCAAGAAGGAAACATACTTATGTGCCAGGACAACGAAAAAGAAAACAATAATCATGAGAAAAAAATCGTTATTATAGGTGAGCAGGGCAAAAAACTAGAGACCCTTTAAGGGAATCTAAAAATGTCTCTAGCAAAAACTTCTAAAAATTACATTAAGTTCCTATTGTTTTAAATATTAATTAAAAGACGTCACCATAAATAATTCAATTTTGATGAATTTAAAAATTTAGATTTAGACTTGGGTTAGACCAAGTGGTTCCCAAGCGTTTTTGAGTTATGCTGTTTACATGAATTTCGTAGAGCTCGTAAAAATGATATAAACAACACGTTTTTTTAAACTTAACTCCTACAATATTTAGCAGATAAAAACTTGCCCCAATATTTTTTAATCTATACATACTCCAAAATATTTTGTAATAATTAATAGAACGCAAAATGCATTAATTACCTTTTACGAAATTCCAGAAAGAAAGAATTAAATAACGCTAGGAAAAATTAAAAAAATACTGAATTTTTCGATTTTATTAATTAAAACGAAAATCTTGGATTATGTATAGATCAAAAAAATAATATGGCTAACATTTTTTCTGTTATCAGATAAAATTGGGGTGTTTTGTATAAGATAAAAAATATATGTTTTATCCAATACATACAGATAATAAGACAATTACCAGCTTTATTTTAAATAGATAAACTCAATAATAACCCCCGCGTGGCTTTTATTGAGTGGATAATTATTTATTTTACCCACTCAACTGTCATTTGTCAAATTATTTTCTTGTAAATGTCATTAAAATTTTTAATAAAAATATGAATTCCTAAGCTATTTATTGGATAAAACCTTGTATGGCACTCATGGGTAAACAGATATTGCCCTCTCGAAAATTAACCAGGTTAATTTTCTCATGGGCAATACCTTACTTTACCCACTAGTACCATAAATAACTATTTTTTCAAGCAACATTAAAATTTTTATATTTTTTTAGATTTTGAATACTGTTCCTACAACTACCGCGCATTCGATATCGCCAACCACTTCATCGAATGGGTCTACGACTACACTGAAAAAGAGGCCCCCTTTTACAACGTCAACATGGACAGATATCCCACAGACAAACAAAGAATGAAGTTCGTAAAGGCGTATTTGGAGGAAACTGGTTCCAGAGAAAGCCCGAAAAAATTATTGAGGGAGGTCGAAGTGTTTACGCTGGCGTCCCACTTCTTTTGGACGCTATGGGGATTCGTAAATGCAGAAACGTCACAGATACCTTTTGGATATTGGGTAAGATATTTTTGATGCCAGAAAACACTGTAATTTTAAAGGGTTAATAGCGACAAAATACGTGAACATTTCTTTCAAACGGTGTTACACTTTATGTAGTGTTACACTGTATGTAAAGTACAGTAAGCAAAGATATTTTAATTTAAAATTCAGCTAAATATAATTTGACTCCAACAGCCTATCAAAACGTTGGTGTTTGAATTTAAAAAAAGATTAAAAAAAAAACGTAAAAAGAACTTTTTCCGTAGTGGCGCCTTCGCCAAAATTGCAAATTTTGCGAATTTTACAATTTTGGCGAAGGCGAAATACATGGTGTACTTTTAATAGGATCAATAATTTTAAGTGGTGATTCTACATCATAAAATAAGACAAAAAGTTCCTATAAACATGTATAAAGATGCGTGGGGAACTATACCTCTTTGATGACCAAAAAATTCGTTTTTTTTTAAGAACTCAGGAACCCTTTGAGATACATATTGTTTCTTATATTTTGAAGAGCTGATTAGATTTTGGGGGTAAACTATTGGGGGTAAGAATGGGGTAAAACTCCATAATGTTTTAAATTAGTGTCTAGTGCCGATGTTTTGACAATGCTTGCAACTGTTCAGCTGGTTAATATTGTTTTTTTTTTGTTTTCAGGAATATTCCTGCTCCCGCCTCACAAGTTACTTCCAGCTAAAACAAAAACTATCCTGCAACATGCAAGTAAAAAGAAAAGTGGACACCATTGACGGATGAATTTTTTATTATCATTTACTTGAAAGTAAAAAATTTGTTGGAAAAAAATTTGAAAAATTTTTTTGAAAAAATTTCAAAATCCAAAAAGGTACATGACTGTGAAAAAAGTGAATGGTGATGTCACTTTTGTGATATTATTATTATTATTATTATTTTGTATATAGTAAATTATAATACGATTTTTATTCTACTTATTAGGATTGTCATACAAGCAGGGTGTTAGATAAAAAAATATATGAACCCAAAAAACAGAAAATTAAGAAATTTTTGACTTTTATATATTTTTGGATTAATACACAGCTACGTAGAAATGAGTTTTCAATAACAAACGTTAAAATACAGTAAACCCGGGACATAAGAATACTATACAAAAAGACTTTTAGGTAAATTTACTAAAAATCATTAAATTTTGTGAATTTTTACGATATTGTACGCTAAAAAAAATCTCTGTTATTATCTTCCGGGGGTACTAGATTTTAACAGTTTTTTTTTTACTGAAAAAAACTCTCTACGTATCAAAATTAAAAACAGTTCTTTTTTTTTAAATATGGCCTAAGTCAGCAAAATTGTTAGGTTTTTTATTTACATTTATCTGTAACTAAACTATTTAAAACAAAGTACCTAAATTTGAATAATTAAAAACTTGTTTAATTTATTTTTGTCGAACTGTGTTATTAATTTAATATTTATTAAAAAAAGTAACCCTACAATATTCTTCAAAGACTAATTAAACAGGGTATTTCAAAAACGACGCAATTTTTGTAACACCCTGTATATGTAAATAGTTTGACCAGTATTATTTAGTATTAAATGTACAATACTAAAATCAATGGCTAAGTTCTAATAGGTTATATCTCACATTTGCCATTTATCAGTTTTATTTTTGCAAAACATTCATTCGAAAAAATCTCTAAACATCAAAATTACAAAAAAAAGATACGACCTGTTATAACTTTTCCGTCGATACGCTATTCCATTGAAACGTACAAAAAATAACACCCTGCAAAAATCAAAAGGCACTTATTATTAAAATAAAATTATATCTATAGCACCAAAAAATATCCAAAAGTTATAAGAAAAAAAATTTTGAACTCCAATTTTTTGAATCTCTTTTTTTGCTTCTCTGTGAGATTATTATTTTTTAGTTACATTATTTTTTACATATTACATTTTCGGTTTAAATTATAATTAATATATTATATTATGTTCAAAAATGTACTTAAAGTCATATGAAGACTGAGTCAACAGGGCGTTTGAAATTGTTTAAACAATAATTTTATCTAATACGATTCTTGTTTAAATATTTTGGAACAAACTGTAAAATGATTTAAATGCATTTTTTATAGTTTTATATAGTTATTATTATAAATGTATATATTATTATAATAAATTATTTAATAAATAAAATTTAAAACAAGGCACTAGTTTTTTTTAATACCTTTTTAAATAAGTACATACGAAACACTTAAGAAAGTATAAAAGCATGGGGTGAGGAACTCTTAAAGCATTGTTTTTAGATTTTAGTTATTTATGGTTTGGACTAGTGGGTAAAGTAAGATATTGCCCATGAGAAAATTAACCTGCGAGGCGTCAGCCAAGCTCGTTAATTTTCGAGAGGGCAATATCGGTTTACTCATGAGTGCCATACAAGGTTTTATCCAATAAATAGCTTAGGAATTCATATTTTTATTAAAAATTTTAATGACATTTACAAGAAAAGAATTTGACAAGTGACAGTTGAGCGGGTAAAATAAATAATTATCCACTCAATAAAGTAAAAGCCACGCGGGGGTTATTATTGAGTTTATCTATTTAAAATAAAGCTGGTAATTGTCTTATTATCTTTATGTATTGGATAAAAATATTAAAACAACACTTAAAGTAAGAGCCTTGAAAGATACAAAGCAGTAGCGGACTGGATTCAGGGGGAGAAGGGGGTCCGCAAAAAGTTCGAAGAGGGGGGGAGGCGAAAAATAAATAATTTATGTATTGTCTAAAAAAGCATGTGATTAAAAAAGTCCTTAGCTATTTTCTTCCGTAAAAAGTGAAAAAAATTACACTTTTTCATTTGATGATGCTAGGAAATCATCAACAAGCCAATTTTTTACAATAACACGTCTCTTTAAAAAATATGGCCTAAATCCAACTGCGCAGGGTTTAATAATTTAATTCTGTGGGACAATTAAGATTTTGTTTTTGTTTTTGAAATTGCAAAGCGCGACTCCACCAAAATTATACTTTTAAATAAATAATAAATTATCAGTCAATCCGAAATAAATTCTGACAAAAATGAACTTTTTATTTTGCAACATTTTTTTCTAAATTAATAAAAATACAAAATCTGCAGAATTTCACAGCAAAAACTATTTAAAGCCTATAAGTTTGAGGTCGGCGGATGTAAAATAAATTCTAATAGGAAAAAATTTATAAAAAAATAGACCCAGGAGAAGTAGTCTTAAAACGTTTAAATTTTCTTTCTAATTTTATTAATTTTTCCTAAAGTAAAGGTTCATGGAAGTTTAATCGTACTTAGAAAAAATGCGGGCGGAAGAAAATTTCTAGAAATGTAAATATACGATAATATATGTATTAAAATATTTATTTAGTCGTAAAATATAGAGATTGTTATTTACGCATAACACCTGGGCCCCCATGGAAGCATAAATTTCACAAATAAAAAAAAAATCTCCATGCGTAAAAAAATCTTTCTGAAGGTCTATTATAATTGTCTATTTTTATCTAAAATTAAGTGTAATTATGCATAATTATGTATGAATTTTGACCCGGTATGATAAAACACAATTATGTATGAGTATACATAGACCTATGCCTAATTATGTATGATCATGCGTAAAATTTTAAATTTTGGCGAAGGCGCACCATATCGGGCCATGTATGCCTATGTCTGTATACAGACATATAATCTTATTCGGCATAGGTATGTATTAAAGAAAGTCACCAAAAGTTAAAAATAATTTAAAATTCCTGTTGTCCTACCCTGTTGTTGTAATAAAAGTATCAACTCTGATGATCACACCCGGTGCACCGGGTCAAAATTTATACATGGCGAAAATCTAGACACGATCAAACATAAGTATGGATAATCATACAAAAACTTTTTTTCCATGTAAGAACCCGGGTCTTGACTCGTCAAGATCTTGACTCTACACTCATCATCATCATCATCATCATCAAAAAGTCTTGATTTTTTAAATTAAACTCCTTTCTTGAGATATCTCGATTTTTCGATTCTTGCGAAACACTAGACCCGAGTGGGCCAGGCCCGTTGCTGGGGGTCTAAGTCCACTCTGGAAAAACCTGCCCCCCCCCCTGGAGCATTCAAAATGTGTATTTGTATTTTATTAACCCCTTCCTCTAACTATAGTGTAATTAAATATTTATATTTAAAAAGTAAAAAAATCAAGTTTTAGAGTGCCTATAAAACAATTGACATGGTTTAGCATTTAAAAACTTAAATGGATATGTATATTTATTTTAATTTTACCTTTATCGTTTAAAATATTAGTATAATCAAATATCAACGACATGCAATTTTTATTTAAACAATAATATGAATTGTTTAGTTTCTATGCAAAAAAAGAAACATACAGTATAGTAACCCGTCCTTAAACATTAAAAAACTGCAAACTATTACTTTTATGGTCAAAGGTGGATCAAATCAGAAAATCTCGCCCTCGTTTGAACCCGTTTGAACCGCAATGAAATTTTCCATAAGGAACCGCAAACGTACTTTGGTGGGCTGCAGTCCACCAAAGAAAAACAAAAGACAAACTCTTAACAAAATGTCACTTTATACTTGAAATTTCTAACCGAAAAATGTCACTTTGGAATACAAGCGATTAAAAAAAATGTTTATTGATAATGTATTTTATCCAATACATACATACAGATAATAAGACAATTACCAGCTTTATTTTAAATAGATAAACTCAATAATAACCCCCGCGTGGCTTTTACTATATTGAGTGGATAATTATTTATTTTCCCACTCAACTGTCACTTGTCAAATTATTTTCTTGTAAATGTCATTAAAATTTTTAATAAAAATATGAATTCCTAAGCTATTTATTGGATAAAACTCATGGGTAAACCGATATTGCCCTCTGGAAAATTAACCTGCTTGGCTGACGCCTCGCAGGTTAATTTTCTCATGGGCAATATCTTACTTTACCCACTAGTACCATAAATAACTATTACAGGGGGCAAATCAAATGTTAAATAAAAATTAATTTCACCCTTGTACATTTTAGGACTTTTATTTCTCGAAACTATTTTTATATTTTTAAAAGTAAAATCACCCCTTAACATATATTAACCTACTTATGTACCAGCCGGTATAGTATTTATTTAAAAAGTAATTAAAAATAAAACGAAATGTAATATTCCCAAGGTGTTTACATGTTTACCTAACATTGAATTCGTATGTACATTTTGGCAACTTTTTAACAAATTTTAATTAAAAAAAAATCAACATTTGCTGATAGACGCGTTGGAAATTATCCAAAACGATTTCCTGTCATCGAAGTTTTCTGGAAAATTGCTTTTTAATGAAAATAGACTTGAATCATTTTTTAAAATTATTTTAAACATTATAAATATATTTACAAACTTGTAGGTCTTTGTGATTTCCTCTAGAATTTTATAGAGAATTAGTATATTATAAAACACGCGTGAAAACATAATTTTAGCATAAATTATAATTCTCAAATTTAATGTATATGGGCTTGAAAAAGTAGTATCATGAAAGCCGAAATTAAAAAAATTGCATCCATTGCACATATAAATCGAAATAAACTCTCGGTTATGCCGATTTAAATCAAATTTGACCTTTCAGTATAGTTTCTTTGTCAAAATTCGTTGAACGAGTAAACTTTCTTGTGTATAATATACACACAATATACATATTATGCTCGTATACATTGTATATGTGCAATGCACATTGTGCATAAAAGAAAAAAATCTATAGTTTCCATTCAGGATTAAGGAAAATTATGGCGATTTGACAAATAAATTGTCTGTAATACTTTCCATAAACAATTATAGAGTCAAATTCACAGCTATTTGGACCAGGGTCGTGTTTTTTTTAGGGGGGCAAGATAAAAATATTACGCAGGTAGTTTGGGCTCTCTTTAAGTGGTACCTCATCCCACTGTGCTCATGTGGACTAACGTCATCTCAAAATAATAGGGTCTGTTTTGGTTCTCGAAAATCACAGTTCTGAACTAGTACGAAACGGACGAATTTGCGACTGAGCATTGCCCACTTGCTGCGCCGCACAGCTTTTTTTAGACAAAATACTGCCGACGATAGAGAATTCGATCAATATTAATTTAAAAAAAAATGAAAAGTACCGTAAGGCTTTATTTTTAAGAGTAATACTGGGGCAAAGTAGCTTTGCGTTAACCTAACCTAAAAAATTTAGACCAATTTTGTTAACTAAATTGGTCCAAATATTTAATCTGCGATGACACAGTCAATTTTCCACGGCAAAACTGATAATAATATCATACAAAATACGACTATATTTAGAAAATATTTTCTAATTACGTCAGTTCGAAAAGCTTTAAATTTGACCCTATATCATTTCATTTTTCAGTAATCTACACGTGCCGGTTTCTAAATAAACTTTCCGTAAGTCATACAATTTTTGCTACGAAATCATTTTTTTATAGCAACATTTTTTTATTTATTAACTAAATAAACTATTAAATTACAAGTAAATTGATATAAGGACATATCATATATACCAGTCTAGACTTTCTTTAAAATAGTTTATTCTTAATTGATTAAAAACAATAATTATTTTTTATTTACTGATCCTGACATTCTGGAAAAATAAATCAACCTATTCGATCAATAATATTGAATAACTCTTTCAATATCAATATAGTTATTTATGGTACTAGTGGGTAAAGTAAGATATTGCCCATGAGAAAATTAACCCGCGAGGCGTCAGCCAAGCCTGGTTAGTTTTCGAGAGGGCAATATCGGTTTACCCATGAGGTTTTATCCAATAAATAGCTTAAAAATTCATATTTTTATTAAAAATTTTAATGACATTTACAAGAAAATAATTTGACAAGTGACAGTTGAGTGGGAAAAATAAATAATTATCCACTCAATAAAGTAAAAGCCACGCGGGGGTTATTATTGAGTTTATCTATTTAAAATAAAGCTGGTAATTGTCTCATTATCTGTATGTATTGGATAAAATATCTTTTTACTACGAAAACGCGAAACTTTTTATATTTCAGTTGATCACTATATTTGGGTACGTAACTAAGTTAACATAGCGATTCACAATAGATCTCATTGGTCGCAGTGATTTGAAAGGCAGTACCATGCCTCACAACCCCACTTATATTGTAAGTTAACATAGCTCACAAATTAATAAAGAATACACTGTAAAAAATAAATATAATATGTTGTCATGGAGGTACAAGTAAAATTTAAGAGATTTTACACGTAATTTTACAATTTTATATAAATATTACATGTAATTTAGATGTAATATTCATATAAAATCGTAAAATTACATGTAAAATCTCGTAACTTTTACTTGTCTCTGCATGGTAACACATAACCTATGATTCTGCATGTAAGTTTACATATTTATTTTTTAAAGTGAACTATGCAAGATTTAAAAATTCAGGAATGACAGACAGAGAATATTTTAAGAAAAAATAAAAAAGTTTCGCCCGAGCAGGGACTTGAACCCTGGACCCTTGGATTAAAAGTCCAATGCTCTACCGACTGAGCTACCCGGGCTGATGCAGGACAGATCGAAATTTATCAAACCTAAATAACGTACTTTTTTTGATGACTTTTTTTATCAGAAAAATAGTTTACAAAAAATGCTTTACAAAACAAACATCACACGACCCCCCTTTCTATCAAACGGATATAAATTATATATCAAATGAGTTTAAGTTAAGTCTGATTTACGTGTTCCAAATTTAAAAACCCTCGTAAAAACCTCTAACAAGGAAGAAGTAAATGGAAGACTTTTGTATGGGGCCTGTTCGTAACAGTCATATATTTTTTCAAAAATATTCCTAAAAGGTATAATATGTAGGCAGGTGATTATTATACTTAACACAAAAGAGGCTTAAGCCTTTTATTGTTATTATACTTTTCGCAGCGCACAGGCGCTAGAAGAGTATAATGTCAAAAACTCCCAGACAAAAAAAATACACGTGTGTATGTCCGATTGTCTGATGTCACACGATAACTCAAGAACGAACCATCCGATTTACTCAAAATTAGGCAGACAAATCAAGTTCTATGTGAGGAACATGCTTATTGTTTTTGAAAATAATCCCCCCAAAAACATGAAAGTTATTGGGGGTTAAACTTTTTAAAAATCGAAAGCTAAGGGAAAAATTACTTATATCCAATACACACAGAAAATAAGATAATTACTAGCTTTATTTTAAAGAAACTCAATAATAACCCACACGTGGATTTTATTTACAGATTGGACAATTATTTATTTTCCCTTGTCAAACTATTTTCTTGTAAATGTCATTAAAATTTTTAATAAAAATATGAATTTCTAAGCTATTTATTGGATAAAACCTTGTATGTCACTCGTGAGTAAACTAATATTGTCCTCTCTAAAATTTACCCCTGCCTCCAGCCTCGTGGGTTAATTTTCTCATGGAAAATATCCTAGTTTCCTCTCTAGTACCATAAATATTATCCATTAAAAAACAAAAAAGTTATAGGGACGAATTTGACGAGAAAATAACATACTAATATATTGTATAAAGTTTTTTTTTTAAATAACTTTAACTTGCGTTTTAAAGGTATTTGGTAAAATGAAGTTTTTATTCTCTGTGAACAGTATATAAAGGAATGCTTAGCATTATATATCTTTATGGCTTGTTATTTTTTGCAGACGATGTGTAGGCTGAAATTTTCGACTAATTAACTTCCTATATTCCCGTATGAATAGCGCATTTATGAATAAAACACGAATACATTTTGGAATGTTTCATACAAAGAGAACAAAATAATGCCAACACAAAAAATAAAAGAAAAATAAAATCAAATTTTAAACTTTTTTTGCCCTGCAAAAAATATCAAGCGTAATATCGCTCGTTTGACCCTCTTACCCCCACTCCGTTTTATACCAAACACAACACCACATTGGATAAGGAACTTAGTATATTCCAAATTTGGTATTTAGCTCAAAGAGTTACCGGACAACATTTCCCGGACAGATCGACTGGCAAACAGTCGCGTAAATCAGCTTTTTTTTATAGAACAATCCACAAACGTAATTTTTTTTGTGAAATTACATAAAACTACCACCCAATTACGTAATTATGTGTTTTTTAGCATTTTTCCTAAATAATTTATGTAAAATATTCCACAGTTACGTAAAATTAATTCTAATTAATTGTATAACATCAGATAAAATTGAGAATAAATTGTGCAAGACTGCTGAATCAAGGGCAGTTCTGAGAAGGGAAACTAATGAAGTAAATGACATATTTATTTTATTTTTTGTTTCAAAATATGGTACCATAGGTAAGCCTTTAATAAAATTTATTTAAATTAGCCCTCTCTACCAGGAATTCTTTAATCCTGACGGGAAGATAGAGATACAAACGAGAGCGCACTGGAGAGAATCGGGTAAAAGCGTATCTTAAGCGTCGGTTGCTCCAAAAGTAGCAGTCGCTGACGACTACGACCGGGTAGCCACGACCGAGTCGTTGAGACATCTCCAATGCATTTTAAATGTCCCTGTTTTTCTAGATGCTGCCGAGTCGTTATTACTAACTACCGGTCCCCGTTCGTTTGGTCGCCGGTCGCTTGACTGCTCCGGGAGCAGACGCACGACTATTTCGTCAAGAATTTGGCGATGAAACACGTGGTTTTGCGCTGTGACAAGTATCTTTTACTGTTTCACTCAATTAGAATTGATTGAAATCCCTCCACCTCTATTAGCCGAAACATCTCATCAACTTTAACCCTTTTTTCTTCATGATGTAATTGAGGAGATCCTCCTCTTCCGCTTGATAATTCAAAAACATTAAAAGGACCAATTTTTAGAGATTTTCATACTGATTAAAACTCGCAAACAAAAAACAGCTGTTTATAAAATGGCTAGCTAACAGAATGGCGACTGGCGAGACCGAGGGAAACAGGTAGGGTCGTGACGCCCTGGTCGCGGCTACCCGGTCGCTGACGACTGCGACTTTTGGAGGAAACCGAAGCTTTATAAAAAAGTTAGTCAGGAGAAGCGATCAAATGGTGGCTCACATACTAACACATGAGAACCGGATTACTGCTGACAAGTAATAAACGATGTAGGGTGTAGAAGTTTTAGGGAAATGAAAGAATATGCAAACCACTTTCGGGACTCCTAACTTGATTATGACTTACGAGTGCAGTAATTGTCCCATTTTAAATGACAGCGTAAGTATTATTCTTAACCCAGACACACGTGCTGTTATTCAGATAATCCTGAAATGAGGATAATCATCCTCTTATTGAAAACTATAGTGTATACTACATAATATGTAGTACATAATATACCCTATTTTCGTTCACAATAAGAAACTAGTTCATAATTATAGTCATGAAAGGTCCTGCTAGACTGAAGTTTTATAAAATGGTTTTAAAATTTAAAAATGGACAAAAAAGACCCTAGAATTTTTTTCCTACGACCTAGTTAGTGCCCATTTCCCACCCGTTGCCTATGAGAACGGTTTGGAAGTGACAGTCAGCTGATTTTACATATCTCCTGTCAGAAAATTAGTAAACGTCAAACACATAACCTCAAATTGACAAAATAATTTTAAGATAATTTTTGCGTAGAATACGCAAACAATTTCAGTGCACATTCGTGCACTAAAAACTAGGTTCGCGTACTCAGTGCGTAATATACTATTATCCAATACATACAGATAATAAGACAATTACCAGCTTTATGTTAAATAGATAAACTCAATAATAACCCCCGCGAGGCTTTTACTTTATTGAGTGGATAATTATTTATTTTACCCACTCAACTGTCACTTGTCAAATTATTTTCTTGTAAATGTCATTAAAATTTTCAATAAAAATATGAATTCCTAAGATATTTATTGGATAAAACCTTGTATGGCACTCATGGGTAAACCGATATTGCCCATGAGAAAATTAACCTGCGAGGCGTCAGCCAAGCAGGTTACTTTACCCACTAGTACCATAAATAACTATTATCTTTTTTCAACATGCAAAATATATTTTTTTTATTCGAAAGCATCCTCAAACATTTTTTTTACGTCTGTAGAAACAGTTGTTTCAACCAAGGTTTCAACGTGTACTTTCCTTGGTTAGTCAAAATTAAATTACCCTGTATAAAAATAGTTGATCATTTTCTTTCTAATTTTCTTATTCTGGGAAACTCCTTTTCATTGAAAAACGGGAAAATGTTGCCACGTGGAACGAATTTTCCCTGCGGGTTACCGCATGTGTCTGTCGGTGTTTATAGAAAATTACAGATAAACAAATAAATCATATTCTGTGGTTTATATCCACAAATGAAAGTAGTGCGAATAAAAAAGCTCCTCTTTTCTGAGTTTTACATGCTGAAAACCAAATAAAACCTTTCCCAAAATTTTTAAAACAAAATCTCATTTATAAGGTCCTATCTGAAATTTTTAAATTTTAGGTTTAGGTATATTTTAGGAAATGGAATACAAAAGCAACACAAATTTTTACGGCTTCATTTTGAAATAGGAAGCTGCGTTTATATATTGTTTGTTTCAAGGCAAATTAACAAAAATTTACATCCCGATATACAAAAAAACAAGCCGTCAAGATATGTAATGCTACGCATTCCATTATATACTATTCACAGTAAATGGTATATTGCATTTCCCAAATACTTTAAGTGATTTTTTCTGTGTGAGATCGTATTTTGAGGACCGAAGCGGAGCTGAGGTCCATAAACACGACCGAAGACAGAAAAAAAACTTACCTAAGAGTAGCGCGGGAGCCGGTCTTTATCTCGAAAGGACATTATCTCGAAAGATTTTACCTCGAAAGGCTTTTACCTAGAAAAGGGCTTTTTTAATTTTTATCTGTCTCTTTGCGATTATAGTATATTGTAGTTTTTTTTTTGCTCATATTTTATCATTTATTGATTATATTTTAATTAACGGGCAATTATTAGCTTTTAGTTTAAGTAAATATTTCTAAATTTATATATCGGGAGTTCGCGAAAGATAAATTAGCGGTGTATAAAAACTTCGTGTATTATCACGGAAAAAAAAATTATAGCTAGGAGCGCTATAACACACATACCAAGCAAATTATAATCGCTTATTATATAAATACAAGGCTTTCTCTTACAATTATGGCAGTCAGTGTAAAAATTTATATGAAATACTTTAATTGTTTAGTGAATAATAAAATATAACAAATAGTATGGCATTTATAGCTTAAATAGATTTAATTATTGTCCGTGCTAATATGCTAATAATTTTTATAATATAATAAAATTTCTGTAAATTTATAATAGTGCCTGAAATAAATATAATCGTGTCTGTAATATATATAATCGTCTCCAATTTATTTTTAACATTATTAGTTATTGTGTCCCTTATAATCTATAGCTTAAATCACTATAATTTGCCACTGTTACCAAATATCTTATAATGTATAGCGCAGAGCCCACTAATTTCTTTCCGTGATAAAGATCGTGTGTACAAAGACAAGTTTATTTGGAAATTTGGAAAATATGGTGAAATTGCTTGCAAAGGAAAAACATTTATTGTTAATTATTTATTTTTTTTTATAAAAAATGTTGCTGCAATTTTGAATTTTAGTTTGGACAATGAAAAAAATAAATATGTAAATTTACATTCAGAATCATAGGTAATGTGTTGCCATGCAGGTACAAGTAAAAGTTACGAGATTTTACATGTAATTTAACGATTTTATATGAATCTCAATTACATGTAATATTGTAAAATTACATTGTAGATTTTACTTGAACCTGCATAGCAACACATGATTCTATTTATTTTTACAGTGTAGAAGAATAATTTGTAATTTCATGGGGTCCAAAGTAAACGTATAATACTCCTCTGTGCCAAACCAAACGAGGAGTTTTATAAATTTATAAAGACTGTTTAGTCGTATAGTGTAAATTCTCGGTTATTAAAATTGTGCAAAAGTGTTAATTTCTATACCGCAAAAGGTCATATTTCTAGGAAGATATTTCGAACTTTGAAAAAACGAAATAATTTGCAAGTTTCAGTTGACTTCCTTGCTTTTTTTCTGTTTTGCTTTCCCCTACCTTGAGAACGTAAGCATTACCTTGGTTATTTTTTAAACAATTGTAGAGCTACAATTTTGTGTAAGGAAAGCGATTGGACATGAAAGTAATTTTTAGGGTTCGTTCCCTTAAAAACGAAAAACGGAAATATTTTTGCACACACTGAGAATTTGTTTGGACTTTTTCGTAGTAAATACTAAAAGTTTTTGCCTATTTGAAACCCCAGGCAACATTTGTTATTAATTACAAGTTATTACAGTAAAACATAACAGAACAACGTTATTTTTACTGTAAAAACTTGTAATTAGTAGCAAATTTTGCCTGGGGTTCCAAATATGCAAACACGTTCAATATTGGGAGGCATAGCGTAGTGGCTAGCGCGTATGCATAGCAAGTCTACTATCGTGAGTTCGATTCTCACTGGCGCCGATTTGCCTTTTTCAGTTAATTAATAATTGAAATTTGTCGAAGGCGATAAGTGAAACGGACACTCCCTAGAAACTGGTTCGAAAGTCAGTATAAGCCGGTGGTTCCCTCTACTACTAGCCCACACAAGTCCTGGACTTAGGGGATGCTTAATTAAGTAGAATAGTATGAGGTTAAACAAACAAACAAACAAACAATTTACTACGGTAACCGATTCTCAGTGCAAGATAACTCAAGAATGTATGTTTTTGGAAAAAATCGACACCGTCAAAAAATATACGATATAAACGAAAAGATAAATAAACTTTCATAAAAAAAAGTTCATATGCTCTTTTTTAACTAAAATACTGTGAAATAATTTGGTATATATTAAAAAAAAATCAAAAAAAAAAGAAGTTAAATTTGAATTGCTTGGAAAATTATTCTATGTTCTCGCGGGTAAAAAAAAACAATACAGAGCGACGTTTCGACACTACTGTGCCTCCTCAGTTAAACAAATAGGTATACTATTTCATATTATACAATCACACACTTCACACATAAGATCTGTATAATACAATTCATAGTTATTGCTTTTTATAAAAAAAGTTTTTTTTTTCAATTGACACGCGTTATTATTTTGTATTTATAAATAAAATACCTATTACCTATTTATAAACACAAATGGAATAATATAATTTGGAACCTAATAAAATATGCATTTGCGTCACTTTAATTTTTGCTGGATTTAAACATCTAGATATCTATTTTAAATTTTTAAAAATTGTAGTTATCTTCACTTTCTAAAAAAATACTCATGGTTCTGCATGTAAATGTGATTTAATGCAGATTCATGTAAAATTGACTAAATACTACATGAAATGCTTATATAAAACTGTAAAATTACATGTAAAATTGTAAAATTGGACGTAAAATTATAAAAGTGGAGAAAAATTGTAAAATTACATGTAAAATTGTAAAATTATACGTAAAAATTAGAAAATTACATGTAAAATTGTAAAATTATACGTAAAATTGTAATTTTACATGTATCCACACAAAATCATGTGTAATTAAATAATTATATTTATTTTTTATAGTATACTGATGTGGAAAATAATTCGTTATAGCGAGAACTGAGATAAAAACACGAAGCACCTCTTAGCTATAAGACTGTACGGAAATTCCACCGAGGCATTTATTCAATTTTATCCACAATGATATGTTTTCGATTTGTCGCTTATGAAATAAGAATTAATAAATTTAATATTTTTTTTTAGTTTGGGAAATTTAAAAAAATATATAGGACTTTACCAAAATAACTTTTGACTTTTTAGGTCACATGTCTCTTAAATATTGTTGATTTTAAACAGACCCGTATCAGCCCGGGTAGCTCAGTCGGTAGAGCATTGGACTTTTAATCCAAGGGTCCAGGGTTCAAGTCCCTGCTCGGGCGAGACTTTTTTTTAGTTTGAGCTAAAACTAAACTAAAACAAAAATAAAACTGTTGAAAAATAGTAACAAAACATTATTTAATAATGTTTTACCCCAATAGGGTAAAAAAAAAAGAAAAAAAAATATATAGAAAACTTCAAAATAGATTTTTCAAATAAAATTAAAAAAATATTTTATTGTATTAACGATATTTTATAAAAAATACAGCTTTACCCCCATTGAAAGTTCTTAAACTATTTATAAATAAAATACGCAGCTAAAAATAAAATAATTTTATTTATTCTTTTGAATAAACATATTTTTAGATGTAAAATACCAATTTTAACCATATATGCAAATATTTCCGCGAAAGACAATAAAAATAATTTAAAAAAAATATGCATTCCTCATAAATTATAGTCAATTGATAATTGAAAATGCTAAAAATATCACCAATAGCAAAACAGATTTTCATTCATAATAGTAAAAATTAGTGAATAAATATTTACTACAATATTTTGTTACAATTTTCGCTTTTAATGTGTCAATAGAGTTATTTGTTTTTCTTATATTTGCCAATTTAACATAAAATATTTCTACTGAATTCGTGGAAAAAATGCTTGGAATGTTAATATGGAACAGAGAACGCTGGATTTTTTCGTATTTTATAATCTTTTTGGTAAAATTACAGGCTAATATGTTATAAAAGACTGTGCATATTTTAAAATTACATGTAGAGTTGTGAAATTACATGCAAAATTGTAAAATTAAAAGTAAAATCTATTAAATTTTACATGTATTTGCATTGAATCACATTTACGTGGTTAATGATATAAAATTACATACCGTAATTTCACACAACAATAGTCCAGATTCACATAACTATGGTCCAGCTTTACACCTATATTCCATAACCAGCGTATTTAAAAAAAAACTGAAAACGTGTTGCTGTATATCCCATATACACCAACTTTCACAAGAAATTGTAAACATTTAAAAATAATTATCCCCTGCCCCCTGGGGGCCTTGGACTATAGTTGTGTGGCCGGACTATAGTTGTGTGAAATTACGGTATTTATTTTGTACAGTGTAGACGTACATTGTTTATTTTTTGCGGATTTAGACTTGAAGATATTAAAATCGTCAAGAAAACTTAAAAAATCATCAAATTTGACACTTCGTGTAATAAATCTTTTGTGCGCAAGAGGGTTAACATTTGAGAATCCGGCCCTGGAACTTACCTACCTCTCTAGCTCTTGCATTTATAGCACAATAAGCTGTTACCAGCATTCAATTCTTCAGTTTACATTTTATAGTAGTGGTGAAATGTAGCAAAGAACCTTCATTTCCACCAGACTATACATTTTAAAACTGACCCGAGTCCTAAATTATCGAAAAAACCGAATTCTAAACCCGAAAAAACCGTTTTTTTTTTCTCGACACTCAACCCGTTTTTTGAACCTGAATACAGACATTTCGGTTTTGCCAAGTTCAACAGCCTTAAGTTTACACAAAGTATATATTTATATATATTGGTGTAAAAAACAGAACTTATCGTGGTTTAATGTGAAAGTTTATTGCAAAAACTAGGATTTTCCGTTTAAAAATACATTATCAATAATGTGAGTATTGTTTATATATTATTAATTTTAATTGCAACATTAAAATTAAGGTAGAGAGATTTTTCAATTTCAATAATAGTTATAGATATGATTATTACAAACAGACGTTTCGTGTTTTAGCTAAAACATTTTCAGTTGACATTTTGTAGCAAACAACCTTTATACCGACTATCTATACATTTTAAAACTGGCCCAAGTCCCAAATTCCCGATCGAAAGACCGACCTTTCTTCCTTGATTTAAAACCACTTTTTCTGGTTGAAAATACAACTATTTCGGGTTTACTAAGTTCAACAGCCTTTATACAAAGTATATGTGAGTTTTATTTATATCCACCCCTAAAATTAAAATAAATTGGTAATTTATATAATTTTACATTAGCTATAAAATGGCGTATTTATTTTTTTGTTTCATGGATGTCCTTAGAATTTAATTCTGAATCAAAATTTGTATGTGAAATATACAGGGTGTTCTATTTAAAAATCAAAAGTTGGGCTCATTTCCGGAAAAACCGGAAGTAAAACAAAAAATTAAATCCGCCATTTTAAAGGCAATGTAAAATTATATAAATCACCAAAGTTAAGTTTTTATAATAAAAATAAAACTCAGAAGGCATATTTGTGTATATTGTGTGATGAAAACACAGAGCACACAGAGAGAAATATTTACTTAAAACAAGTACGTAATATTCAGATCAAGTGCCTCAAAAGTTTGTATTTGCAAGCATTTTGAGTACTTGAGTCAAATGATTTACTTGATTGAAGTTGAACACTGTACTTAGTTTTAAACAAACTTAAATGAAAGATGGCAAGTAGTCAATTAAAATACTAAAAATAATGAAAAATAGTACTAATACTAATTTCTTGGAAACAAGTACTAACTGAACTTGAAACAAATTATTGAATTTGTTAAAATTATTAAAATTATATTAAGTATTTTTATACCACAAGTATCATAAATACTTCGTATTGGAATATTTTTTCTTTGGGTGTAGGTATAAAATACCTTTTGAAAAATATACCCAATAAAATAAAACAATAAATATTCTGTACAGAAGTTTGCACAACCCGGTGTTTTGTACAATATTATATTGATCCCAATGTGAAATTTTTATTATACAATTTCCTTGCATAATATAACTATAACCAATATTGTCATATTGAATAAGAACAAAGAAATTTTAAATAGAACATGGATATTTCTAGAATATAGTTATTTTTAGCGTAAAACTATCAGATGCATTTAGAGTTGGTTAACTAGAAATAAAACTGCAAGATTTAAAATAATTTGAATACGCGTGCGGACCGGACCATAAGTCTGCTCTTAACCTTTGGACTAGTTGACATATCAACTATGACATGAGGAGCAATATAGGAATTTTATCAGTTTTAAAATGATATGACACGACCCTTTTTCCATTAAAAAAATCTCCCACGCCTCCCTCCACATTTAAAATGCTAAAAATATCAAATATATGCCAAAAGATAGTTTATGTTGTCATATTTACGTACTTAGAATTTGACATTTATATCCCAACTCGTTTAAAAGTTAAAAGTAGGGGGGAATAACTTTTGGACTGTATATAAAACATGAAATTTGGCACAAACCTGTGCAAAAAATAAAACAAAAAAAAATGGGGCCCTAATATTCACTAGTTTACCTAATTTTATTAATAAAAGATAAAATATACACTGCAAAAAAAGATTGGAGTATTAATGATATATTTAGACATGTGAATATTATTTTGTAAGCACGATAACTCGAGAATCATTTGAACTAAGTATCTAATAAAATCTTTAGTACAAAAATTCCTTATCCGGTAAAAAATAAATTTAAAATCTCCACGAAACTATAGCAATCTCACAATCTGTATTTGTAAATAAATAACTTAAGAACTCATTGATAATTGTATGCTCGGAATTAACCTCTATACGGTATTCCCCCGCTTTCCTCTACATTGCGAAATCCTATCAGCACACACACACACACTTGTATACTTGACCAAAACGGAATTTACTCAAGTGTTTGACTGGTTTGCTGTAAAGTTTACTATGCTTTGCGGGCAACGTCAAGGTTCTTGCTTTATAATAGCTATGCAAAAAAGAAAACGTTACAAAACAGTAAAATAATTGATGAATACTTTTTCCCCGCCAAGTAATTACCGGTTTATTTTAAAAATAAGGTGTTGGCAAACACTTTTTCGCAGGAAAACAGTGTTTTGTCTGTAAAGCAGTATTTTTTTTAGAAAAATAGGTTGCAATTGCTTTAAAAACTGTACTTTATTCTACAAAAAAGCTTGACCCGGATTATTATAGCTATTTTAAGAAATATCCAGCAAGTTCCTTGAAAACAATCATCTAACTTGTTTATATACACAGTTAAAAATGTACGTGCAATACTAAGATTAAATTGTAATTTTTTTTACTGTTTTATAGGAAATTTAGTCTTTTTTACCCTTTAAATTTACTATGACAACGTTATATTAAAACGGTCTGATGAATCCCTTATTTCTATGTATATATTTTCAACAATTTTTAAATTTTAAAAACAATTGTTGCGTTTTGTCGGTGAACAGTTTAGCCGTTTTCTCGCGTACACAATTCTATTCCGTCCAAACTTTTCATTCGGTCGATTTAGATGGAATGAACGGAATTGAAATGGTGGGGCATCTGTCAAATGAAGTTGAAAAGCGCTTTAACCATAAAAAGGTTATGGCAATTGTAGGAAAATAAAAACCACAAAGAAAAATATTCTTTTGTTGGACAATGGTTTTAAGCCCCCAAATTCTCGAATCGTTTTATTAAATAGTGGAGAATTTCATATTCTGTGACCAACAAAACAAAAGTAGGTACCAATTTTCAGTCTTTAATCAGATTTAGGGGTTTTGTCTGGGAATAACTTTCTCATAGTAGTTTTTACTTTTGAAAACTTTTCATTTGATGAGCTTAACACATAATTAGCATTAATAAAACACCTAACAGGGTCATTTTCAAGAGTACTTACTTAAATATTACATAAATATTATATCATATCTGGACTAAGTCCAACATTTTCAGATAATTAACTCCTTATTCTATTACTTTCTTGCCGAAACAAATTACAAGGGATAACGCTCTTTCATTCATTGAATAGATTTTATTCTGAGGGGAGATCACAGAACACCCCTCAGGGCTATTTAAAAAACTAGGTTAGGTTTTAACTTATATCAAATGACATTGTAAAACAAACCGTGAACCAAACTTTGACGTTTTGTCGCTTTGTGCATTCAAACCGCGGAATGATCCGACAAAACGCAACAAATAACATCCAAAAGTAACGTGCAAGACTGTGTGGTGCCAAAACGTTATGAATGTAAAATTCTACAACTTTATTTTATTTATTTTATTCGATATAAATTACACTAGTGGCAATAAATAAAGAATTTAATTCATTTTAAGGTGGATTTTATTATTTATTTTTGACTGATGCAAATTTTTTGGCAAAGTTGCCAACTTTTGGTATTTATAAACTACAAAACCCAAAATATTACATTCGCATAAAAAAAACAGTTTTTATAACATTAAAGTAATTTATCACTTGGAGTTGGTTAGACTATTTCTATTTTTTTTTATTTTTCCTTAACCTTGAAACTTTTCCTTCTACTTTTTGTCAAGTAACACTTTTTTGCAAAATTAGTATGACTTAATAATTTTTCTTGAAAGTTTTAAGTCACTGATATTTTATCATCATTTTCCTTTTAGCACTTGAAAATTTACGTCGTCTTTTGGTTTTAAATTAAAAAAGCTTAAAAGAGTGTTTAAATCAACGAACTAATAACTCTTCTCTCTAGAATAGGCATTTCATTTGTAAAAACTGAAAAAAACGTAGCCAACATATACATTTGTCTGTCTTACTCGCACAGCTTTGTTCTAACAGAGACAACAATAACAGTTACTGGTTATTGTTATTATTCAGGCCTGAATATACCTACTATTTGTTTACAAACAAACCGAGATGTTGGCGATATTTTATATTAACGGTATGCGTATTCTAGAGAGAAGAGTTGTTAGTTCGTTGGTTTAAATGGACAAGTACGCCAATGGTATAACGAAACGAGTATTTTATACTATTTTATCTCATTGAGTGGTTGTGACAAAAAAAGACAAAACTATGCATTTGGAAAAATTTTGTAAAAACTGTTGGTAAAACTATAATAAACGTGATTTTTTATGAGTAGTTTGTGGCATTAGTTCCAAAAAGAATAATATTCATTTTGAACTGATGGTTAATTTTGCTTTTTTTACGATCTCTGGGACACACTTTATACTTTTTTTTCAATATTGATTTTGGTATACTGTTTTCTTTATTTACAGATCAATGAATAATATAGTTGTCTGCATTACTTATAACTTAAGTTATTCAAGTTACCTTATAAGCGCCAAGGTTAAATATGCAAATCTCTTTAAAATAAATAAAAAATTCACAAAAAAGTCGTTCATGTATGAATATATTTATATATATGTTTCTTTTAATTTTAATATTATTTTTAAATTTAATCTAATATACAGGGTGATCCATAACTGGCATGCCAAAATTTAAGAGGTGATTCTAGATCCAAAAATATAAAAAAAGTTCCTATAAAGGTTGGTCCGGAAATGAGCCCTAAGGGATCTAGGGCCCTTTAAAATTGTAATAAAAATAAGGTTTTTAATTAATAACTTGGGTACCGTTTAAGCTAGAGCGGCGAGCTTTTGCATGTATACTAGTATTAATAAGGGCAATAAGTTTATGTTAATTTATTTTTTTAATTTATCCAGAGGCGTGCCCAGACGGACAAAATATATGAGGCTTAAAACATTTTTGCCCCCAACTTTTCTATGTGTATGTTTTTTGGATTTGTTGTAAAAATTATAGATTTCTAGAGTAAAAATACATATAAAATATCATATAGTGTAACACTGTAGGAGCAACCGTTATCAAAAAAAAAAATGCAATTAAGAGGAAGTAACATTTTGTGCCACCAAAAACGTTACTTTTTAAAAGGCTATTACTCCTTTAATATTAAATTTAGGTGTTTTGGTGTATAATACTTTTTTGCTCAGTTTTAAATGAAGAATCACCCTGAAGAATTAAAATTTTATTGGTGCTTTTTTTTGTTCCCCATTCAATACGTCATCTTCGAAGGGCCGTAGCTCCCTTAGGGCTCATTTCCGGACCAACCTTTATAGAAACTTTTTTTTCATATTTTTGGATGTAGAATCACCTCTTAAATTTCGGTACGCGAGTTCTGGAACAGGCTGTATGTATATGTATTTTATTGTTGAAACAATGGATAATTTTGCAATACAAAATTCGTAAAAATCAAATGGTGATTTCGCCCATTGCTTTTATTTTATTTTTCCATTTTGACAGTACTTTTTGGCAGGGTAATCATTTTTATTTAAGTTAAATAGATAATTTTAAGCTCTGTTTAATCAATTTAGTGCACTAGAATAATTTTTTTAATCTGCTAGCGCGTGGTGGAAAATTTTGATTCTCGTCCACCAAAAGCTTAAGTCGCAAAACAATTTCATAATATTCTATTATTGTTCGATAAAATATATCACGCGATTGTTTCCCTAATGTCAAATGTCAAAATTTCAAAATGTTTAATTTTTATTTCTATATATATAACATCGCTTTAATTAAATTATAAACTGGTTTTGATCTATTTTAATAGACTCAAAATTTTCCAAAGAAAACTAATTTTGTTGAAAGGAAATCATAGAAAATATAACTCAATGAATAGGAATTATTTATGTATTAAAACAAGGTTATTTTTTTCGAACTGGCTATTTAAAAGTCCGTCGTAACATAACCTAACTCTTTGGTTTAGGTCGTTTTTTTTTTTCGCCTGTTTGGTGTTTTTGATGCTAATGGGTACAATACAATTCTGACGAAAAATATACCTTAAAAGCTTTAAAAATACTAAAAATCAGCCAATAAGAATACAGGACGTATACTTAGCCTCGTGTACGTCGGACGAACAAATAGCCTGTAAGATTATGGAAAATACAAAACTATCGTATTATACTATTCTAGCGCTAACGCGCCGTGAATAGTATAGTAATAATAATAGCATTTTTAAGCATTTTCGTGCGTCTTCGACTCTTTTAATGTAAATTAAGTATTGACAAATTTCTGTGACGTTTAAGTTGTTTATAAATAAAATTTCGAGTTTAGTGGCACACGAAATTTCCAAAAAACAAAACAAATTTTTCGAAATGACAAATATAAATTTAGATGACGTCTGTTTTACTTGAACAAAACAGTTTAGGCATTTCCGCTTTCGAAATATTTTAAATATAACAAATATAATATAAGGATCCATGGCGAAGCGTAAGAAATTTTTGAGGGGGAATATGTTATTTAGGGTTAAATTTTATTAATGAAATTTTTATAGGAACCTCTACCAATTCCGTCTCTATGTTTTTTTTTTTAAGTATTTCTATGATTAAAAACGCGAATACAAATAAAAATATTTTTAATTTTTTTACAAGTTAAATATGTTGTAATAATTATTGTTAATTATTATCAAACTAATTATTTTTATTTAAATTAAATAATTAAATAATCTAACCTAACCAAAAAAAGGTATATAATTTATAATAAAAATTAAAAAAATAGGCATTATTATTTGTATTATTAAGGGCCACTTGCACCAAATTTTGGTACGGGATTATCTCAGCTAAACCGAGTTTAAGTTAAAAATGCTGCGTTCTGATTGGTCAGCCGTCAATTTAATCGAAGTTTAAAGTTAAACCAGCATTGGTGCAAGTGGCCCTAATAAAAACGGCCCACAAAAAAAAGTCCAAACTAGACTATATTTTTCCTACGTATTTTTGGGCGCTGAAAACGTATTTGAAAATAAAAAGTTCAAAGACTCCCAAAGAACCTCGCTCCCTTCTTATGAAAAAGTGGTTTCGGTCAGATTTGGCTAAATTTTGGATATTATAGTTTTGGACACTCTGATCAACTACCAAAATCAATAGAAAACTAGTCCAATATTTTTTTTTTCAAAAAAATATGAGTGAGCGCGCAAAAATACAAAAAAAAAATAGTTTGGTTAAGAGTAATGGCGATTTTTTATTTTTCGTGTACACGGAAAAAAAAATTATAGCTAGGAGCGCTATAACACACATACCAAGCAAATAATAATCGCTTATTATATATATACAAGGCTTTCTCTTACAATTATGGCAGTCAGTGTAAAAATTTATATGAAATACTTTAATTGTTTAGTGAATAATAAAATATAACAGATAGTATGGCATTTATAGCTTAAATAGATTTAATTATTGTCCGTGCTAATAATTTTTATAATATAATAAAATTTCTGTAAATTTATAATAGTGCCTGTAATAAATATAATCGTGTCTGTAATATATATAATCGTTTCCAATTTATTTTTAACATTATTAGTTATTGTGTCCCTTATAATCTATAGCTTAAATCACTATAATTTGCCACTGTTACCAAATATCTTATAATGTATAGCGCAGAGCCCACTAATTTCTTTCCGTGTACCTGCGTAATTTTTTATTTCTTCAAAAAAATAATATTTGATAACAATAACAATACCAATAATATATGGCTTTTATTGACTTGTTCCGTTTTTTAATGGCGCGGTAAATAAACCAAAAAGGATTTATGCAAGACATTCCTTTTTGGAAAATACTTTCAACTTCCTGCTATGCATCCTCCATGTACGAAAATACAAAAGAAACAACAAATACGTTCCCCTATATCTAATATAAAAAAAATAAAAAAAAATAAAAAATAGCGTAGCTCGTTTTTATAATAACTTTTGAAGGTTTTACCTAAATTTTTCAAATTAGGTACGCATTTCAGAGAATTTTATCACTTATTATCAACGACAAGGAATTTGACGCAAATAAAAAAAATCTGATAATAAAAACTATAAATAATGTATATAACAATTTATTAACCTTGCGTGATTTTAATTGTTTAATGATTTTAATAATTTAATTATTATTTCTTGCTGAAATTGTGAAATAATTCCCCGATTTACATAAGGCCAAGAGTAATTATTACCGTTTATTTACATTTTTTTGAACTTTTCTAGCAAAATCGATGGCCAAGTTCAAATAATCCCACACACACCAAAAAAATACAGCTGCCAACTAAAATTACACAAAATGTGTAATAATTTTTTTCCAGCCCCTCCCCCTCTCCCCCAAAATGTAAAAAAATGTTTCTGGACATAACTTTTTTAGTTTTCATAATAGAAAAAATATTTTAAAACCACCTAAAAGATAAAATTTTATTAGAAAAAGTCCAATTTCAAATTGGACATAACTTTTTTTATGAGAAAGTATTCTCGCTCATTCGATACGGCTGGTTTTCGCGGAAATCATCCTTTTTTTATAAAACGTCGAGAATTTTTATTCACGGCGGTGAATAATAGGCTTATAAACCACGGGTCTGTGAAAATGAACCGTTTAAACTTTGAAATAGCCGCGGATAAAGTATAGTATTCTACTCGCGTGTAATAGCTATTAATTATTCGGGAGATTACGTCACTCGTCTGTCGCCTCGTGTCGCAAAAATTCACCCTCATTGATCAATAGCAATTATTATTATATAATTGATTAGGTATTTGGAAAATTATTTTATCCAATACATACAGATAATAAGACAATTACCAGCTTTATTTTAAATAGATAAACTCAATAATAACCCCCGCGTGGCTTTTACTTTATTGAGTGGATAATTATTTATTTTACCCACTCAACTGTCACTTGTCAAATTATTTTCTTGTAAATGTCATTAAAATTTTTAATAAAAATATGAAATCCTAAGCTATTTATTGGATAAAACCTTGTATGGCACTCATGGGTAAACCGATATTGCCCTCTCGAAAATTAACCTGCTTGGCTGACGCCTCGCGGGTTAATTTTCTCATGGGCAATATCTTACTTTACCCACTAGTACCATAAATAACTATTTCATTAAATCCACGGTTCTTTACACCACTAGTCAAAATAAAATATTAAAAAATAAAAATAAAATTCTTACTGGGTTTTAAAAACAATGTATTTACAAATACTAAACAATTTGATTAACGTAATAAAATATTTCTTAATAAAAAAAGTTAGGAAACTTTTCGGTCTTCAAAACGTACGACTTGTCATTCCACGTTCACGCTGAACTATTTACATACGAAATTCGTTTTACTTTTATTTGTTTGTTCTACAGGGTCATTCTTTTAAAATTTATTTACATTATATAGCTGAATCCCCTAACAGCAGTGGAAAGCCTCCCCCATCTATTTTTAACTTATCAAGTCATATACTTATTGGATTTAGATTAAGCAATTTTCATAGTCATTAGTACTTATCAACGCAATCATAAGCTAATCTTATACAACGAACTGATTACTCTAGAATAGGCATTTCATTCGTAAAAACTGGCAAAAAGGTAGCCAATATACACATTCGTCTGTCTTACTCGCCCAGATTTGTTCTGACAGAGAAAACAATAACAGTTACTGGTTATTGTTATTGGTCAAGCCTGAATATACCTACTATTTGTTTACAAACAAACCGAGATGCTGGCGATACTTTATATTAACGGTATGCGTATTCTAGAGAGAAGAGTTAAATAAATAAATAAATAATCATCTTTATTTCATAATTTAAAACAGAGTTATTAGTTCGTTGATCTTACATTATAATCATAGCCCGACGAGAATTCAGTTAAGAGTCATAAGTGAACTATCCCCGACTACTGATTATACTGTCCGTACTATAAAACGAATATACCTGTATTGTAAAATTAAAGATGCTAAAGAGTTGTAATTTACAACATTTACAACTTGTAAATAAGTTAAAAGTAGTTTTTTTCCTACTGATTAAGTTTACAGGTATTTGAGGAGCATAACAATTGTTTCTTTGAATAAAACCTGGTTTTGTAACATTGTTATACTGTCATATACTCCTCGCAGCTATAGACGGAAAAGTATACAAGAGAGTCAAAATTAAATTTTAAATCTATTACAGCAATACGACTTATCGTTCTATAACTTTCTATAAAGTTTGACATTTTTTATTTTTGTGAAAATTAGCACATGGGGATTTTGTAGGGCGCTAAAACTGATTCTGATAACCAAAACCTTCTAACTCCACCACCAGTGGAGGGGTCAATATTTTTTTACAATATATTCATAAAAAATAGTATATATTGGTTTTTGAGGTCGCTAAAATTGAAGCTGATAATAAAAATGTTCGAAAATAAGTCTAATTGTGAAGAATATACTAAAAAGTCCTATGCATTTTAATGCTTTACAAACATCTTCACGGCTTGTTAAGTATCTGGTAAAAGAATGTTTTTTATTTACACAAGTATAGAAAACAAGAATTATTTACGTATATGGCGAAATAATTTATAATATTTATTGAAACCGTCTCAATTAGCAACAAATAAAGTTGTAACTGACATTTTTACCATATTGGACTATTTTGAATTTTACATTGAAAAAAGCAGTGAAAATATGCAATGCTCCGCACTCCATAGTATACTCTGCACGATGAATATAAATTGCGTTTTTTGTACATATACTTTATTAAAGAAAATTTAATACTATATTAAAAGGTGGCGCTCTCTTCACTTTTTTTGTTCATGAATTAAACTTGTTCAAAATTGTTATGGATATTTCCATCAATTAAAGAAACGTTTACTAAAAATTTTGAAAAAATAAAACAAAACTTGAAGTCTTCTCCACAATTTTTTAAATAATTATATTGCAATTTCGACTGGCTACATATGTTTCATCCCTAAACAATATGGGACATTTTCAGGCCACATACTAAAAATAGTGAAAAGAAAGTCAACCTGATAGTAAAAACATGGATAATAATTTAATATTTTGAGGTTATGTTTACCTACCTCAAAAAGCGTCAACAATGAGGTAGGTAAACATAAGCTCAAAATATTAAATTATTATCCATGTTTTTACCATCAGGTTGACTTTCATTTCACTATTTTGGGGGACATTTTTTTTAATGGAAAGGGGGTCGTGTGATACATCATTTTAAAGCTTATAAAATTCTCTATTTAAACTAAAATTTTTAAATTTTTAAAAAATGTTTTTTAAGATTTTGATTTTTCAATTTTTTGTGCTAAAACTTTCGATTTTTTAAGTTCTTTTTTATAAATTTTTATTTATATCAACTAAAATTAGTTTAAAAGTATAATTAACATTTTTTATGATAAAATTAGGCATTTTTAAAAAATTATTTGTTTTTTTTTAGAGGAATTTTGATGTTAATACCCATTTTAACCCCATTTTAAACCCAATTTTTTTTTTATTTAAAAATATGGAGTTAAATGGAGAATTTTATAAGCTTTAAAATGATGTATTACACGACCCCCCTTTCCATTTAAAAAAATGTCCCCCATGCCCCCCTGCCCACATGTTAAGAGCTGAAAATATCAAATATATGCTAAAAGATAGTTTAAGTTGTCTTATTTAAGAGTTCTAAATTTGAAGTCGATATCTCAACTCGTTCAAAAGTTAAAGGGGGGGGGGGTGACTTTTGGACCGCACTGTATAATAAATTTTCATCTAGGCGAAAGAAAATTTTAAATTAAAAACCCTAGTATAATACTCTTCTAGCACGTTGTGTTCAGAAGAGTATAATAATTAAAACTACTACTACAGGTGACTACTTAAATTATATTAAAATACCTTTTTCTAGAGTAGGCCATGGGTAACGCTATTTTTCCTTGATTCTACACATTTCTGACACAAAAACAACATTTTTTACTTGTTACACACCCTTTTCTGACTTTTTTATCGAATGCAATATTGATTTAAATTAAACTAGGAGTTGAATTGGGAACATACTGTGCTGATGAGACCAATGTGAATTGAAACAGGGTCTCTAATAGTGCAGGTTGCAGTATGCAACTAAGCTTTTGAGTTATTAGCCTAAAATCTAATATCTCAAAGATTCGCAAAACTACAATTATACCGTTTTTTCAAAATTAGCACATAATTAGACAAGCTAAACACAGTTTAACTTTATGGAAAAATTACCTTTATTCAATCATACCAAATTTGAAAAAAAAAATCATTTAAAAACAAAAAAGTTACACTAGGCAACACGGTTTCTTGCCCTGATTAGAGTCATACCTGGCTTTAGAATGTTTCTGTTACCTCAACTTTCTGAGAAAAATGAGATAAAAGTGTCAAAATATCATTATTTTAGCCCTCTTTTGTTCTAAAAGCATGGCAGATAAAAATATTTTGAGGGCAAATTTGGATTGGGTGACTCAATATTATTAAAAAATACCCAACTTACAAATGAGCAATTAAGTAAACTGTGCACTTTAATTTTAAGCTTTTTATTTTGTTTTCGCGTACTTACTCTAACAGTAGGTCCTTTTATTATTTTCTTCGTATTTTATTCCCTAAAATTTTCAAAATCCTCCTATTTTTTTTTAATCCGTCATTATTTCCTGGACTTATATCTCATAAATGTGAGGTGCTGGAATTTTTCTAAGAACAGATTCGGATTCTACGCCCTTAAATTAGTAAGAAAAATTTACTTTCAGATCAGGGCAAAAAAAAGTTGCGATTTGTTGCCTAGTGTTTCCTCCACTTAAACAATAAAAATATACCAATACAATTTAATAAAGTTTAACTTAAACATGGACTTTTTGGCAGACTAACATCTCTACTCTAAATTTCTCTACTCCCTAACATCCCTACTCCATAACATCCCTACTCCACAACAACTCTACTCCGTAACATCTCTACTCCATAACATCTCTACTCCGTAACAACTCTACTCCACACTATATGCACTTTATTAGCCACTTAATAATAAATGAGCAGTTCAAAGAACAAAGAATCTTCTTCTTCTACATTATTTTATTTTTTTCCTAGAAAACGTTTATCTTTAAATGTAAATCTAGAACAATCATAAATGAATTATTCTAAAATCAACAATCGCGTACTCTTAACATGCACTAATATGTAAGTAATCAATAAACTGAATTCATTTTTGACAGTGACTAAGCATGACAAATATTCTTTTGAGTTAAGACAAGTGGCTAATCGAGTGTCTATAGTGTGGACTAGAGTTGTTACGGAGTAGAGATGTTATGGAGTAGAGATGTTACGGAGTAGAGTTTTTGTGGAGTAGGGATGTTATGGAGTAGGGATGTTAGGGAGTAGAGAAATTTAGAGTAGAGATGTTAGTCTGCCGACTTTTTTGGGGGATTTCATGATTGTAATTAATAAACTATACAGTACCTTATTTATAAAATAAACGAGCAAATGGAGAAGTAGTGTAAAATATGACCTTAAAAACAAAAGAACCTCGTCAGAATTTCAATTGTTTTGTAAGACTTGTGTTAGACAAAATAACATTTAATTACAATAACTTTCAATTAAAAATCTAACAATAGAAACTTTATCAAAATCTATAAATTTTAATAAATTTGCATTTAAGCCAGATATGAGCCTTGTTTATGTCTATGAATATTTTTTTTAATAGTTTTTGGACTTTGAACGCCTTACCCCCAACCCGATGTTTAATAAAACAATCCCAGCTGAGAACTTTGGATAAGTAACTTAAACGTAAACGTTAAAAATATATCCCTCCTTTCGCGTTGCTGTAGTCGGGTAAAAAGAACAATAATATGACGCTAATTAGTCTGATATTATCGTTAATGAATTTAAAAATAATTTTACGCGCGTGTGTGATTGATTACGGTGAAAATTAAGTTTCATTCATTAAATCACAAATTGTAAATAATTTATTAGTTAGTAGTAGTTGTTATTCAAAAAGGAATTAAGAGGATAAATAGGTGTAACTTCCAACATCTACAGTACACTAGATCTGTACTAGTATACGCAATTATATATCTATTTATTTATCAATCTAAAATCCATTAAAATAACAGACATCACAAAAACCTACTGTCATCTTTTTTATTGCGCTGTAGGAAGCTTGGACCGACTTTTTTTTGGAAAATTATTTTTCAAACGTTAAGGTATTTATTACATTTTAGAAGGAATAATCAATAATAAACATTATTAATAACAGAGGATCTAAAACATAACCATGTGGTACGCCAATAATTTAAAAAAAAAATATATAAAGAAAATCAACAGTGGATATAAAACATATCCTTTAAAAGCCTTTCTAGCAAAACAAAATTTTTTATATTAAGGTAAAATAAGTATTTTATAATTATATATTAAACCAATTAATAGTGGATCTAAAATATACACTTGTAGTGTGTCAACCAAATTTAAGCACTTTTATTAAAAATAAAACGTTTTCGATGTTAAATAATTTTTAAACCCAGTTTTTAATGTTTGTAATATTCATTTTCGGATAATGACTTTCCAAATGTAAATAACTACCATTTGAAAATTTTAGGTAAGAAAAATCATTAATGAACATTAATAACAACAATGGATCTAAAACACATCCTTGAAGTACACCAATGAACATTATTACGCATTTCTACAAAATATTGAAAGTATTCTTTTTAAATTGTTTTTAAACCAATTTTTCATCATTTGTCATAGCCTATTGTAAAAAAAATTGATTGAAAGTCAAGTTCTGTGATGCAGAAAATCGTTCCAGACCAATAAATTTTATTGTCAATGCTATTGAACAAAATCATTAAATTACATAATTATTTTTTGATGATTTAAATTAATTATTATACCGCATGTTTTACAAATAGCATTGATTCATATTATTATCTTTATTATTATTATTATTACAGAGCCTTTACACAGTCGGGGAGCGGCCCAAATATGTTTTAGGCTTAGGCTAGAGGCTCTCCAATAATGTTTACAATTATACGTACAAATAGGTTACATTTTAAAAGCAAACTGTATTCGGAAAAAACTCTGCAAAAATATGTAATATAATATTTTTAATTTTTTAGAATTCATTCTTCTTGGTTCTGAGAGAAGACTTTGAAGCTGTTCAACAATTTTCAGTGCCAATGTCACCGAATTTTTGCTATTTTTTGGTTCCATTTCCTTTTCAATCCCTTCTTTAACTTTATAAGATATTGGTGTACCACAAGGGTCTGTTTTAGGTCCCATATTATTTCTAATAATCATAAATGATTTTCCGAAAATTTAAAACAACAATAAAAGTCGTTTCTTCAACTTTATGAGAAATTGGTATACCACAAGGGTCTGTTTTCTTTACAATCTTTTCTTTGCGTTTATGAAATATTGGTGAATCACAAGGGTAAGTTTTAGGTCCCATAATATTTCTTATAATTATTAATGGTTTCTTGAAAATTTAAAAACAACGATAAAAGTTCTTTCTTTAACATTATGCTTGACAAAATGCATATTCATAAGAAAAAATCATATACATAATTTATTATTTATTTATTTATAGTACGAAAATCTATAAATAGATATCATTATTAATAAAATATTTAAAATGAATATATGTTTCAAGGAAAATACATTGTAATCGTGAACATGGTTATGTCGAAGATTTAATTAACTTGTAAAGCGTAACACTGCTCAAGGATATGTTGATTTTTTTAAGGATAAAAATCCTAATGTAAAAAAAATACTGATGCCAACTTAAAAAATAATTTCCCCTGTAGTTCGTATAATAAAAAAATACAAACTTTTATAAATAGGTGCTTGCGCATCATTTGTCAAATTTTTAGGCCAGGTACGATTTCGAACTTACACAACAATAAAAAACAGGAAAAAAATAAAATAACAATTAAGAGGATTAAATGGAAATGAAGGGGACACACTTTAAGATAAAAAGAGAACTATTTAACAAGACAATCACTGAGCTACAACGTACCAGGAAAACAAAAGTGTGAAGACCAACAAATATGTACGTGGAAAAGAACGAAATCAAGGGAATTAGAACAAGTTGGGATAACACAAAATAAAGAAAAAAGGACACTGAAAAATACAGGAGTAGCTAACCTGTCATTAAATTGCCATTTAGCCTTTGAAAACCCTTGCTCCACAATGAAAAAATAATGGAGAGGGTTGGTAGAAAAAAAATGCAAATAATCCAAGGACGAAGTACAGGAGTAGCTAACCTGTCATCAAAATGCCATATAGCCTTTGAAAACCCTTGCTCCACAATGAAAAAATAAAGGGTGTGAGGTGAGTTTACAAATTTACAAAAATTTCAAAAATCTTGAAAATATTGATAATTTTCGACAAGAATTTTCAGATATCTCAGAAATATAACAGAAAAACTTTAAAACCATAGTAAAAATCTCGAAAGTAACTCCCAGAAAGTCATACAAAACTAAAAAGGCCATGTAGTGAAAAAAAAAAGATTATCATACTGGAAAACTGTCAAGTTTAATTAAAAATGACAATTCCCGGACATTTTTAATATGAATTTGATGATGAATTTTTCTTGGATCAGGTTAGTTCACATTTGTATTCCTCACTGCGTCTTAACCAACAATAAAATTATTATTAAATTAGTAATAATCTACGACATTATCTAATACAACTATAATACAGTATTTAATATCATTTACATATTTTTAATGTTATTTTAGTCTGGTAAATAAGAAAAACTACCTTTATGATGACTACATAGAATGGACGATTTTTTTTTTGTTTACGTACTCTATTCCGCAGTGGAATTACTAGTAAATGGGTCCCAAGGGTGTAACTACATTTTTTTTAAAATAATTATAAATATTTTTGAACAATAGTTATTTATGGTACTAGTGGGTAAAGTAAGATATCGGTTTACCCATGAGTGCCATGCAAGGTTTTATCCAATAAATAGCTTAGGAATTCATATTTTTATTAAAAATTTTAATGACATTTACAAGAAAATAATTTGACAAGTGACAGTTGAGTGGGTAAAATAAATAATTATCCACTCAATAAAGTAAAAGGCACGTGGGGGTTATTATTTAGTTTATCTATTTAAAATAAAGCTGGTAATTTTCTTATCATCTGTATGTATTGGATAAAATATTTTATTTATATATTTTTTTTATTATTACATTTTTCTTCGTAATTTTAATTTTAAAACATTTGAATTTCAAGCAAAAAAATCTATTCTTTGAACTACAGGGAACTATATGGAAAGTATTCTGTTGGCAGAAATATCTAGTTCACAGCTATCTTTGCTGACATTTCAAATCAAATGTTGGCCAGACAAAAGAGATTTACAAACAAAACACTATCAAGTGTATTACAAGCAAATAAACCGAAATATACTGGCGCCTATACATTATAATGTATAATTATGTGACGAATGTCAAATATATAGCGGGTGCTTCAAGAAGATTCAGTGACACTTTCAATATTGAAATAAATATTCTTATTCTTTTATCATTAGTTTTGGGGGAGCCCCTAGGGAGCCTCCAAGGAAAATAAAATTATACAAAAAAAAGGCTTATAATTTTTTTAGGTGGTTTTTAAATTTTTCCTCTATTGTAAATAATACAAAAATTAAGACTAAAACAAAAATTTAACCCCCCTTCTACTCCCATCCCCCAACCAATTTTGCTCTAACAGTTTTTTTACTTATTTTGATTTTTCTTGACCTTTCAGGGAAAAATAAGATAATTTAGGCAAAAAAAACGTTTTTTTTTTGATAATTACAATATATTAGTACTTTCTTTATGAGAAAGTAAAAATACAGACTAACCTCGAAACTAACCATTTTTTACCTCAAAACATTTAAAAACAAGTTTATAAAATTTCTTCACTACAATATTGTCCACTTAAACACTTATAAGCATTTAAGTGGACAATATGGTTGTGAAATAATTTTCAAATTTATGTAAAAATTTATTTTTTTTTGAATATTTGTAAATATATTTTTTTCTGTGGACAATGATCTTCATAACAAGAATATTACTATGGCTTCTTTCGAATGAAAAAAACTCTACAAAGTTTTTCTTGTTCATGGTGGAAAAAAATATGTGTGAGTTAGACCCTGTTCCGATTGGTTAAAATGCAATTTTTAGCTTTTTTTATCCCAAAATTCTCGGTTATTAACAAACATAGAAAAAACGGGTTCCTTGAACCAAGGACACGTGTCTTTGTATATGTTCAAAGCCATATTCTCTTGTTTCAAGGCATTTTCTTGAACCAAAGTCAATTTCCTTGAATGAAGAGTACGGTTTTTGGAATAAAAATCCGCGCTCTTTATTCAAGGACCTTGACTTTGGTTCAAGAAAATTCCAGCCTTGAAACAAGAGAATATGGCTTTGAACATCCAAAGACACGTGTCCTTGGTTCAAGGAATCCGTTTTTTCTATGAAGGTATCGATACGGGATTTTCATCATTGTTTAATTCAAGAGTTGCTTGAGTGGCTAACGCCCTTTTATTCTATCTTTTTTTTTGTTTTAAATTTAATATATATTACTTAAAAAATTAATAAATTTTACGTAATTTTAATCCTAAAAAAAGCACTTCTGGCAACAACTAAAAAAAGGACGACGCTAGCCACTCAAACAACTCTTTAAATGTACAATAAAAAAGCAACTTCAAAATGTTTCTCACCCAAACTATAGAGGAAAATGTAATTTTATAAGCAGAATTTTTTATCAGATTAATTAATTTATCTACCAAATCAATCGCAAATAGTATAGTATTTTAATTACATACGCCAAATGTTATTAATTTTTTATTAGCTTAACTGTGAGATAAACTCGATTCATAAATGCAGAAGCTCAATATACAAAAAAATAATAATAATAATTACAAAAAATCACTGCAAAGATAAATTACATTAACCAAATAATTTTTGGTATATATTAGATATTATTTGGGGCACAGTGGAGGCAGGGGGTAACATATTTTTAAATAGAAACAGGTATCGTGTAATACATAATTTCAGAGCTTATTCAATTTTATTTTTGACCATATAATTTTTAGAATTTTGGCGTAAATCTTCAATAATTTAAAATTAAATTAGAAGTAAAGGTAATATACGTTTTATATCATGAAATTAATCATTAAACAAAAATTAAGAAATTTTGGCAAAAACTCTTATTTAGAACACTTTTTAACCGCCCCAATAAAACGTTGAAAAAAAAATAAAAAAATATAGCCAAATAGAAAATTTAATGAGCATTAAAATGATGTGTCCAAGACTCTCTTTCTATTTAAAAAAAATCCCTCCTTGCCCCCCTGTATCCATTGTAACCACCAAACATATTAAATATATACCAAAAAATTACTTGGGTTAATTATTTAAGTGTTCCAAATTTTAAGTTGATATCTTAATTCGTTCAAAAGTTAAAGAGGGAGAGGATGAGTTTACACACGCACTGTATAATCCTCCACCGAGGGAATCGTCCTTAATAATTCTAAAGTCAACACAAAGAATTTGACTTTTAAGGTAAACTTTAAACTAAACAAATTAACACTTATTAACTTAGAATACGCCGATAAAAAGTAAGCAAATCTCGTCTCATTTAAGTGTTAATTTTCAAAAATTTAAATACAAAATTATATTTCGCATTTTAAGTAAATCAATCATTGTAAACTCGAATTTTTATTTCAAAATAAAATATGTAAACATTTTCTCCCGATTTTCTTGTAAATATGTTTATTTTTTTCTGTGGATAATGAACTGAAGTTCGCAATACAATTATTATTATTATCATATTAAATATAAAAAGCAATACATTTTATTGTTGTTTATTTTTTCGTTATCAGATCTAATGTTATCTACAATATCAGTAAATAATATAATATTACAATTACATACACCAAATATTATGTTTATTAATTGTTTATTAATTTTTTGAGATAAGCTTAATAATAGATAATATTTTTGATTACTCAGATACACAATATTTATTATTATAATTTATACATTTATAATTTATAAATGCACAAATATACTGGGGGGTCTATTTACCATGACAGTCCCTAATATTTTAATAACTGCCATTACCAGATATAACAAAATATATAATATGGTCAAATATATTATATTTTTTATTTTTTTTAATTTAAAAAAAATAAAAAAATATATATATAAAAGGAAAGGTGCTATAGCCTATCAACGTATTTTTTTCAAGAAAAATTAGCTTTATTAAAATAGTCATTCATACCAAATTAAAAAAAAAAAAACGTTTTAAAACCAAAAGGCCATAGGGGGCGCCACAATTAAGTTTAACTTAAAAACATCACCAGGAAAAAAGCTGTTTGCCACTACTTTATATCTTTACGACTTGTTCTCTAGATATACGAAATAAAATTGTAAAAACAAGTGAAACACAGACCTGTCAAAATAACTTCCTTACTAAACTAGGAAACGTCGGAAAAAATAAATAATTCAAGCTATGCGGTCGCTATTGCTGATGACGTACTTAGCGAATTAGATTTGCGAAATATCCGAAAATGTCAAGAAAACTGCAGTAAAATGTATTTATTTATAGCCGCACAATAAATAATGTTTACATTTTCTATAAAAACAGTTATAACATATTAGGTTGTTAATAGTGTATTTTTATAAATTCTAATAGACAATTTTCTTCCACTTCCTCTGTTTTCTGTCTTTGTTTAAAGGTTAAACACGGTAAATAGTGTATGTATCTATAGGTAATTAGTGTTAAATTCGTAAAAAGCTATTACCTTCTTACGTCATGTATTACTTTTCTAGGGAATTTAACGGAACCTACAAATATTACAGCAAAAATAATTACTTATTTAAAATAACATATTTTTAACAATTAAAAATAATATAGGTGTTTTTTTATTGATAATTAGAATCGAAAAAACACCTCAGAATCAGTTTTAGTAATTAGGCGTCAGCTAAAGTTTATTTTTTTAAGGTACAGTTATTTTAAACCTTCCCGCTTGAAAAACAATCTCGAAATTACCATAGCAACGTAAGATACGCATGCATCTTAAGCGAAATGACTAGGCCCAATTTACACAACCCTAAAACGTTGACGTGCCATTAACGAGAACAAAACAATGGTTTATTCCTCTAAATTATTGGAATAAAAGCGTTTTTATAAGCAAATTTTGTTTCTACAGGAATACAAAAGTGTTTTTAGCAACAGCTTTATCAATTCTGTTTTTTTACATCAAAACATCATGTTGTTTGTTTTTAATGTTTAACGTCGTTTTTCGCCTAATGGCCTAATTGACGGGATCAAAACATCATAAAAACAAAGTAAGTAAACAAAAATTATAAATTTTTATGTTGACATTCAAAACAAGCCACATGCTTCAGTGTAAATCGGACTTTGTGGAGTATTTAGCGGCAAATTTAAAATAAATATACCTTAAAAAATAAACTTTATCAGGGGGGATTTCTTAATATCGATCAAAACCAGAGCGTTTAGACATTATAATCAAAATAAGTACCGAATATATTGCCAACATTCAAAAACAAAAAACCACACTGCCTAGAAAACTTGGTGGTTTATATTAACGTTTTTTTTCAAAGGATATCACGTATTTTTTATTTAAAATAAAGCAGAACCCAACGCCATATTTATTTAAACATGTTTTCAAAAAGTGCTAACGAAAAAAATAAAACTAGCAATCTCAAAACATATTATTTGCAGATAGGACAACTTGTCTTAGCAGGGCAGTATTGGCCACAGCTGTATTTGTCGCTCTGCAACAATGGCTAATCCGGCTCTGTTTACTATCAATCGAAAAAAGAATAGAATTGGTGGGCGTAAAGGGGTGAAAATTGTGATGAAATTAGGTGTAAACCCTTTGTCAAATAAGGCTTTATCAATGATAAATTATCATACACCGTTAGAAAGCTTATTAAATAACCTTTTCAACGATATGTAACAAGGGATAGGTTGCTATTGAAATTAAAAAACTGTGATGGAAGGGTGCAAGGTAAAAATTTTGTTAACTTTTTTTACACTAAAATTTGTAAAACTGTAAATAAAAATCGACCTGTCCGAGCGTTTTTTTTAAAGACTTATAACTGAAAAGTTAATCGGTGATTCCAGACTTAACGTACGCACTGTATAGTAAATTTTGTTAAAAATTTTTTTAGAAAAAAAATAAAAATTTAATGCATATCTTCACCTATAATGACAAAATGTTTTGATAAAAAAAAAAGTGAAAACAAATTTGTAATTATTATAAAAACAAATGAGGATATTGTTTAGAAAGTTAAGAAGATATCATTTGAAAATAAAATGGATATTTTTTATAAAAAGTCCAATACATTTTTTATTTATTGAGAATAAAACGTTTATTTGATAATAACAATTATTACTATTATTATTATTATAATTTTAAATATTTGAGAAATATTCCGCAAGGACTATTGGGTAAAGCATAGCATAAGGAAAAATTTGTTTTAATTTAAAGAAAAAAATATTGTGCTTATCAAACATAAGTACTCAAGTTGAAACAAATATTCCATCAGTCTATTTTTCAATTATCGTACAGAGTAATATTGGTAAACTGCACAGTTTCGGGCTGCTGGACCTCGTCAGTACCAAGAATCAACTTTGTACGCTGATTAAAAAAAGATTTTTAGACTTTATTCACTTCAGAAGTAGCCATAAGATTTATGTTTGGTTTGGATATTACGGGGTGATCATTTAAAGACGAACCCCCCAATATCTCGCAAACTAAGCCCAATATAAACATTCTAATAAATAGGTCGATTTGTTTTTTTGGGGGGTAAATTTGAGTATATTAATTTGGGAATTGAAACTTTCACCCTCTAACTCCCAACTACCCCAAAATTATAATCTTCAATAGCAACTCCCAATCTTGTGATACTACGTAATTTGAAAGAGGTTATAAAATTCTGTTTTTGTTAAAACAAAAATTAAGTACACCAACCCTTAAAAGTGGATGAATTTATTTCAAAATAATTGGTGCAAAATATTCACAATAATAGCCCAATATTTAAAAATAAATAATTTCAGTTTAATTCATAGGGGTTGTAACTTCTACCCTTTAGCTATTGGCCAACTGTTTTATTTATAAGAGATTGGTACTGACGAGGACCAGCAGTCCGAAACTGCGCAATCTACCAATAGCACACTATACGATGATAGAAAAAATAGATTGATAAAATACTTTATTTTTGTTTTTATATTTTTAATAAAAATTAAAAAATTCTTCCCTCCTTATAGGGAGGGATAGAGAGCTGCTTCAAACCAGTTTTGGGACTTATAACTTGATGATGATGATGATAATGAAATACCTATAGATACTTTCAAATCAAAAAAATCAAAAGATATATCTTAAAATAAACTACATGAATTTCCTTGAACCAAGTTCGAAAGATACGGGCTTTTAAAAATAAATATTTACCATTTTCAACAAAAAAATTCTCTTATCAAAAATTAATAAAAGATTCCTTCCTGTAAGGCTTCCGGGATATTTATGTAACATGTAGGGCTTTTAAGGCTTTTTTATATACAGCCTGTTCCAGAACTCGCGTACCGAAATTTAAGAGGTGATTCTACATCCAAAAATATGAAAAAAAGTTTCTATAAAGGTTGGTCCGGAAATGAGCCCTAAGGGAGCTACGGCCCTTCGAAGATGACGTATTGAATGGGGAACAAAAAAAAGCACCAATAAAATTTTATTGCTGCTGGGTGATTCTTCATTTAAAACTGAGCAAAAAAGTTTTATACACCAAAACACCTAAATTTAATATTAAAGAAGTAATAGCCTTTTAAAAAGTAACGTTTTTGGTGGCACAAAATGTTACTTCCTCTTAATTGCATTTTTTTTTGATAACGGTTGCACCTACAGTGTTACACTATATGATATTTTATATGTATTTTTACTCTAGAAATCTATATTTTTAACAACAAATCCAAAAAACATACACATAGAAAAGTTTGGGGCAAAAATGTTTTAAGCCTCATATATTTTGTCCGTCTGGGCACGCCTCTGGATAAATTAAAAAAATAAATTAACATAAACTTATTGCCCTTATTAATACTAGTATACATGCAAAAGCTCGCCGCTCTAGCTTAAACGGTACCCGAGTTATTAATTAAAAACCTTATTTTTATTACAATTTTAAAGGGCCCTAGATCCCTTAGGGCTCATTTCCGGACCAACCTTTATAGGAACTTTTTTTATATTTTTGGATCTAGAATCACCTCTTAAATTTTGGCATGCCAGTTATGGATCACCCTGTATATTATGTTGACAGGGTCAATATTTCTGAAAATCTTATGAAGGGTTTTTTAACCTATGACATATTTTAAACGTTGACTGCTTTTTAGTATTTGTTGTCTTGGGATACCCCTGTTTACAGCTGCAGGTAAACCATAGACAATAGTTATTTATGGTACTAGTGGGTAAAGTAAGATATTGCCCATGAGAAAATTAACCTGAGAGGCGTCAGCCAAGCAGGTTAATTTTCCAGAGGGCAATATCGGTTTACCCTTGAGTTCCATACAAGGTTTTATCCAATAAATAGCTTAGGAATTCATATTTTTATTAAAAATTTTAATGACATTTACAAGAAAATTTGACAAGTGACAGTTGAGTGGGTAAAATAAATAATTATCCACTTAATAAAGTAAAAGCCACGCGGGGGTTATTATTGAGTTTATTTATTTAAAATAAAGCTGGTAATTGTCTTATTATCTGTATGTATTGGATAAAGAATTTTATTTTGTCTATGAGGTAAACGCATACAGAACATACTGACAGTTGTTTATATTTCTATTAAATATAATAATAAAGTAAACAAATAAATAACAAATGATTATTTAAAGGAAAAAATATTTTTTTAAACATTTTTTTTTTAAGTTTGGGGTGAATTATATTATTACACTGTAAAAAATACATATGCAGATACATGTAAAATTTATTAGATTTTCCATGTGATTTTACAATTTTAAATGTAATTTTATATGTTTACATGTAATTTTATAGTTTTACATGCGATTTTACTGTTTTATACATATACATGTAAAATTGCATGTTAAATGTAGTAAATTTTACTTTTTTGCATTGAATTACTTGTACATACAGAATCATGCGTAGTTTTTTACAGGGTGGTTATTATCTCAAAAGAAATTCTATTTATCACAAAATTCTGCAGAAGCAATTTTACATATATAACAATAAAAGTTTTATTTTCTTTTATTATAAAACCACCCATTGTATGGTAACATTTCTTAGGTCAAAGGCACCAAAAACACGGCAATCATTGACCGCCCTAACATTTTCTTGATAAATGGATCCAGTTATTAAATAAAGAATCAAACCACATTTTCTAGAAATTTATTTACTTCGGCAAAATAAGTGCTCGATGGAAATTTGGTCATGTTTTTTAATTAATTTCTCGAATAAAGTAATGTTTTTCTGAAAATTTTGAGTATATCAAATTTTTCCTTTTACTTTTTATAATTTTATATTTTTGAAAAGTTGCGCCCTCTATAAAATTTCATAACAGTCGGAGAGTGTACACAAAATTTGTGATATACGGACAAAAATTAAAGAAATATATATTTTTATAACATTTCTATATAAAAATTTTGATCTCTAGAGCTCTAAACGGTAATTTTTCAGGAATTTAAAAATTTGAAAACCATCGTAAATGCACCGAAGTGATTTAGAAATATCGATAACGTACATGCGTGCAACAGTCTATCCAGTTTTTAATTCTTTTTTATTTCTTTTATTTATTTATTTTTATTTTTTTAATACTATTCAACAAATCAAAGTTCAAACAAAGAAATCAGACAAGCGAAATGGGTTCTTTCATATTTCCATATGGCATACAATGATGAAACTGGTATGAAGAATGATACCTGTATGACGTCATTCTTTTTCCCCTCGCACGAAAAAGTACAATATATCTGATTTAAATCTCAAGTTCAATAATATATTTGCGCTGAGCAGGAAAAATGGAATAAGAACCAAAAAAATATACGTTTTTTACTATTTACAGCAAAAACAAATTATCGTAGAGTTACATTAACCATAGATTATAATCTAATTTTAATTTATTCTAAAACCGACCATCTGTCTGTCTGTCTGCCCGATGTCACGATTTTTGTGTACACGATAACTTGAGAACGAATAATCCGATCTACTTGAAATTTAAACTATTTGGTAAAATGCAATATACCATTTAGTGTGAATAATATATAATGGAAAGCGTAGCATTACACATCGGCTTGTTTTGAATTTCATCCATTTACTTTTTTTTTTGTTCTTTTTTATCTTCTATACCCAAGCTTCATGATTCATGTCACTACTTTGCATAATTAACAGATCCAGAATTATTCAGTTTAAGGTTTTGGACAAATTTACAAATTAATTTCTATTTTTTAGAACAACTAGTTTACAAGGTTGTAATTTGACGTACTAAATCCAAATCTACAAAAAAAATGGGTCGTTCTCGAGATATTAATACGGTTTTTTGTTTATTTTCTGACACTATTCCCCTAGATTTAATATTAATAATTAAATTTGTTTATTTATGGCAAATAAATGTTACAAAATGGTAAAGATTCCAATTCCTAATTAATTTTTGGCTTTTTCCTTCTGGATAATTGGCCACTAACTTCTGTTATTCTACGAGTTGTCGTCGGGAATTGGGGAATGATAGGTAAATATAAAATGGTCAGTTGGTCACAATAGGAAACGCACTGGAGAGAGTTAAGTAAAGGCGTATCTTATGGACAGAACTGCCTAGGAGAAGGGTTAAAATGGTGGGTCAAATAGTAACATATGAGATCTTATAAGTTATGTTTTGGAGGTAAGGTAGGCAAGCCTAGAAAGAAATACTCAGGGCCGTAGCTATAGGGGGGGGGGGAACGCTATTAAAACTTTTATATTTTATTGATTCAAACAAAAGTTGTATATTTTATGGATTCAAAATATAAAATTTGCATATTTTACAAAAAAAATCATTGCATATTGCAGGGATTCAGGTAAAAGTCGTATATTGCAGGGATTCAAAATACAAAAGTTGTATATTTTACGAAAAGGTGAGGACCTTTTTTTTTAGTTATCAAAATTATGATTTGGGATAAAAAGTTTTTTATTAAAAATTGTCACATAAAAAGCTTTTTTTTGAAGGTGAGGCCTTTTTTTTTTGTTTTTAGTCATTAAATATTTTCTCCAGGAAAAAAATTGTATTTTTAGGCTAAATAAACTTTTTGTTTTTTACCTTCTCCCCTCCACCACCAAATCTTCTTCGCTACGGCCCTGGAATTACTGCTCAAAAATAAAAAAGGATCGGGTAGTATTGAGAGCTTACACTGTAATAAATAAATTTGTAAATACCCGTAATTCTGCATGTAATTTAGATGTAATATTCATATAGACTCGTAATTTTACAATTTTGCATGGCAACACGTTACCTATGAATCTATTTATTTTTTAGGATCGATAACGATGACGAGTGTTTACATTTTTCACAGTGTAGTTACTTATAAAAAAATAAATTCTATCCTATCAGGATTACACCCATTTTCAGAAAAATAAATCAAGAGTTGCAAAATTTCGAAAATTTGACGCACCACTGTTTATTTAAAAGCTGATTTCGCACAACTATTAAATAATAATAATAATAATATAAATATTATCTGACGCCATATATCTATAGATAATAAAAAAAGTGTCATGACTGTTTAAACCCGTTATTGATAAATACGGAGTGTCCCTAAAACGAACTAATAAAGTTAACCAGAGTAAGTATATTAAACAGGGATATGAAAATATCACAAAACTATCATTCTAGTGGCCTTTTTCTTTCTAAATTTGGCCCAGTATTAAGCGAGATATGAAAATTTTTTATCTGTCTGTCCTTCTGTTTGTTCGTAGGCTTTGTAAACCTTTTAACGTTTGAACAGAAAGTCCGATTAAAAAAAAAATCTTTCAGAAAACGACTCAGGGCCTTTGTAGTTTTTTATGTCAAATACACGGTGTCCCACGGTAGACAAATCAAAATTTATGGCGTTATACCAAAGAAATTAAAATAAAATATTTACCAGTCAATATGGACCTAATTGTCTACAATTTTCCATAGACAAAAGTCTTCTACTAGTTTTTTATTTCGAGCTAGAGCCTCACAAAAGCATTGGCGTGGGACAAATTGTATAGTTAAAAATGGGACGGTACAAGAGGGTCAAAAACAATTATTTTTGACTTTGACTGGCTTATTACTGATCGTAGGACAAAAAATCTACATTTTAAAACATTTTTGTCGTAGTGAAACGGAAATAAATAAATTTTTAATAAATAGTAATCCAGATTTCTGCCTAGACACCCTGTATGATATTGATGATATTAAAATATTATTGTTAATTATTTTTATTAAATTTTATTAGGCTTAACTAATTAACTATACATTTTTAACTCGTGGTATTGATCTCATGGATTTTTCCCACCATACAGGGTGATTTTAAATGGCGAACCCCAGGGAAACTGATTATAAGGTTTCTGCAAATAATTTTAATTTTAGAAATTAGCACAATTTATTTATAAGAAAATACTGCATAATAATTATATTATATTTAAACTAACAAAACGCAAAAACAAAAATCAAGCAAAAATATAAAGTAAATAAAAAAAAATATTTATTTTACAGAATGCGGTAAAAAAAATGTTTTTTTTTTTTAAAGGCTATCGAAGAAATTAATAGTTTTGAAAGGATTTTTTCACTTAAAATATAGAAAAACGTAAAAAAGCAATCAGATTTTTTATGAACGCATGTTATTTGTTATTATAGGGGAAAGTAATAATATAATATCACCCTGTATAAACAAACAAAGGGCACTTTATTAGAGGAGTCTGTATAATAAACCCTTGCATTCGCGAGTTGGGTGCCAAATCATTGAATCTCAGCTGCATAGGCGCACCAATTATCACGGGTTTCCAAAAAAATCTTTTATCCAATACATACAGATAATAAGACCATTACCAGCTTTATTTTAAATAGATAAACTCAATAATAACCCCTGCGTGGCTTTTACTTTATTGAGTGGATAATTATTTATTTTACCCACTCAACTGTCACTTGTCAAATTATTTTCTCCTAAATGTCATTAAAATTTTTAATAAAAATATGAATTTCTAAGCTATTTATTGGATAAAACCTTGTATGGCACTCATGGGTAAACTGATATTGCCCTCTCGAAAATTAACTTACTTTACCCACTAGTACCATAAATAACTATTACTGCGCTTAGACTTGATGACAAAAAAAGTCGTCCACTAAAAATTTTCCGCCCTAGGCAGTCGCCTAATATTGCCTAATGGGAAATCTGATCCTGACTACCCTCCTCCAATCAATCTTAAGTAAGAAAAATTCACTCTCGAGTTGGAAAATCCACTTTAAGGCAATAAAAATATGTAATTTTAAAGCACTAGGTTTTTTAAAAGTGTAATTTAAAAATAAACGTCAACCAAAAGGTCAACTTTTTGCAAGTTTTCAAAGAAAAACGTCGAAATAAAAACTATTTTCCAATTTATTTTTTGTAACAAGTACGATCGCTTACAAATGCGTCACTTTAAAGCACTAGTGTTTAAAAACATTTCAATTTAAGATGCTAGTGCTTAAAAATGAATCAATTTAAGGCACCTGCTTAAAAATATGTTATTTGAAAGCGCTAGTACTTAAAAATGTGCAATTTTCAAGCACTAGTTTAAAAAAGGTCACTTTTAAACTAAAAAAATACAATTTTTTATAGAAAAAAGTGTCGGCCGAAACTATTTACCAACCAATATCGACGCCTATGCAAACACATCATTTATACCGGCGATATTTGTCAAGTGAGCTTTGGATTCTAATATTGTTCAGTATATCGTAGACTTGAAACAGTTGACTGTCGACGAAGCGTCTCGATTTTGTTTCGGAAGCCGTTTCTAACCTAACTTTTTCTTTGGAAATAGACTATAGTGTAGCGAAATCGATGGGAAATTTAAATGAAAATAGTGACTTTTTTAGTGGATTTATATAGTTTTGAAATGATTTGTGACAAGTTAAGGGATTATAGAATTTTTATTGGACTTTTTCGAATATTTTAGGGCCTCAAAATAAAAGGTAGATTTTTTATTTTTAAATATTTTTTTTTTATTATGATGATTAAAACTATAAATTTTAAAAGTTAAAAGCAAGATGTGTCATCTTGGTTAATTTTTTTTTGGAAAAAAATACACAAAAGGTAAAAATATGTCAAATGTCTTAAACAATATCTCAAAATGTATTGATGCAAAATACCGACATGTCATTTTAAGATAAGCCCCTTTGTAAGGCGACGAATAGAAAAGGAAAATAAGAATCAAAAATCAAAAAGTTTAGAAACATTTTAGCACATAAAGTTTATTATAGTGTTAAAATGTTAAAACTATTTATACTTAAAATAAAAAGATATCCATTCAGAAAAAAAAATCACGCCATTTATATACAGTACGTATAACAAAATTACACGGACTTCCAAAATTTTTATATCCACATAAAAAGGATTTACAAAAAGTACGCCGACTTCCCATGATTCACCCCTCGACTTTTTATTAAATACGATAAATTTCAATTTTTTTTATTAGCCCTCCCTGTAAACTCCTGACACCCCCAAGATTTTTTTTCTAGCTCTAGGCGCCCAAGAAACTCGCGTTCTGAATTATCTTAATTATTATTATTTTTTTTTGATCCGTCGAAAAAATAATCTGTTTTAATCCGTCGAAAAAATAATTTGTTTTCATCCTTTGAAAAAAAAAATATACTGTAATGCATACTATCCACGCTGAATCTGATATACATACTGTATACAACCGGTATAAAATTAAAAGTTCCAAAATTAGATAAATTTAATCATCATATATAAATTGTGGTTTACAAAGGAAATTCCAAATATACATGTTTGGTCACGCGAAAAAGTACCTCAAGGGAAATAATGTTACATATATTTTCATAATATTATTATACTAATAATAATTATAATTAATTATTATTATTATTATTATGAAAAAAAGGTGTTTTTAAAATTACCTAACTTGCTGGATTACATACAAATAGGTTATAACCGACAAAGTCTAATGCCTTGGTTTACCTACCGATGGGTGGGGAAGTAGGGTAAAAAAATGCTTAACATATTTTTCTTTAGCTTATATAGGGCGAGTTAGAAATAAGGTACAAAATTTTAAAGGGTGATTCTGGGTCCAAAAATATGAAAAAAAAGTTCATTATGTCAAAAAATCTATGTAAAAAAAGTTTGGGGTAAAAAAGTGACATCGCCTTCCATATTGCATGTCCCTGGTTAAAATTACCAAATAAAAATGACATAAAAAAATAGCCTTTATCAATTTTAAGGCATGAACAAAAAATCGTTACTCTAGTTCATAGGGTTTCAGAGATATTAAATTATTAATTAATTAAAAAATCACTGCGGAACCCCTTAATCTTCGGATTTGGATTCAGCGATAAAAAATACATAAGAATAGACCTGTCTCGTCAAAAGATAAGGACACTTTCTATGAAGCTGAAGTTTGCAACGTTTTTTTGCATCGAAAATTCAAATAGTATATTAAAGCACTTATTCCATGACTCGTTTTTAGCGCACTAGTACTTTAGAAAAGCCGCAGCGGCTTGTTTTCTAAACTTGTACTCGTGCGCTAAAAACGTATGTTATGAAACTAGTACTTTAATATACTATTTGAATTTTCGTTGCAAAAAAACGTTGCAAACTTCAGTTTCATCACTTTTTTTATTTTGTGGGCCTGTGTAATAGAAATATGGATCGCATTTTTGGTTTCAACAGGTAAAAATCTTAACTAATTAAATAAGTTCGGATAAATTAGTATAATTTTAAATACGATTTTTTTCTGTGTAATTAAAAATAATAGGAAAATAATTAAGCATGAGTTTCCTTAAAATTGGAGCAAAAGAACAAGGTTTAATAAGATTTTTATGTATTTTTAAATATTATTCATTACCTACTTAGAGTGGGATACTTTAACAGCTTTTTTATGGTTAATAAATTTTTATGTTTTAAATTGCGGTACCTATGTGTTTTGAATTTTACACAATTTCACAATTTTCTTATTTGAAAAACAATGAAAATGAAAAATCATCTGTTGGTTAATTTATTTTGAAATGCATTTTTTTGCCGAAAAATAAACTGCATTTTTAAAATTTTAAAATTAGCAAAAATAAATGATAACTTTTAAAAACAAAAAAAAAATGCCTGCAAAGCTTTTAGAAACCATTGTAAAATTAAATGAAAATTCTTGAACGAAGACTTTTCACATTAATCAAACTCAAAACCAAAAAATTAGGTCGAGAACAATCTAACAATAAATTTGGATGATCTAATTTGAAATAACCTTTGAGGAAGGCCACTTTAGGTACAAATAAAGAGCTCTTCACTCAGATAAATTGATTATTTATTATATAGGGTGATTCAGAAATAAGGTACAACATTTTAAAGGGTTATTCTAGACCAAAAAATATGAAAAAAAAGTTCATAATGTCAAAAAATCCATGTAAAAAAAGTTTTGGGCAAAAAAATACAATGTCCCCCGATATTGTACGCCCCTGGTTAAAATTACCAAATAAAAATAACATAAAAGGACAGCCTTTATCAATGTTAAGGCATGTGCAAAAAATCTGTAGTTCATAGGGTCCCAGAGATATTAAATAAAAACTACTTTTCAGATTTACTCTTAGGGAACGTTCAAGTATTACGTAACACAAAATTTGGCCATTTTTGACCACTACACCCCCCCATCTAACGCGGCGTAACATTTTCAAGACCCCTCACCCCCCACCCATTTATTAAGTAACAAGGGTCGTAGCTCCCTTAGAACTGATTTTCGGACCAATTTTATAGGAACTTTTTTTTATATTTTTTGACGTAAAATCATCCCTTAAAATTTTGTACCTTATTTCTGAATCACCCAGTATACTATTATTCTTTTTTTTTTGTAATCGGTGTTATATTCAAAAAAGCCAATTCCGCAATAAATATGTGATCACGATTACGTGAGAACAAAACAATTAATTTTTGGAATCAGCGTACCAAAAATGTACAAAAGTTCTCAAAATCCGAAAGACGACCTTGATTTTGCAACTCTGTGGAAATAATTGGATTCGCTGAATTAAATTTTCCAAAGGTGCGCATTATAAATAAAATTATTTTAATTAGAAAATTCTAATTAGTAATTACGGTATTTTAATAATGTGAACACTGTCTGGAAACGTGATTTTTTTCCAAAATACTTAACCACGATAATATATTGAACTTTGAACCAATGATTAGTCCCAAATCCGTTTTTTCTATTTCTTTTATGTATTAATACACAGTAAAAAGGGCAAAAAGGGCATTTCTTAGGTTAAAAAGTGTTTGGTTATTCATTTATTATTCGCCTTTATAGAAAGTAAACTTAAAAAAACCATACTTACAGGGTTATCATTAACTGGCATGCCAAAATTTACAAGATAAATATACATCCAAAAATATGAAAAAAAGTTGCTGTAAAAGTTGGTCCGGTCATTTGAAGATGGATATATTGAATGAGAAACAAAGAAGCACCAATAAAATTTTAATGGTGACTCTTCATTTAAGCAAAAAAAGTATTCCTCACCGAAACACCAAAATTTAATATTAAAGGAGTAATAACCTTTTAACTAGTAACATTTTTGGTGGCACAAAATGTTACTTCCTTTTAATGGCGATTTCTCCCGTTAGATTAGACAGGGACAGAAGTTCTACCCAAAAAGGATAGAAGACATACATACACTCCCACTTCCACCCAACCAAACAAATTCTGTATTTGTTCTTTGTTGAACAAATACAATATTTACTTGGCCGGGCGAAAAGTGTAACAATTTAATTTTTATTAAAGAAATTACTGGCGCCATCTAAATTTTAGTAGAATTATCTTATTCTACAGATTCACATTAGCTATGTTCGTGCTACACTTTCCGGCCAACCAAATAAATACTGTATTTGTTGTATGAAAAACAAATACAGTATTTATTTGGTTGGCTGGAAAGTGTAGCACAAATGAGATAGAGATAGGATAGACGTCTTTTGTTTCATAATTCTAGTTGTAAAGATCTCCATTGCATTTTTTTAACGGCTCCTATAGTTTTACACTATATTATATTTTTGATGTGGTTTTACTCAAGGAATCTACATTTTTTACACAAAATCCGAAAAAATATTCATAAAAAAGTGTTAAGCCTCACACATTTTGTTTGTCTAAGCACGCCTCTGGATAAATTCAAAAAAATAAATTAACTTATTGCCCTTATTAATACTAGTTTACATGCAAAATCTCGTCGCTCTAGCTTAAGGGGTACCAGAGCTATTAATTAAAAACCTAATTTTTAGTACAATTTTAAAGGGCCGTAGCTCCTTTAGGACTCACTTTTATAGGATTTTTTTTTATATTTTTAGATGTAGAATCAACTCTTAAATTTTGGCTTTTACTGATCACCCTGTATATCTCATTGGTAAAGTATCATTTCCTCCCCTCCCTCGTGCAGAAAATATACTATTTCTTCTAGGTATATTTTTTTCTGTACCTTCTTCAGCCTAAAGGTTAATTAATATATTGGTACTAATAAGTTAATTTTAATCACGAATATCTCGCTTAATACTGCCAATACTTCAAAACTACTGGCGTAGCAATGAAAGAAAATGTATTTTCTTTTTTTACTTTTTAGTTTCTCTAGAATATAGCATATTTTTACTGCGTATTTGTGGTTAAATGATTTAACTAAAATCTTCCAGATAAAAAAAAACAAGTATAAATCTCAACTTTCCACGGAATGATTTGATTTTTGTAGGTTTCTTGTAAAATTTCCGATCATACTAAATAAATTTGTGCTATCTATCATGCGTAGCACAAACCACACTTAATTTGTTTTTAATAGGAATTATTATAGACAGATAAAATAAAATCTGTGTAACTTTGACCCAGTAAATTAATAAAAGAAAAGTTAACTTTGTATCTTGTACATTTCAGCTCTTCTTCCGCCGAATTTTTAACGCTTGTAATAATGAAATATAAATTAACTAACTTTAAAATGATAACATAAAAGCAATCAACGGTTTAACTATACTTCGTCCAGTTATGCAAGATAGTAAGGGACGCGGCCCGTTTTACACCACAGAGCGCATAATTAGCATAATTATGCATAAATCGTAGTGTATCAAAAATTTAACGGATGTCGGTACTGTTTTCCTGGAAAGGGCCTATCCAAAGACTCGCATAACAAGCATAGTACATAAGAATGCGATGCCAGGATTGGCTTGATGTGTTGTCATGTATCTTGTAATGGTTGTTATGCGAGCCTTTGGATAGGCCTTAAGTTGTAATTGTAACCTAAAAATTTGACGTTTTCCTTGTGCTCAATATAATTTACGTTTGTACAATATGTAGAATATGCTAATTTAGTGTGAGTGTATGAAGAATAAACCAAAAAAGTACCATACCATACAAAATAACATTGAGTATAACCATTTTTTTATGTAAATTTCTCTTCTTTTATTAGCTTTAACGACCGTCAATCATTGTCATAGACAAAAAATGTCACAATATTTTATATGTTAAAAGGTACGAGTTTTTAAACAATCATATAGCTTAAAAATCGCGGGAATTTTAAACTACTATCTTGCATAATTGGGCGGAATATATAACAATATGGTGCATATAGTTATGGGTGAGGCTTTTCCTATGTAAACTCAGTCACAAGAGACATTTTTTTATTTACAAAAATCGCTATAACTTTTGAACGGTATAACGCACAGACTTGAAATTTGGCACCGATATTCCTTGGCATATGAGACAACTGTATGCAAAATTTTAAGTACTTATATTAAGGCGTTCAAAGGTTATGCAACATCTGGAATTTAATTAATTGAGCCCTTGTATAAGGACATTCACATACTTATCAATTGAATAGTACTTAATGATTAATAATAATAATAAAAATCAATTAGATTATATTTTATATGAAGTCTCTAAGATCAAAAATACTTTGTCATGTAGTTTTTATTTTTATTTTTGAAAAAATAACGATAAAAAACAGTAGCAAAAAAGTATCGAGAAAAAAAAAAAGCGGAAAATGTTTTGGGTAAAAAAAGAAAAAAATATATAATTAATATTTAACAGTTTATTAATCGAACTCCAGACGAGAACTTTGGTCCAATGGCTCTATCTCAAAGAAATCTCGAGTTATCCTGGTCGCTTATTTTTTTAATCAACAGCTTTTAATTTGAGTGGTAGGTACATGAAACTTTAGTTTTCTAGTATTTAGTCGGGGGTTAAAACCTCGCGAGACAAAATATTTGTACAAGGACTTCCAACATTTTTGTGTGACTTCCGATATTTTTTGAGACTCGAGATTTTCGATATAAAAAAAAATCTGAGGTTTCTGAGCTTTTCGATAAGATTTCTAAAAATTATTAGGAATCTTGTCAAAAATTACCGTGATGTTTAATATTTTTGTTGAGATTTTTAAAAGAAGTTTGTAAGGCTTGTACCCGGACTTACCATAGTGATTCACGTTTTGTTTTTAGTGATAAAATCGTATTTTTAAAACAATGTATTTATTTATATTTTTGTTTGATCTCAGAAGCTTCGTATAAAATAAACTTCTATTAAATTGTGATAAAAATTCGAGGAATGTTATTATCAGTTATTACAATCTAATGAAATTTGAGTGAATAAACCTTTGCCTTTCACTATCTAGCAGAAAAAAAAAAACTAGCGCATTTATGAACTTCATGAACTCAATAGTTATGTCAATTTTTATACACAGTATTTTTAAAAGAAATCTGTCTAGAGCGCAAAAAAAATGTTTCATAAATATTGGACAAAAAAAATTATTAAAAAATAAAAGAAATTTATAAGCAAAAAAACTCGATATTTTAGATTTTAAGCTTTCACGGCCATTAAGATATAAAGAACTTTCACTTTCGGGTTTAGACCGTGTTAATGGATTTTCACTTTCCGACGTTTCGAATAGGTAAACTTTTGAAAAAGTCAAATATTAAGCCTATATTTCGGTCCAACCAAAAATTAGGTCAATGTTTGACTTCAACAAAAGACAAAATACCCCTGAGTTCAGAAGGCGTATATAAAATACCCTGCTCCTGTGGTACGGTTTACATAGGTGAAACTAAGAGAAAAATTTCTACAAGACTTCAAGAGCATGAGCGCAATATAAGAAAGAAACAAATTTCCTTATCGGCAGTAGCCGAACATGTACATGAAACAGGTCATAAAATCAATTTGTCTGAAACAAAACAAATATTAACAGAAAACAGAAAAATGCCAAGGAAGATACGGGAATCGATAGAAATCATCAAGCATCCTAACAATATCAATCGGGACACTGGTTACCACTTACCTGCAATATGGAAGTCTTTGATAGGAAAAAGGTCGTCACGGGTGAATAACCACAACTCGTCATAAATAGTGACACAAGTTGATTCGAAACTTAGTTTCAGATTAATCCCTGAAGATGTCTCTAGTAGTAAGAGACGAAACGTCGGAAAGTGAAAATCCATTAACACGGTCTAAACCCGAAAGTGAAAGTTCTTTATAAAAAAACTCGATATAAATATCCAATTTTTAAGTACTTAAACCACCAAAAGTTTTTATTATTATTATTATACATTTGAAAAAGGGTCGAAAGTTATGTAGTCCAAAGACGGGACAAATACCGCGGATTATAAAAAAAAGACTAATTACTATTACTTTAATTACGTAACGCAAAATTAGCAATTTTGATTACCCCCCTAAAAAAAAGGCGTTTTTAAAATAATAAAAAGCGTTACGTAACGCTACATCAGTACACATTCTCGACACGCATCGTTACTCTAAACACTACCCCCTTCTCCCCAAGTGCGTTACGTATTTTAAGTATAGCCCCTACTAGGGGCCCCCTTAAAAGAGAAAAAGAAACTCGAAATTAACAAATTTCCTTTTTTTGGTATATATTATCATATACCTACGCTGTTCCTGATTAAAATACCCATACTTAATTATTTTAATTATTTAAAAATAATCAGCGAAATGCAAATTATGTTATCTACTTTTGTTAAACATGCACTTTTGTATCATAATATGACACTTATTGGTAATAATAATGCAATTGTTTTAAATGCTTTAATACCTTTAATGCCACGATTTATTTCCTCAATAACCTGTAATGGACTTTTTATAAAATTGTACGACTTTCTAAAGACTCCAAAACAATGTAAGATATTTTTAAGACTTCCTATAATTTTGAAAGACTTTCTAAATAAGAGATAATTTGATAATTCTAAGAGCGCGAAACTTTTTTATTAATTAATAAGATATTGTATTCAAATTTCTGAGATTTCTTAAAAAAATTCTGATTCTTTGGTGACTTCCTGAAACTTCCTACGACTTCCAATGAATTCCAAAGACTTCCAGTGATAATTTAACGCGTGCTCAACTTTTTTCATTCATAGAATACTGAATTCCAAGTCCTGAGATATTTTAAAGACTTTCCTCTACTTCCTATTAGTTCCTGCTACTTCTTACGACTTCCAGCTAATTCTAAAGATTTTCAGAGATAACCTGGTAATTAAGATTAGATTTTGATAAGATTTTGTATTTGATTTCCTGATGTTTTTAAAATAATTCCTGCTATTTCCTGTGACTTCCTTACAAATACTTTTAAAAGACGCCCACGATTCCTAAATACTTCCTTACCAAGTGCGTTGCTACTTTCTATTTGGGGAATCCTGTTGTTTTGAAAAAAGTAATACTAATGAAATTAAGCTGGGTATTCACTTAATTTTATCTATTTTATTCCGACACAATAGTTAATAAACTACCTTATTGTCAATAAAATAACGGTGGTTTACTTCGATAAGAAATTTTATAAATATTGTAATCATATTACAGTAAAGCAAAAAAACCCAAATATGACATTGTTTTTTGCATATCGTATTTAGTAGCTGATAATGTTAATACTATCTAAATCCCAGTAAATATAGGCCTTCACATCCTAAGTAAATTCTAACATATAAAGTTTTAATGGACAATGTTTTGCAATTATATGTTAACCCCATTGTAAAAAAGTACGACTTCCTAAAGATTCCAAAAATATGTATAGAATTCTTATACAGCTACTTACTGTGACCGCCTACAACTTACAAAGACTTCCAAATATTTCTAAAAGACTTCCAAGATTTCTAAATACTTCCTTACCAAGTGCGTCGCTACTTTCAAATTGGGGAATCCCTGTGGGTGGGCAAAACAGAATACTAATGGAATTATGCATATTTTAAAAGGCTATTCGCTTAATACTTATCTATTTTACTCCAAAACTATGGTTAATAAACACACAAGTGTTGATAAATTAAGTGTGGTTAACTGTGTACGTAATTCTATGAATATTGTTATGTAATCAGTGCCCATTATAGTCAAACAAAAAAACCCTAATTATGACAAATTTTCGCATATCGTATTTGGTAGATGATAACACTATCATAAACCTAGTAAATAAAGGCTTTCACACTACTCTTAAGTAAATTCTAACAGATAAGATTTAAAGTTTAAATATTAGTAGTAATGGTTAAGGGTGAGAACTTCACTTAAAAGGACACTTTGCTTTTAAAAAGTGATAACTCTATCTCTTATTATACCAATGAACGTCTTTCGATAAAAAAAGTAGATATGGGCATTCATAAAATTTGAAAATTTGTACCCTCTCCACCATGTGTCAATCTTTTTCACCTTTTTTCTACATTTTAATTATAATTACATGTAGTCACCCAAGCCTCGAACCCACCCCTCCCCAATATAATGGAAAACTCCTTATGGCCTAAGGCTTAGGCATTGACATTATATGCATAAAAAAACACGAATGAGATTCAATTATAAAACAGTTATTATTCAAAAAAATATATTAATAACAATTTATGCAAAATTATATAGCAAATAGAGAAATTTACATATACGATACCTACATACACCTGTTAAAAACTTAAAAACTGGTAAAAACACTAAATAATTGAATAAAAAATATTATTCCTAATTCGAGAGAAATTGTATTTCCATAAATTTGAAATTTCTAGCTAAAAGAAAAATTTTGTGGTCATTCATCTCAGAAACCAAGATATTTTTCAACATCTTACCCTAATTCTAGGCTCTAGTGCAAAGGGATAAGCCTTAGCCAATTTCCTTAACATTTTTACAGTCCCATAATTTTTAAGCAGGTTTGAGTTAAAGGCTTCAAAGACTCTAAGTCTCTTATCCACAGTTCTCGGCTGGGATTTTTTTTGTGATGAAGGTGGGGTAAAGGGCTACTTTTTTTAATTCAACTTTTCCGAAAACTATTATAATGAGAGACTTTCGTGACTTAGCTCTTTTAGTACATCCCACGGTTCGACATTCAATATCCTCCGCACTCCATAATCACAGGATATTGAGTAAGGCAACATACCTAATAAACTATTTATAAATATTACTATTAGATTATTAAAGATGACCATACCTTAAATAAATGATCTAAACCACATTCTGCTCCTATAATTTTTTTCTATTTTGCGACTCTTATAAGCTCATAATCAAACGCATTTTACTACAAAATTTTGTGTTTAGGTTATTTTTACCATGTTAAAATTGTGGCTTGGTTAGTTGCAGTAAAAAAGACTATAAAATATATCAAAATATCATTTGTTCTTAGAATTTTAAACATGGTGTAAACTGTAATGCCAATCCAAAACAAAAATCCCTAAATCAGTCATCAATTTAAATGTAAGTTTTTTTAAATTTTAGAGCAAAATAGAAAAAATTGTATAAAGCATTCGTTTCATAACACGTTTTTAGCGCACTAGTACTTTTTACAGTTCGCCGCAAGCGGCTCGTTTTCTAAAAACGTATGTTATGAAACTAGTACTTTAATATACTATTATAATACTCCAGATTTGCAAATATCTGCAGATTTAAAAAGTATAAGCAATTCAAAAGTTGATTGTGGAAATTTATTTTGCCACCCTGAAGATGTATAAAAAGCAACGAAACGTCTAATACAATTTTAAATTATATCAGACGTTAAATTATTTAATCCCGAAATACGCATGAAACTCGAAAATCCCAACTTTTATTTTTAAATAGGGAACTATATTAGGGACAGTAGATCTAGGTCCTAAATTTAATTATCTTTCAATTTTTAGTTTTATAGTTAGAAAAAACAAAAGGTTTTGGGAAGATTTAAATAGTTTTAAAAAATACTCTGTATATTTATGTATATATTAATCGTATAGCAAAGAAAAAAGGATATTTACGGTAAATAAACCAAATATAAAATACCTATATATTATACAGGGTCATTTCGACATTTTTTTAAAACTATTTAAAGGTCAAGATTTGTTTAACCTCTTTTAATTATATAATCAAATTCATTACGGTAGGTTCAAACTGTTTAATCATATACAGGGTAAATTACCGCCGTACTCTTATCTATAAAATTAAAAACTTTGGAATACTGGTTCCATTTAACTTTTATTTTAAAACTGGCTTCTCTATCTAACAGTTCTAAAACATACGGAATCTCCAATTTAAAAAATCAAAATATAGGTTATTAAAAAAAAACTGAGAGTAAAGGATTTCCGTAAAAAAGTAAATATTTAATTAATAATAATCATTTATTAGCAGAATGACAGGTACAATATTTTTTATCCATAAAAAGCCTAAGCGGGGCTCGTGTGCTTATTTACAGACAAAAACATTTATACAGTGCGGTCCAAAAGTCACCCTCACCCTCTCAACCAATGGTTACTGAAGTAGAAGAATTAGTCAAAGAATCTGAAAAGTTTGCTGTGAAATACGTGAGGTCATTAAAAATGAACATCCTGTATACACAGTGTATATTATACACGTGTCATTCTTTCTGTAATTAATTCCATATGAAGTAATTTTACACGATTGAACGTGGATAGAAAATAAATAATTTACAGAACTCTTTTCAGTGTATACGTAATATAAACAGGGAGGAATATTTAGGAGTCATAATGTCCTAAATTAGGACATTACCCAAGCAACAAAATATGTAAAAAAGTGGACGAAAAGTTTAATATCAATTGATACTTTTTGTCCACTTTTTTTGTTGCTTGGGTGATAAGACTGCTAAATACAGGTTTACACGCACATTAATATGGTTATGTAATGTACAGGGACCGGTCTTTATTTACCAGGGGCTCGCAAAAGTTAGCTAATTTTCAGTGCGAGAATGCTTTTTTACAAGGCGGGGCCGAGTAGATATTTTATTTTTCCTACGACCTAACTAAATATCCAAAAAACGCAAAAATTGTCTTACAAATTTTATTAATTTGACGTTTTGAGTTTGACGTTCACTTGTTTTCCGACAGCAGATATGTAAAATCAGCTGACAGTCACTTTCCGACCGCTGTCAAGGCAACGGGTGGAAAATAAGCACTATTTATTATTATTATTACATAGTGGCGTATCTGTCTAAACATACATTTCATTATAAAAATAAATATGGTACACATGATTTTTGGACAATTTAGAGCAAATTTAGAGAGCGTCCCTAAAAATCTCTTTTTTTTTAATGTATATTATGCATTTTTATTTAGATCTGTTCTACTTTTAAATTATGCCATTTCTAATAATACATTTTGATTTGACCTTAATTTGCCAAGTGTACATTAAGAATAAAATGAAGTACACTTGAAAAAAATCTGAAAAACTATAAACATATGAATAAATAAAATGAAAACGATCATTTTAACCCAATTTGCAAATTTGGCATATTGATTTCAATAAATGATACGGTGTAATACAAAAAGGAACAATAAAAAAATACTGCTAGGATAAAAAAGAATATTACTCCTATCGTTTGAAAAAAAAAAACTAAATAAGTATGTTTTTTTTTCGAAAAACAAAAAAAAAACTAAAAGACAAATGTGTTAAAATATGTATTATTTACTACTTCTAACAATATTTGATCAAAACAAATTTAAAATCAAATTTTATTAGCGATTCTACCTTGTGTCATTAATATTTTGCAAATCCTCTTTGTATGAATTAACGATAAACATGTAAATAAATAATTTATTTGTTATTTATTTGATATTAACCAAAACCGTAAATGAATATTCCCAAGAGTATTAAAATATCATTTATTTTTTACTAAAACCGGTAATTATATACTATGTTCGCCTAAAAAAAGTAAGACGGCGGTTTTTTTAGTGGTGTAGAAACATGTTGATTTCTTCTTCTACTTCTAGTAAGAAATCAGTTGCATGCATGCATGCATGCATGCAGGGTTGCCAATCAAAATTTTCATTTGTTTTTAAAATAGGCAGCGTCGATTACTAATAAATCACGATTCTTATACATAACCTCAAATAATATACCTTACCATGGTCACCTTACCGTTAAAATATCATGTACGCCTAAGGCAGGATAGCTTTACTTTTTCTTTGTGTCAAATTTACTGTCAAGCATGACTTAACCTTTTAATTTTTTTAAATATCAAAAAAAAAAAAAAAATAGGATCCAACTTTGAATGATGGTTTTGGTTACGTCAACCGTGACTTACAAAAAAGTGTAATTTTCTAATAAAAAAAACCATGTCATAACATTTTGGGAAAAAATTAAGAATGATAAACATAGAATGAACTTTTACGGAAAATTTTAATAAGTAAAGTGCATCAGACTGGGGCAAGGAAGTCAAAAGAGGAACAGGATTTTTACCTAAATCGTATAAAAAAAACACAGACACTAAGAATTCAGCAATAGCATTTTATGCTCTTCAAGGCTGGGTTTATCAATGTGCAGCTAAATTTAACTGATACATAATTGCCATTGCAACTCCAATTAAAATCCAGAATTTGTCCTTAACTGACACTTTAATCATTAGATAAAGTGTTAACTGCACATTGATAAACCGGGCCTAAGCCCGGGTATTTAAATTAGGCCAAATACAGTTATAATGTTAGCAGCTTACTAAGATGGAAGGACAACAATTACTCAGCGATCAGATGACGTCATAACTGTATACAGCAACTAATTTAGAGTGTGAGATTCCATTTTAAAGATTTTTTTTTGTATTTTTCTACATTGGGATTCACAAAAATCACTTTAGATGCCCATTATAATAGTATACTATAACATACCATATTATCCCCTTTAGACTCTTTGTCGTCCACAAAAGAATAATTTCTGAAACCAAACTAAGCGATGGAAACTCCCAGAATAAAAGAAACGTGCCACTACCAACGAGTTTGTAATTCCCAATACTTCAGCATCTATCGATATTCGAAAAAACTGGATTTTTAAAAATCATACACTAGAAGTTATAAGTTCAGAATCCAGCAAGATAGAATCACTTTTTTAACTTTTTGAGAACAAGTGTATTCACAACAAAACCAAAAATATTTGTTTTGGAAGAGCGAGAGAACTTTATCCTATTAGAAAAAAAATTGCATAAATTCCAGACAAAATTAAAAAAATTGACTTTTTTAATGTTCTTTTTCCTTTCTGTTGCAATGCCTTAACCTTCCATATATAATTTTTAGGAAAATGTTTTATATTCAAGTATACCCCATATTTTCTATTTCTCGCCTAAGGTTGGCAATATCGGTATTTATAAATCTTCACCGTTTACACCGCGTTTTGTCACGGCTAAATTCCGATTAATAAAAACTCGTAAATATCGCAGAAAAGGGCGTTTACACGTATTATTTATTATACGTATATACGTTTCACGTATAATAAACGTTTAGTAAGCTAACACTTCAACAAAAAGACCTTTGTGAATACAGGAAAGCTCTGGTTAAAATACCTTTCCACAGAGAGACCAACACACAGACACTAATTTTTATAACTTTTTTTGACATAAAAAAAAATAAGAAAGACAGAAAAAAAAATGGAAATCTTTAGGTCGATGACAATACTTTTTCTTTAGGAAAAAGTAAACAATTCCAAAAAACTGGGAAATTAAACAACTTTTCCACGCATATGACCAACAGTGTATCCATAACTAGGTATAGTTTTATATACATATAAACGCGTTTATCGATATTAAATTTCAATTGATTTTTAAACGTTCGAGTTGAAGAAACCCGTCAAATATTATTCGTGCTCAAAAAATAATAAAAAGTTCTGTTTCTATAAACAAATCTTCTGAAATTGTATAAAAAGTAAAATGATTCGGTTAATAGTTAAGTAGTTTTTGTTTTTGGGAAGCTAGTTAGTGTTTAGTGAGTGTGTCAGTGCACTTACCGCACAAAGAAGTAAATATATTTTTTCTACCACCTTCTTAGTGCTAGTACATTCAGTTTTCAATGTCGCCAACGAGTTTAACATGACAACGTTTCGAAAGAAAAAGTCTAGTCGAGTGAAGTCGATATCTCAACTCGTTCAAAAGTTAAGAGGGGGGGGTGACTTTTGGACCGCTCTGTATAATACGTAACGCAAAATTTGCAGTTTTGAAGCTCCCAGCCCCCTCGTAACGCTAAGAACTACCCTCGCCAAAGTGCGTTACGTATTTTATGTATAGCCCCTTTAGAGCACTGGCATAATTTTTTGAAAAAACATTTATGCTCGTGTGCTTATAACTTGATAGATAATATTTTTTCTACTTTTACTAAAATTATACTTTTGGCATTTACCCAAAAACTCAAATTAAAAAAAATCCGACTAGAGACTTGGTTTTTAAAATTAAATTCTAAAAAACCCTAAATTATAGTAAAAAAAACTTATTTTTTGACAAAAAATTGTTGTTAAAATATTATTTAAGCAAAACGTTATAACTTTCATATATAAACATATATTTTTTGTAGCTATAGCTTTAAAGCTGTTTCAAGCTGTATTGCTATTAAGTGATTAATGATGTCGATAGCTCAGCTCAAAACTGTTTTATCTCGTACAACAGTTTAGACCTGATGTGTCGATATACTCTACATAATGAAATGCATTGCAGTGAGGGCTAAAAAATCTTGTTTGAGACTGTGAGATATTCCCACCGAAGCATGTATGGGAGAGTGGGGTTACATTGGGACGAGGGGGCACACTGGGACAGTGCCAATATTCCGCCTTCTATGGCCATAAAGGCTACGCTGTTGCCAATACAGTCATCTAGTGATCATAGAACGCGGGATATTGGCACCGTCCGAATGTGCCCATGTCCCAATATGCCACACTCTTCCCTATATGTAAAAATATGGAATTGTTAATTAATTTTTGTTTTTTTGTTGTTTCAGGACCTAAATGGATCCGCACTACCATTGGTTGATAACCACGGCCCTGGTAGTTTCGTCTGTGGTCGCCATAACTGCTAACGCTTTTTTGCTGCTAGTGTTTTTTCGACGAAGAGGCCTGAGAACCGTACCCAACAGGTAAATACAGCCAGGCGATCATAGCATTACACATAAGATTCACTTGTACCACTTGTCCACCGACCCCCTCATATATAATAATAAAACTTGTGTTTTTAAACAAATAAACTTAATTTTTCTGAGCTACGAAACTTCTCTGGGCTTCTTTGACACCTAGTTGTCATATTATGATACCATAAAGGAGTGTACCAGTAATACCAGTAATATTGCTGATATTAGGAGATAAAAAAAACACAAAATAAGTACCGTCAACTGGGCTGACTTCGGAGGGTGTGGATGACTTCGGACACTTTTTCGAAAAACTCTCTCAACCAAAGCACGCGTGCACAAGTTGTGGGATTATGTGCAAAGGCTGTGGGGTCTATTTCCACAACTTGTGCACAAAACCCCACAACTTTCGCGACGTTCAGAGAGTTTTACGAAAAAGTGTCCGAAGTCACCCCAGTTGACGGTAATACGTAGAAAAAATAGCGTGTTAAACTTGTAATACATCAATTAAGCAGGAATTCCTATTATACCATCAGTTCAAAGGTTACAAAATTCACAAAAGAAAATCGTTATTTAATTATTTATTTTATTTATTTATAGTCACTTCTGGGATACAGCTATTTTAAGCATAATTTAATTTAATTTTGCTCTTTTAAAAACGATTATTTACTTATTAAAAACTTATCAGAAATATCTTTTTTAGTACATAATTAGGTTCTAGCCTATATTATAAAGCGTTTTTAATGCTTATTTACTTTACAGCCAATAAAATGATTAATTATTACAAAAAAAATATGACAACTACCTACTAGTTTTCTCATTTTTCTTTCATTCATTCATTCATGTCAAAATGACAGCTATGTCAAATATTATTTTAAAAATATATTTTAACTGTTTTTTTGAGTTTCTAGCTTTAGCTAGTAGAAAAAACTATATATACAACACGTATGTGCAGACAGATTCCATAGAAACAATTGTGTAATATTTAGTTTTTAGGGTAATTAACATAAAGTTAATTTGGATGCATAATTTGGACGTAGACACAATAAAAATTATATCATTCATTTCATATAAATTTAAATATTTGTGGAGCGTATTTTTAAAATGTCCATTTCTTAACTGATTGGACTTGTTGTATTTTGAAAATGAGCTCCTCATTTATAACCTTTTGTTCAAATTATGATAATGTAAAATCTAAAAACAAAAAAAATGAGAATTATGAATTAAGAAAAACATGCATAAATTTATATAAATTCTTGTCAATGAATAATAATAAAATTATTCTGACATAATTTCTTTAAAATATTTTTTTTTACCAAAAAAAACTATATTTTTGCATAATAAACAAGTTTCTAATTAAAAGGTTATAAAATAGAAATTTCTGGTTGTTTGTTTATAATTATGGATTCCTAAATATATACTCCAACGGTTTTTCTATTAACTCAGCCTAAGTTAAAAAAAACTTTCAAAAATCTTTAGAAAAACCTTTCTAATATACCGATTTTTTCAAATTAACATCTGTTACAAATTATTACAAAGAGACCCATTGGATGCTACCGATATTAAAAATACTAAAGGTGGTACACAGGTACTTTTTGATGATAATACAGAGAATTTAAAATATCTTTTTAGTTAAAATTACGGTCGGAATCCAGCAAACACGAAACATAAAGCTACTTAAAGATTTTTTACCATGGTAAAACCTTAACAGGGCCGTGTAGACCTATTACACCGGCAAACACAAACAAAATAGTATATTCTATAACTAGTATGGAATAGACAATATTCCGCGCGAGCGAAAAGTTTGTCATGACGGTCCCGCGAGCGCGGAATGACTATTCCATACGTGTTGTAGATTATACTTTTTCTTCGACTGCAAATATGAAACACTGTATGGCTTTAAACTGTGGACAAGGTTAAAAGCCATGTTTTTTGTGACTCGACATTGTAAGTGCAACAAAACACATATTTTTAAATAAAGCAATTAATGTTATTTAATAACTTTATCAAATCAGTACTAAAAAAAGATTTTTATTTAATTTTAGCACATTTACAAATTATAATGCAAAAATTGAAGGTTATGTCAGATTTTTGTGACAGATATCAGGTTTAAATATTTAACAGATGGAGCAGTTTTAATTTTTTGAACTAAATTGATAAAAAACTGGTCAAATATTAAGAAAAACTAATAAACTTTATGTAATTTTAACGCAAAACTTTAAATTGCATTAAATTATTCAATATTTCATGGTAAAATATATATATTTTTGCTAATTTTGCTACAGTTTTCTTTACTTTTACAAACAAGATATGGCACTACATGTGCTCATTCCATCACTTGATACGGAATATTCATACCGTACCTAGAGCTAGAATGGATTCATTCAGTGTTTGAAAAGTGTTTGTGTTTGCTTACATTCTAAAGCAGTCGTAGAAAAAATAGGTTTAATTACTACTACTAACCAAACTATATTTTTCTTACGTATTTTTGGGCGCTGAAAACAAATTTTACGATGAAAAACCCGATATAGTTCTGGACTTTCTGATAAAAAGTGTCATCAGGCACAATTTCTAGAAAACTTTTTAACACGTTTCCGAGACAATTCAGGTCTACACGGTCGACTGTGTAATTTTTTTTAGCAGTGTAGCTCTCCAGTATTCTTCATTGCAGTTTTTTGAAAAAGCTTTGTGGTCAGCGACCTTTTTCACTGTCAAATTCGTTTTCAGCACACAAAAACACCTAAGAAAATAAAGTCTGGTAGATTGACTTTATTTGCTCTTATGTGCCTGTGTTATTTTTGGCAATAACTAGATCCACAAACCTGTGACTAGATCGTAGGACAAAATGTCTGCAAAGTTAAAAAGCATTTTAAATTTTGTCCAAACACAATTTTATTTTTCTTGTGATTTAAGTATTCCAGAAAGCTTAATTATTTTATATATATATTTTTTTTCAGATTTGTGATCAACCTCCTCATCACAAACCTACTATCTTCTATTCTACTCATTCCCCTTCTTCTAACTGACCAAAAACTGATCGACTTCACCGAAAATTCGCCTCAAAACGCGACAATAGAAGAAAAAATCTACGTGCAAGAAATCATCAGCGAAAATTTCAAAAACAACAACATAGAAATAATTAAAACTAGCGAGAGTATTTTGACTGAATCCAAAAATGAAGAAAACAACATCAAAAACAGTACTTATTTTGATGAAGCCAACAGAAGATTGTTGCTATGTTACTTTGCACAAAGTAGTACCAGTTTTTTGTGCACAGCTTCAATCTTTAGCATATTATTAATAGGAATTAACCAATATTTTGGAGTTATCCACTCTCTGAGGTACCATTTCTACATCAACAAGTGCAGAAGTTCTATCTTTATCCTTTCTTCTTGGATAATTTCTTTGCTGTGTTCAATTTTGGGATGTTTAACATACTCTGACAGTTCAGTTTGGCACTTTTGTCACAAGACACATAACACTAGTGAAACAGTGCGCATTTTCAACACTATCTACGCGTTTACATACTTTATCATAGTGATCCTAGCACCGTTTGTTGCCATTTGTGTTATATACATGTGTATATACACAGCCGCTCACCAAAATAGTGAAAGAATGAGAAAATCAACCTCAAGCAACGCTAATCTGGAATATATACAAGTTATTTTAGAAAAAACACAACAACGAACTCTCAAAGAAACCATTCCAAAGGTCCATAGTGCTCCAAATTTTTCGCATTTGGTAAAACAAGATCTTGAAGTTAAAGACAATAAGGTACAAAGGACTTTTAGTGACAGAAATACCAACTTTATAAACAATTTAAAACACAAAATTTCCAACGCTTCTGTTTTTAGATATAGGGAAGAAACAAGAGCGGCCAAGATAAGTGTTTTAGTAATATTTATGGTACTTATTTGTTATGTACCATACGGTATAACCTTAGTATTAAGTTGTGAATATATAAAAATTAAACCAAGTCAAATTTTCAACTATTTATCCTTAATTTTGTTGATTTTTTCGAACATTATTTCGCCATTTTTGTTTGGTTACAGAAACAAAAGAATAAAAAGAGAGATAGCTAGACTGTTTGGGCTGGTTCCAAACTTGAGTCCAAATAAAATATCTTTTTTGGAACGGCAGAAAAGAAGTAGTTTTATACGAAACAGATCGTTTGAGGAAATTAACGAAAATTTTGAAAATAGGGTGCCATTTTTGGACCGACCTGTTCCTCAGGTTATCGTGACTTGTAAACCCGAAAACGAAAGGAAAAGTATTTTGAAAAAATACACTAGCACTTGGGCCAACTGTAAAAAATGTAATTTTATTACAGTGCCCGATAGTTGTATAAGTGGTGAAGCTAGGGGGTCGTTCTCTAGTGCTAGTACTCAAATTAGTAGTGAAGAATAAACACTGAGTTCGAATTTGGACCGTATCATAGGATTTTTCTATTTTTTTTACGAGATTTAATAGAACTGATTTACTGTAAAAAAATTACAGAAATTTTTAATGTCAAAATCTGATAACACTATTAATAAAAGACGAAACGTTGGGTAATTCCTAAAACACGGTCTAAATTCGAATTCTAAATTGGACAGCTTCCTTTAAATATTAATGCAGGGTATTTTTATAAATCTAGACACCCTTTTTAAGGATATTTTTTAAGGACGAAACTAAATTGTTAAATTTTTGATAACTTTTGAAAGCTTAAAACAAAGAAATATATGTCTGACTAATTTTAGTCTATGTTTATTTTGTTCCCATTTCTTTTTGTAAAAAGAAAGAGATAGAGAGTGAAAAAACTAATGAAGGCTAGTCTTATAGATTAAGGGATTTTTTAAACATTTGTTGAAGTTTGGTAAAAATTTTATAAAGGTAAACTCCAACATTAAAGCGTTAAAAAGTTATGAAATTTGACAATGTTAAATTTCACACCATAAAAAATGTTCACTTTCATTTGTGATCTAAAAAGGTAATTATTTTACTTTTGAAGTATTATTTTTTGGACATTGTTTTAAAAAGGCTGATTTTTTTCCTTTAAAAGTAATTTTTAAATTAAGGATAAATGACTAATAGTCACTATAGTAAATAAATTTTTGACTTGATTTAATTTATTTGAATTTTTTTATGTGAATTGTTATACGTATTAAAAAAGACAGAATTTTATGTTAAGTTTAGTATTATATGTATATATGTATTTAAATAACTTTAAAAAATCAAAAACTATTTTACTCTACTTATGTACACAGGGACGGACTTACTGACCCACAGGCTGCTAAAAGAATAACAACATATATGAAAGAAAGTCATCTAACAGAAAGCCTTCTCTTTTTTCTGGGGGTGCCTTTAGAATCGGGGGATACGGAAAAAATGGGGGACCTGGCTTAAAAAGCCTCTTCTGGTTCGGCATTAAACGTACATACGGTTTTATAGCTTTAAAAAAAAATTTTTAAATTTATTATTTTAAAATTTAAATGCATACAATATTTTACAAAAAAGAAGGCTGTATTATCTGCAAAGATAATTTTTTCTTATTTTGTTTTGATTGTATTGATAATTCTATTTAAATAAATATACAGTGTCCCAAAAACAAAAAAGTTTCTTGTTCAGGCAAAAGTTTTTAGGACACTATATAGAAATCTAAAAATATTGTAAACAGTACTTATTTTTTTATTAAAAAATGTTTATATTAAAACTAACTTAGTAAAATCATATTGATTGTATATTAGAAAATTTAAATTTTTTGACTGTAAATCTCCGATTTTTTTATTTAAAGAACGTAATTTAAAAGAATCCTATTTAGTATTTTTAATTTTTAAATAGTGTATTATATTGTATATAATTTATTAATTTATTGTATTTTTGCGGTATTATAAATACTTGTAAGAACCTATACTGACAGCTTTATTAAAATAAAAATTAAATAAAAAATATTAAAAAAAAATGTGTTTTTGTTTTTTTAACCCACAGCAGAAAATATTATGCATTTTTAGAATTATTTTAGCCATTATTACCATAACTTGTACAGTCTTGCTCTTACAGCATTTAATGCTGAGTTTTAAACTCTTTAATACCTATTTTAGATTTTAAGCTTTCACGGCCATTAAGATATAAAGAACTTTCACTTTCGGGTTTAGACCGTGTTAATGGATTTTCACTTTCCGACGTTTCGTCTCTTACTACTAGAGACATCTTCAGGGATTAATCTGAAACTAAGTTTCGAATCAACTTGTGTCACTATTTATGACGAGTTGTGGTTATTCACCCGTGACGAGGTTTTTCCTATCAAAGACTTCCATATTGCAGGTAAGTGGTAACCAGTGTCCCGATTGATATTGATATTATCAAGCATCCTAACAATATCAATCGGGACACTGGTTACCACTTACCTGCAATATGGAAGTCTTTGATAGGAAAAACCTCGTCACGGGTGAATAACCACAACTCGTCATAAATAGTGACACAAGTTGATTCGAAACTTAGTTTCAGATTAATCCCTGAAGATGTCTCTAGTAGTAAGAGACGAAACGTCGGAAAGTGAAAATCCATTAACACGGTCTAAACCCGAAAGTGAAAGTTCTTTATATCTTTAATACCTTAAACAATGTTGCGATTAAAATGAAAGATTTAAGAGGCCACTTGCACCAATGATGGTTTAACTTTAAACTTGGATTAAATTGACGGCCGACCAATCGGAACGCAGCATTTTTAACTTAAACTCGGTTTAGCTGAGATAATCCCAGACCAAAAGTTGGTGCAAGTGGCCCTTAAAGTCTCTAGGTTAATCTTAGTTGAAGTTATTACAAATAAATGCCACATTTTAAGAAAAATACACTCTGATTTTGTTTAAAACTGGTAAGTATATAGTTTGACGCACGGATCTGTGGCTACGGGAAATATGTTTGGAATGTGTGTGCAAGTGGGAGGCCCGTTATTGGCACGCACGCCTTATAACGCTCTTGACGGAAAGAATAGAGCGCGAATGATTCTTCCCCCTTTCGTCGGGGACTTTCTTCCATGCGGAGAACTATAAAAGAAATTCCAACTAATTTTATAATAGATGGCAAATCTTATGCCCCTAAATAATAACATTCAAAAGTTATTAAGATTAAATAAAAATAAAATTTTTGATGGCTTAATACCTTTAATCAATCATAATCTTGAGACAGTCTGTATATTCATTATAATATAAAATTAATATAAGAATTTTAAATCGTACATATGCAACTGTAAATACATAAGTGTTTAACAGCTAGTCTAAATTTATTGATTTTTGGTCTAACTTATGAACTTAGGCAACTTTAAAAACACGATCGGTAATGTATAGCCTAATATCAAGCGGATTTTGATAAATATTTTTTGAAAAATATGTTAAAATGCCTAAAATAAAACCTTCAATATATCCTTGAATACTGTCAATAAATGCTGTTTTTTATCAATCCCCCTAATTTATTAAACCCCTCCGCTGTATTTTTAGGCTACCCCCTAACTCTAGGCCTGTAGATGATGCCCGGTACTCCCTTAGAAGATAATAAATAGGTACCCCCTGAATAATTTAAATATATTTACATATCTACAGAGACTTTCTAGGATTTTGTGGGATTTCTTTGCCCCCTGCAATTTTATGAACAACCCTTTTTTTTAATTGTCACTAAAACAGCTTAGTAGTAGTAGTAGTTGGCCAAAGCCGGACAACTAGGCCATTTCTGACCCTTTTTGTCACCCCAGGCAATCCCAGCCATTTACTAATTTGAGTCCTCCTTGAACCTGCCCGTCCTTTCAATAAGGGTCAGGATATTGGCCCAGGGGAGATCTCTTAGTTCCTCTTGGTTGAGTCTCAAAGCTTTCTCTTATTTTTTATTTTTTTATTTTTCTTCACGTGTATATATAAAAAAAACAAAAGCATGTTTTTGTGACCTTTTTGATTATATATTATAATCTCAGAGGTTAAAGTTATCACAAAATTAAACAAAATACTGCATTTTATAATTTATTATTAGAATAAAATTATTTATTTGTGCAGAGATTATCACTTAAGTAATACCAAAAAAAAATATGGAAGCGCTCAGATTTACCGCAAAAACCAAAAATTTAGAATTATACAAAATTCCGATTCCAAAAATTGAAAACCCTACGCAAATTTTGATCCAAGTTGCCTATGCCGGAGTATGTGGGACTGACGTACACATAATTTGTGTGAGTACTTTTTTTAACAACATCCTGTATATTTTCTTTGGTTTTTACCAAAATTTACATAATATTTTAAATTATTTTCGATTTTTTTTAGGGCGAATTTCCATGCAATCCAAACGAAACGTTTACTTTGGGACATGAATTTTCTGGAACAGTGATCGATGTTGGTTCGAAAGTTAACATTTTTAAAAAAGGAGATAAGGTCTCAGTTGACCCAAATAGGTACGATATTGTAAAATACTTTTTTTTCTTTAAAACGAGCTAAAGAAGAATAAAATCGGTCAAAAACCAAGAAAGTTATAGCGAATTTACTAAAAACGCACATAGGTGCAACTAGAAAAAAATCTGGATGAAACTCACATTGAAGTCAAACAAGATGTTTTATAGTTTAACAAAAAATGCATACGTTCAAATTAGGTAGTTTATAAGTATTTTTAATACATATATTTTTTTTTCAGTGGGTGTAATTGTTGTCACCATTGCCACAGTGGTAATCCCCATTTTTGTAAAACTGGAGGTATCAATAATACCATTGGTATTCAGCGAAATGGTGGATGGGCCCAATACGTACTAGCTCCAATCGACCAAGTCCATAAGATACCAGATTCAATTACTTTGGAACAAGGTAGAGACAAAATGGGACTTTTTATGGAAAAAAAATACTACGTTAACCATTGATTTGAAAAAAAAACGATTGCGCATTGGCCTTTTGCGCATACAAATTTTTGGTTTCACCCTGATGGCTGCGATTAACTTCTTTCTTACTCACACTCATTATAAATAAATAAACTTTTATTATTTAACAGTATGAAAACCAATAACAGGACAACATTTTACAATATTAATAAAAAAGAATTAGGACATTAGAAATATTAGTAAAATGCAAATTTTATGCTGTCTCTTCCACATGCGCCATTTTGTACGCTATTTTTAAATCGTAAAACCGTTAAAATATATCCAAACCCAATCTGGAAATTTAAATTTTGCGCATAGGACTCAAAATGGATGCCAACTATATTAGTCACTCGCGCAGAATTACAACCTTATCCTTTTCTCCAAATCAATGAAGTCAATTCAATAACGCATTAAATTAGAGTCTTGAAATTTGGACATAATTTTTGTTCTGGGCGGGGATTTTAATATGCTTGAAGAAAATAAGATTGTATATATAATTTTTACTTTATTTTTAGCGGCATTGGCCGAACCTTTGTCTTGTTTGTCCCATGGGTGGGACATCATCAGTCCAGTGACCATAGGGTCCAAAATTCTTATCACCGGAGCTGGAATTATAGGAAACCTATGGGTATGTGCCCTACATTTACAGGGCCACAGAAATGTCACCGTTTCAGAGCCAAACAAAACTCGCTTGGAAATGCTAAAAAAACTTAGTAAGTACTATATTACGAAATTAGTTTGCAACTTAAGCATTTAATAAATGAAAATGAAGAAAAAAAGGATAAATCATTCAAGTGCACTAAAAGCCAGTCGCAAACGAATTTCATATACTATTTTATATACGTGCTAGAACCAAAACTTCAAAGGACCGAAAAAATCAAAAAAATTTATACTGACATTTACTTGACAATAGTACTGTCAAAATGGAAAAACAAAAGCAATCGGGATTCATAATATCTTCAAAAAGAACTAGCGTTGTAATGTGAACGCAGAAAAAAGATATATTTCAGTACTGTAATATTTTTGAAACAACTTTGTTATTTTTTTTAGATACCGGATATACATTGATAACTCCGGACATTTTGAAGAAAAACCAACAAGATCCGGAATATTTGTTCGACTTAATCATAGATTGCAGTGGCTATCCACCCGCTATCGAACAGAACGTAACATTACTTCAATCCGGAGGTAAACTATGTTGCTTTGGAGTGGCGCCCCCACACGGCAAAATCAGGTACTAAAATTTACATTTTAGATGGAGGTTATGTTTTATAGATAGAAAAGCCATATTGCGCTTCATTTAAACTTCAAATTGCACGCAAAAACTTTATTAGATAAATTTTGATATCCAATAATCAAAAAAATATGAAATTTCTTATTTATTTTACTTTAAATTCTACTTTTGCCAGTTTTAAGGTTATGTAAAATATGGTTAGACATAATTATGTTTTTATTTTGTTTTAGCATTGCCCCCTTTGATATCTATGCAAAAGAGCTGAAGATATTCGGAGTAAATATCAACCCATTTAGTTTCCCAAAATCCATGGGACTTTTAGAAGCGATGGGAGATAGATACCTTAATTACAATAATCTAGGAATCAAGACTTTTGCCCTAAGTGATTATCAAAAAGCCCTGGATGCCCTGAAAACCGGGGAAATAGCCAAGGCCGTATTTAAGATGTAAAAATTTAATAAAATACGATATCTACTTGTAAAAAAAATAATAAAATCATATTTTTATATTTTTCTTTTTTTTTGTTCTATAATTATTAGAATAGAATAGAGGGACGAAATATTAAAGCGGGAAAACAATGGTGAAAAACTCACAATAAAGTACATAAATAATATTCCCACTATAATACCAACATCTGTGCCAACAAAAAACTAAATACCAAGGAACAACTATCAGTGTACTACCATAATGCGGGAAGTTTAAGAACTAGACTAAACGATTTTAAAAATAGAGTCATAAATTCAAATTATCATATAGTTGTTATAACCGAAACCTGGTTAACAAGTAGTTACCGCGATGCTGAAGTCAACATGAAGAATTATAATGTGTATAGGTGTGATAGAAAATCTGAAACCAAAACTCGTGGTGGAGGCGTACTAATAGCAGTGCATAAAAGTGTTCAGTCTAAATTAATCAAGATACATACAAACTTGGAAAATATAGATGACATTTATGTGCAGATCAAAACTTTATCTAATAATTACATAGTTGGCTGCTTATACATACCACCAAAGTCTTGTATACATGGAATAACCCAAGATCAATATTTAAACTTGTACGAATCTCATTGTGATACAGTGGAACATATAATGGAATCTGTTAAGGAACATAAATTGATACTCTTGGGTGATTACAATTTGCCTGAAGCTCGTTGGCAAAATGAGGATTTTAGCGCTGTACCTACTTGTCCAGGAAATTCCATAGCAATACCAGTTTCTAATAGATTCTCATTTTTAAATTTGTACCAACATATTAACATACCTAATGATAGAAATGTTTTTCTCGATTTGTTATTCTCTAATGTTAATACTATAGAAGTGCATCGTGCAGTTGATCTATTAATAGAAAATACTCATCACCACATAGGATATACATTCGATTTACAATCAGACACCTCTGAGTCAATGTTATACGATGACTTTTCCTATGATTTTAAAAAGGCTAATATGATTGGTATGTGTGATTTTTTGACTGGTGTTGATTGGAATTTTCTGGACAAATATGATATTAATATAGCTGTCCAACAATTTTATAACAAAATGTATGAGGCATTATCATTATATGTCCCTATGGCCAGATTCAAAAGCACTGAATTTCCTTCCTGGTATACACTTCCTTTAAAGCAATTAATTTTTAAAAAGAAAGCTGCCCACAAAAAATATAAACAAACTAATTCAGATAACGATTATTTAATCTTTCACAGATTGCGCTCAGAGTGCATAGAACTAACCAATCAAACTTTTAAGAATTACCTACATAATATTGAGGAGAAAATCAACTCTAATGCCAACGAGTTTTGGAAATATGCTAGCACAAAAAACCAGGGATTTGAATGTCCAAACACAATGTATTTTAATGATAAGATTAGTTCAAACGGAAAAGATACAGTAAACTTGTTTGCTGAGTTCTTTTCCTCAGTTTATACAGATAACCCTTCTGACCCACCTCAGGAATACAAATTTGATAATACCGTTCAAATAAACCAAATGTCTTTCAGTTCTTGTGATGTTTTAGGAGCTATAAATAAACTAAAACCCACTAATTCATGCGGACCTGACGGAATACCTAATTCAATACTGATAGGGTGTAAAGATGTAATTGTGGAGATCTTAACCAAGTTGTTTAATTTATCTTTGAGCACGGGAGTTTTCCCAAAAATGTGGAAATCATGCTACATTACGCCAATTTTCAAATCAGGTAATAAAGAAAATATCTCAAATTATCGCGGGGTATGTAAACAATCTGCTGTGCCAAAGATATTGGATAGCTTGGTTACAGCAGAATTAACGTGGGCGACTAAAAATATTATCAACACTGCTCAACACGGATTTTGCGAGGGAAAATCCACAGTGACTAATTTGCTACTCTATCAGGATTATATACTTAATGCTTTTGAACTAGGATACCAAGTAGATTCCATTTATGCAGATGTACAAAAGGCTTTTGACACTGTTCCTCACAAATTTCTATTTAAAAAGCTGGAAGCATTAGGTATTTATGGTATGCTACTGAAGTGGATTGTCAGTTTTTTATCCGACCGAACACAACAAGTGAAAATAAAAAACTTTGTTTCCTTTTGTATACTTGTAACCTCTGGAGTATCTCAGGGCTCACATATTGGACCTCTCCTTTTTCTTTTATTTATAAACGATATTGTTTTGGTAATAAAATATTGTGAAATACTACTGTTTGCAGATGACCTAAAGTTATATAAGATGGTGCGGTCAATCTGTGATCAGTATCTTGTTCAGTGTGACATGGATAATTTAATTATTTGGTTTAAAAAACATGGTATGACCTTAAACATAAGTAAATGCTACTCAATTACGTTTCATAGAATCTTAAGACCTTTAGAAAGCTATTATGAAATGAATGGTACCCAACTACAAATAGTTGAAGAAATTAAAGATTTAGGAGTTGTCTTCGACAAACAGTTAAACTTCAACAGTCACATACGGGGTTGTGTCATGAAAACCCTACAAATTCTAGGCTATGTTACAAGAATGAGTGGTGAATTCACAGTTGAGACCTATAAACACCTTTACTGCACTATAGTAAGACCTAACCTTGAATACGCAGCAGTAATATGGTCACCATGCTACCAAATCAATATCAATTTAATAGAATCTGTCCAACGTCGCTTTATGAGGATTGCAGGATATAGACTTGGTATAACAAGAGAAAACTTTGTTTATAACTATGCAGCTATTAACGATCGGATAAAGGTTGACACTCTACTTCAGCGTCGTTATAAATCTGATCTTTGCATTCTTAACTCAGTACTGTCTGGAAAACTAGAATGTCCCACTATTTTGGCTAAAATCAATTTTAACACAAATTACAGGACGCGAACAAATTTTTTATTTTATATAGGTTTTCATAACTCCAATTATACATACCATAGCCCATTGAACAGAATGATGCGACTATCAAATTTAAATCCGATGGTTAATATAACTGGAATATCATTAGGTCAGTTGAAATATAGGTTAAAACGTACTGAGCTAGTCATTCAATAGTTTCAGTCACTCCCCGTTAGAAGATATGTATTTTATTTTATTTTCCTACATTCTATTATGTAATCTGATTTTTATGTATTTAATAATTATTTCATATATTTCTAACTTAATTATTATTAATTATTAATTTATTTTAACATATTTAATGTGAAAACATTTTTGTAATATTTAAAAAAGGGGGTATCCCGTAAATAAATAAATAAATAAATAAATAAATAAATATTATTAGGTGTATACTAAAATCACTGAAAAATTTGATGCCGCAGAAAAAAGTTATTTTGTTGTTCCCCTGTGTAATCTATATTGAAAAGTAATATTTTCAGATATAACCTTCTCATCGATATTTAAAGTTATTTTGACAAAAAGGTTATGAAATTATTAACATGACCCCAGTATCAAAAAATTTTTAAAAAATTATTGAAATAAATATTTGCCTGTTTTAGGCTGATATAAATTGAAAATACAGTAATAATAACTATTAATTATAAGCAATACTCAAACATGGAGTCTCTAAGATTCACCGCAAGAACAAAAAAACTGGAATTTTGCAAAATACCAGTTCCAAAAATAGACGAACCTACTCAAGTTTTGATCAAAGTTGCCTATGCCGGAGTTTGTGGGACTGATTTAAAAATTATAGACGTAAGTAATTGTTACTAAAAACTTTTTAAGTGTGTAGGGGTTAAAATCAAGCAATTTTCTTGTCAAGCTTTAACTTAATTAATTTTAGGGAGGATTTGAGTGCAACCCAGACCAAGTTTTAACCTTAGGACACGAGTTATGCGGAACCGTAGTAGATGTTGGTTCTGAAGTCAAAATTTTTAAAAAGGGCGATATAGTGGCAGCAGACCCAAACAGGTATTAAAAAAAAATATGTAAGGGATTTTTTTACCATTAAAATGAGCTATGTAACCCTAAAATCGGCTAAAAACTAAAAAAATTATAGCCGATTTACTGGAAACGCACATAAGTCCGAATAAAAAAATCCCAGACACAATTCTAATTAATTTTCTTTTGTTTTATAGTGGTTGTAAATGCTGCCATCATTGCCATATGGGTAAACCTCAGTTTTGTAAGGTAGGACGTTTGGAAAAAACTATTGGAATTTTCCGAGATGGTGGCTTTGCTCAATATGTCGTTGTTCCTATTGATCAGGTCCACAAAGTACCAGATACCATTAACATGGAGCAAGGTATTAATAAATAATAAATATTTGCCGTTCATATTTTAATATACATTAATACTAGAAAAACATTGCTTAAAAAAATAATAAAAAATATTTATTTGTCAGAACTAAATTATTATTTATTTTTAGCGGCTTTGTCGGAACCATTGTCTTGTTTGGCACATGCTTGGGACATTATTAGTCCAGTGACCATAGGATCCAAAATTCTTATTACCGGGGCAGGGATTATAGGGAATCTATGGGTTTGTATTCTACATTTACAAGGTCACAGAAATGTAACTGTGTCAGAGCCAAATAAGTCTCGATTGGACCTGCTAAAAAAACTGGGCAAGTATAATGAAAAAATTTGCAGGCTGGAATATAAACTGTAAAAAACCCAAAAATATTTTTTTTTCTTTAGATACCGGATATACCTTGATAACTCCGGATATTTTAAAGAAAAACCAGCAAGACCCGGAGTATTTGTTCGATTTGATCATAGATTGCAGTGGCTACCCACCCGCAGTTGAAAATAACGTAACTTTACTACAATGTGGTGGTAAAATGTGTTGTTTTGGAATAGCGCCATCTGACGGAAAAATAAGGTACTAATATTGACATATTAAATAAGTTTGAGGTTATAGCCGTCGCAATACGAACTGGCACCAGTGAGTTGAGTTGGTTACCCAAAACGTCATCGACCGAGGTCCTTCAGCCTAAATGTATTATTTTACCTAAAATTTTACTTTTAAAAACAAACTTTGAGGTTAGGTATAATATTTTCTTTTTGTTTCAGTATTGCGCCTTTCGATATTTACATGAAAGAGTTGAAGATATTTGGCGTAAACATGAACCCATTTAGTTTCCCAAAATCCATGGGCCTTTTGGAAGCTATGGGAGACAGATATCTTAATTACAACAATTTGGGAATTAAAACCTATCCTTTAAAGGATTACCAAAAAGCCTTAGATGCCCTAAAAAAGGGCGAAATTGCTAAAGCCTTATTTAAGATGTAATTAAATCCGAAAATATTAAAAAAATATTTTTGAAACATAGAATATTATTTTTATCATTATTATCTTTATTTTTATTTAAATACCTAATTAAAAATGTTGTAATCATTAAATAAATATCTTAATATTTAATTATTTTAATTAAATATATTTAATAGATATTTAATTTGTTTTATTTTAATCATGATAACACAGGCCTACGAAAAAAAATCAAAAGCGCGAACTACTCTCAACAAGACGACATTTTTCTTGTGCATTTCCGAACGCTCAAAACGAAATTTGCCGAAAAAAACCTCACGGATTCCCAAATATTTTCAAGAAAATGCAAAAAAATATATTGGACGAGATAGCTCGAGTTCTTCAAAGTTATCTGTATACAATACCAAAATAAATAAATAAATAAATAAATCTAGCACCTATACTTGTGCCCGTGATCAAAATGTCGAGAACTATAACATCCACTTTTACATGAGAAGGAGGCGAGGTCAGGGAGCTTTTTCAAATTCGTTTTCAGCGCCTAAAAAGACGTAAGAAAAATATAGTCTAGTTTGGAGTAATTTTCGTTTCTTTGTTGGTTGGTTGACTTGTAAAATTATTTTCTTTATAAAATATCAGGGGAATTCTAGTAAATGGACTCTGGGAGTTGGTGAATTAGTTGGAAAATGAGGGAATTTAGTAGTAGGTGAAAAAATAATACACGGAGCATATCTCTAAGAGAATTCATGACGGGAATCGGGGAATTAGAAGAATAATTTTTCTAATAAAAGGAGATTATTAGAATAAGGCAAATCTATTTTTAATTTGAAAGGTAAACCAAAAGGGTCAATAGCAGGTGTCAAAAGGTAACTAGGCGTAAAGTCGTTTAAGGATTCGCTTTCTATAGTACACCCTTCGCAGTACATTTTTAAAAATTATTTTTAAAATGCATCCTATTTTCTTTTTTTTAATCACTTTTTTTTTAAATAAATATCTTAAAAATAAGATTCTTATAAGACCTTAGGGAGTAATTCTAAAAGTGAGGGCGACGACCTACCCACACATCTTTAAAAATAAAGAAACTGTATATAAGAATACGACTTTTAAAAAGGAATAAAGGAAAAAACGCATTTAAGACAAATGAATTATATTTTCTGAAAATTTTAGTTTTTAACGTAATTTTGGAACTTAAAAAAAAAATCTTTCAGCTGGGAAAACTGCGAAGAGAATACGACAGGTAGATAAGCCAAGTCTATTGTCCAAAAGACGCATTTTGAAAATTTTACAAAAGACAGTCCATTTTATCTCTATTTAATGATGTATAAAACACGAGCCAGACTGACTATGACATTTCAAAGATTTAAATAAAATGAATAAAATAAATTAATAAAATTTAATAAGATGATTTTTATAGTCTCTTTTATTGTGACCAAATAAATTTTTATTAGTATAATTGGTAACATAATTGTGGTTTCTGTCCATTGGACATATTTTACTACAATTCCCAGTAACTAAATTAATAAAAACAGGATACAAGTATAGTTACTAATAGACAGTATTTAACTCCTGAATATTTATTAATAGGGAGTTATAACTCTAACCCTCTTGAACAACAGGGTAAGAGTAATTAATCGGGATTTAGCAGTTATAAAAGCCATGTAAACGGTGAAGATTTATAAATACCGATATTGAAAACTTTTTGAAAACATAGCAGCAAGGTTTTTAGGTAGTATTGTTTTTTTTTCTGTATGTTGGCAATATTTTAGGTACTCATGTTGGTTATTATTAAATAATAACCAACATGAGTACCTAAAATTTTGTAAACGCTTTGGATTTAATGGATATTTACAAATACCGTATTTTTAACTACGGTAGTTGTTAAGGATAATCCTAAGGTACTATCTTGTGATCACATTAGTCCACATAGTTGTGAATTTGACTGTACACTGAGAATTCGTTATCCTAGTAAATACTAAACGTTTTTGCCTATTTGGAACCCAACATTTGTTATTAATTAAAAGTTGTTACAGTAAAACATAGCGGAACAACGTTATGTTTTACTGTAACAACTTGTAATTAATAACCAATGTTGCCTGGGGTTCCAAATAGGCAAAAACGTTTAGTTTTTACTACGGTAAAAAATTCTCAGTATAGGAACTACAAAAACTATTATTGAAACACTGTTGATCCATTGAAAGCTAAAGGAATGGACATTCTTAAGTAAATTGAATACAAACTATATTTTTGGGGTTATGGCATACTGGTAAAAAGAGCACCTATACGCAATTTGAAAACAGAATAGTCCTAAAAGTATGTAGGGACTGTCAGTAAAGAACAATTTATGGGCAAATAAAAAAAACGCCTCTAACATAGAAAGCAAAAGAAAACCATATACCCATAGGTACATTTTCCCTATTACATGAGCTATAAAAATTCACCCCCTGTATTTCTAAATATGTATGAAAGAGTTTGAATATATTTTATCCCTGGTACAGTTTTAGAAAATGTAGTCTTTAAACTACAAGAGTAATATAGAAAGCAATGTAGAGACAAATTCACAACTTCTCAGACTGACGTCATCAGGGAATATTAAATAAATTCCGTATTTTGTATTTCTTCTATTTTAACATGCTAATTTGTGGATGATCCACATAGTTTCAGTTGTCTTATTGTTGTTCTAAATTTTAAGTCGATATCTCAACTCGTTCAAAAGTTAAGAGGGGGTGACTTTTGGACCGTATATTGCTGAATTGTTATATAAATTGTATACTGCTAAATGATATAGAAATGTTAAATTATTTGGTATTCGTTGCTATAGGTCCTAAAACACATGACGTCAATTTTCTCTGTGCAGGTACTATAAAAAACAGTTGCTTATCGACATGAAGTCAATTTTCTCTGTGTAGGTACTATTAAAAACAGTTGCTTATCGACTCAATTTAGGGTCAAACCACAATTATTACTGTAGTGCAGTAGTTTATTTCTGGGGGTGATATAATAGCCATGATTATAATTGGAAAATATACATCATTTCTGCGGAAATAACAATTCTACCTACAGGAATAAATCTTTTTTTCTGACAGGGAAAAATTGACTTGATTTCTCCAGGAAATGATTTGACTTTTATCAAAACACTGATAGATTAAGCCTAAGTGCCAGGGTTAAAATTATCTGACAAATATATAATATTTTAAAAACTGAATATTAAATTTAAATTTGAGTCACTTAATTTTACATAAAAAAATATTAGTTTACTATGTTTTTTTACGTTGGGCGAAATAATAAACATATTTTTTTAATACAGAATAATATTTTAACAATATACGTGTACTGAATTCCCCAAATACCCTAAAAAATATAAAAATTAGACGTTGGGCGCCAACTATGTACATGCATTTTGTCCAATTAAAGCCTACAACGGCGCCCCCTACAATCCAATACAGGTGTGGCTTAACGAAACTAGAAATCAGTAACTAGTGAGCATCAACGAAGATCGTAACCGCACAAAATGGCGGCCATAGATATATCGCTATTAGTTTTTTGTTTGTTCTTTATTTGTGGTGAGTCATTCTTAATTTTTATTATCTGTGAGAATTTATGTTATCTTTATCAGTGATACAATTAATATAACTGAGATTTTATTATCTTTAACATAGATAAAATATAGAAAACATGAGTGTTTATAGCTATGGACGCTGTAGATATGTTTTGGTCACTATTTCTATGGAAACTGCAGTTTAAAGAAAAAAAATACATGCATTTTTTTTAAATTTATATGTTCTTTTTTTCTAGTATATAAGACGATTTTGATTTTTTCTTTTTAAATTAAACACTAATTTATATGCTATGATTCATCTCTTTAAATAATAATTAAAAGTAGCTATAATGTATTTAAGTATTTTCAAAAAAACATTAATTTTATGTAAAAATTTTTTGAAAGAACATTTTTGTTATTTTTATTGATATATTTATTTTTTATTATAAGGGAAACAAGTCATTATTTAGTGCGCCCCAGATAATAAAGGCGATAACTACAAAAATTAATTACACTCTTGAAACTACAAATTTTTTTTTTTCAAAAATACTTTTAACTCTCTTCGTCTTTTAGTCATTTCGTATGACAAAAAAAATTATTAACTGGTCTGTATATTTTTTTCTATCGAAAATTAACCCAGTTATATCAAAAATAACAAAGATAATATTCACTAGTGCAATTTTCACCTTTTTAAAATTATTATGTGATAGGCCATCAAAATATCATTCGTGAAACTTAAATTCTTAGATAATTTAGTTCTGGAATACTGTTATCGTGTATTGAACAATTTCCAAGCAAAATGCTGTTGATATAACAAAACAAAACTGACAATAATTCAACTTACACTAAAAATGTTTATTATAGTCAAAATAGTCACGATAAAGGAATATTTTTAGCGCGATTTACGGCCCTTGGCCTGGGTAGGGCAGTTTAGTGAAACAAGCAAAATGCTGTTGATATAACAAAACAAAACTGCCAATAATTCAACTTACACTAACAATGTTTTGACAATGTTTGTTGACTATAATAGTCACGACAAAGGAGTATTTTTAGCGCGATTTACGGCCTTTGGCCTGGATGGGGCAGTTTAGTAAAACAGTGTAACTATTCAGTTTTTTTACAGTTATACACATAAATGTGTATACATAATTATACTTTGAACATGCATCTGATGTCGAGGAATTTCAAAAAGAACGATTTTTTATTGTCCGCCCTTTCATTTGTCCATATCCAAGTGGGTTCAAAACTAGCAATCATATTTTTTTATTTTTATAGGTAATTGATAATTTACTCACTATTATAAAAAAAAACAAGTAAAGGTAATTTTATAAAGTTGATTCTGAGGTTTGAAAGCTTAACTCCTTAATGGCGATTTCTCCCGTTAGATTAGACAGGTACAAAAGTTCTACCCAAAAAGGATAGAAGACATACATACACTCTCACTTCCACCCAACCAAACAAATTCTGTATTTGTTCTTTGTTGAACAAATACAATATTTACTTGGCCGGGCGAAAAGTGTAACAATTTAATTTTTATTAAAGAAATTACTGGCGCCATCTAAATTTTAGTAGAATTATCTTATTCTACAGATTCACATTAGCTATGTTCGTTCGTGCCGCTCACTGCTACACTTTCCGGCCAACCAAATAAATACTGTATTTGTTATATGAAAAACAAATACAGTATTTATTTGGTTGGCTGGAAAGTGTAGCACAAATGAGATAGAGATAGGGTAGACGTCTTTTGTTTCATAATTCTAGTTGTAGAGATCTCCATTTACGCATTAGTTTTTTTTATTTGAAAAGTGTTATAACTGAATATATTTTTTTTCAGAAATTTGTTAGTTTATCCGACTTCTTTCTATATTTTTATTTTACAAAATTTGTATACACGGTGTATTTGAAATAGGGTCCGAAATTAATTTCATATAAACATGTCAAAAAATGCGTCGTAATAACTTAGGCACCCTTTGAGATACAGCAACAATGTTTTGCACGTGAACAAATCATAATAAGGCCCATCTTGGTATATTATTTTCATGTATGTGCTTATTTTAACCAGGAATTTGAGAAACGGGGAGAGCTTTATTAGTTTTTTTGTCCAAAACTTTTTTCCCTGTAACTTTCTTGTAATTTTGTTTTTGGAAGAAGATTTCTCAGGTCAAAATACATAAAAAGGTACTCTTGTTGTTATACTGGGATTAACAGTTTTCAAGAAAATTTCATTTGAAGGTGAAGTTTCACGGTTCGAGGACGAAAAATTAAATACTAAAATGTTGAAAACCAAAATTTCCTTAAAACTTCGGACCCTATTTCAAATACACCGTATATAAATAGGAGGGATTTTTTTTAAAAGGAAAGGTGGGTCGTGTCGTACATGGTATAAAACTGTAATATTAATATTTACTGTTACTGTTTACAATATATTTTGTTGTAATTTTGCAGTAAATTTCATTTTACATTTAAAAATAATCCATTTTGTTGTCAGTTTTTTTTAAAGAATTCTATAGAAAATCAATATTTTTGAAACACCCTGTATTCGCAAACGGAAATTTAACACAAAGCAGATTATTTTGATTTCGGATGCCTCACGCATTTTTAAAAATAGACGGTATTTAACTTATTTATTTTTTATAATCTATATAAAGAGATGTGGGTGCAATGTCACTTTTGTATGTCTTCATAGATACAAAATACTGTTTTCAAGAAAAGAATAATTTCCAAAAAGTTCATATATAACAAAAAATCGATTAAACAAAAATACAAAATTGTCCAGCTATTGCAAAATAGTAACAGTTTTCAAAAATTAACTTTTGAATGTGTGCATCCATTTGATTTTTTATCTAGGAGTTTTCGAAGATGCTGGAACTAAATCCATCATTGAAAATTAAAAATCAAAATGGCGGATCCAATATGGCGACAAAGTTTGGGAAATCTTAATTAATTTTGATAAAATGTGATATCCCTTGTATTTTAAGAATACTGAAACCGAATCGATTGTCACCATTAATACAACTACATAATTTATTAAAGTTTGAAAGTCTATATCTCCAAAAAGGTTATATTCTAGCAAAAAACTGTATATAGCATTTTTGATAGGGCTTAAAAACAGCTTTCATCTAAAATACAATTTTTTGAAATCGGGTTATAAATAAGTGAGATATGCTAAAAAACGCGTTACTGCTTTAAACGCCAATATCTCGAAAACAATGCATTTTAGAAAAAAATAGTTTGTAACATTTATTGACCAATTTAAAATTATCTTTCATATAAGTGCTAAATTAATAAAATACAATAATAATTGCCTTAATTATAACCAAAAAACGCTAAAAATAGGAGTTTTACCCCATTTTTACCCCCTTACCCCCAATCGTTTACCCCCTAAATCTAATCAGCTCTTTGAAATACGATAAGAAATAATATGCAAATAACCGCTTGTCGATATCTTATTTAGAAAACGAGTTTACAGACAGACAGACGGACGAAAAATTTTTTTTTACTGATTTCGACTCAGAATGGTCTAAAACGTCGAGAAATGTGAAAAAAACACGATCAAAGATACTGACTTTTCGGCGATTTCAATACATCTGCACTCTTAGTAGCACTAAGTGCCGATGTAATAATAATAATAATAATAATAATAATAATAATAATAATAATAATAACAAAGCGTTCAAAGGGAAGTACATATTTATCTTATAACAATTTTAACCACTTGGGATCTCCAACCCTTGATGTAGGGTGTGTCAAATTATGTTCGTGGTTTTTAAAAGTGATAAGAACGTATTATTATATTTTTATTAAATGATAAGAGAGGCCTCAAGGATACCTTCACCATTTTCAAACAGTTTTAAAAATAATTAAAAAGACACTTAAAATAATATATTATATATACGTACATGACAAATTTATGTATTTTTTCTCTCTTTTAATTATTAGTTATCAAACATATGGGTTGAAAAAAGCAACCTAAGCCACATCTGACGTCTTTCAGTTTAAAAAATAATATCGCGGTACATCCGGAGATAATTTTGTTTAGTTTTTATTCTTAGTTTTTTTATTTTTTATTATTATTTATGACGAGCCGTGTTCCAGTTTTTAACACAGACAATTTTATCTGATGTAAGATTCAAGACTAGGGTTTTACGAGACTCAAGAACATGATTCTTGTCTTGATTTTTCTCGAAATCTCGATTTCTCTAGTAAAACTCTAAGCAAAACTGCTAAATTAGAAAAGTTCTTACCAAAACCAATGAGATAAAAAAAAAACATAAATAATAATTAATAAAATAACAAAAAAAAACGTTTTTTATATTTTTTTACAGGTCAGGCCTCAAGGTCCCCCACAATTTCATATATTTCGCAACTCCAAATTAAGGACATAGGTGGCACTGTCGAGCTATCGTGCTCGGTCCAATACACACAGGACTACTCAGTGATATGGATGAAAGTGAACAAGGAGAGTTCGGGACTCAGTCTGCCCATTTCGACCGGAAGTACCCTTATTTTGCACGATTCTAGGTTCTCGTTGCGTTACGATTTGGTAAGTACCGGGATTTTCGAAAGGGGAAAGGGCGGTAATACCGCGCAGTGGGTAATTATCTTAAATATTAAAAGTTATTTTTTAAAATAAACCGATGGCGCCATAACGTAATACAACTGTAAACAACCGTCCAACGTTTAGTTGAGATTGCAAGCTGCGTTGAATTTTAGTTAGCTTTTTCGAAATCACTGTACGTGGATCGAATTAAATTAGCTGTAACTTAATTAGTTTTAAACTTTTTGGTTGATTTTTATATCAATTTTTTTCTTTTTATATACAGATTAGTGTTTGTGTTTTAAATAATATCCTATTTTCGTTTGGTGTATTAAGGTTAAGTTGTGTTCTTCAGGGAAATGCCGTGCGTACAGTCTAAAAATAGCAAAAATTCGGTGGCATAATTGTTTAACAGCCCCTTATGAAATGAGTCAAGGAAACGTAAATAAATTAGGAATTGACAGACTACAAAAATATGTAGAAGAGTAAATGTTTTTCTCCAAGATCTGAAAATATCTGTAACTTTTATCTTTGAAAGATTTTTAACAAATACTCGTATTTTTTAGACTAGTTCGACCTATTTACTTCAAATCAAAGACATTCAAGAGACAGATTCCGGTTACTACCAATGTCAAATTTTGATTTCGCCCAACAATCGAGTCTCTGCAGAAGTGGAACTTCAAGTGAGAAGACCACCGTTCATTTCTGATAATTCTACACGTTCCATTGTAGTTTCAGAAGGAGAAGGTAAAAAAAAAGAATTTTTAACTTCGGTCAGAATATTTTTATGAGGTACCAATGTGCGAATTTCTTAATACAGCGTTTTTCTAATCCTCTTGTAAAATAATAATTATTGTGCATTATTTAAAGATTGAAAATGTAAATAACATTGCATAAATCATACATTTTTTTTTTGATTTTTTATAAAAACGCACTTTGGGCTGAATTAAGAAAATTAGTGGCCAGAAGCACAAATATCTATTTGATACATTCATGTTATTTTTTATAGCTGTCGAGATGGAATGTTACGCGGGTGGTTACCCATCGCCCAGAATTTCATGGAGACGTGAAAATAACGCCATTTTGCCCACCGGTGGCTCCATCTACAGAGGAAATATCTTAAAAATTAAACAAATTCGCAAGGAAGACAGAGGCACTTATTATTGTGTTGCTGAAAACGGAGTAGGCCGAGGAACGAAACGTAAGCAAACATAATTACTTACCCCAAAAAGGCTAAAAGTCTTGCGTTTTAAAAAAAAAATTGTGAAAACGATAACTCAAGTGCACATTGAGATAAAGACTTAAAATATGAACCATAAGTTTCTTACTCCGAAGTTCTCGACTAAAACTGTTTCTAGTAAAAATGGGGGTGGGGTAAAGGGGTCAAAGGAAGTAAAAACTGTTATGTTTTGATATAACTTAAAAAAAAATTAAAATTTTCTAAAATAGGGCTTCTTTACTATTTTTTTAGGTAACATTGCCGTGGAAGTCGAATTCGCGCCAGTTGTGACCGTTCCCCGCCCCCGTTTGGGCCAGGCCCTCCAATTCGACATGGATCTGGAGTGCCACGTAGAGGCTTACCCCCCACCCGCCATAACATGGGAAAAGGATGACATAACTTTGTCAAATAATCAACATTACAGCATCTCTCATTTTGCGACAGCTGACGAGTTCACCGACACCACAATTCGTGTCATAACCATCGAAAAACGGCAGTATGGGCAGTATAAGTGCAAAGCCGCCAATAAATTGGGGACAGATGAAGGAAGAGTAGAACTTTTTGGTAAGACAGATTTGTTGAAACATAAAACTGTTTTCTCCCAAGAAATAAAAAAAAAGAACTGGCTATTTAAACGTCCGACGTAACATAACCTAACTCTTTGGTTTAGGTCAGTTTTTTCGTCTGTTTGGTGTTTTTGATGCTAATGATGTGGGGTTGTAGCCCCCCCCCCCCATTTAAACAGGGAAAATACAATTCTGACGAAAAATATACCTTAAAAGCTTTAAAAACCCTAAAAATCCGCCAAAATGAACATAGGACGAACACTTAGCATCGTGTACGACGGACGTACAAATAGCTGTTCCTTAAAAAAATGTGGCGTATTTTAAAAACTTATTCTGTGTATTTAACAGTATATTTTAATTTTTCACAGATTTAATAAAAAAACAAGGTTTATCTAGATTTTTTAACACAGGAGAATACATTAGTGGCCTAATTCTTTAATTTAATAAATTATTTTAAAATTAGACAATGTTAAACTTCGTTAGTAATAGTTATTTATGGTATTAGTGGGTAAAGTAAGATATTGCCCATGAGAAAATTAACTGCGAGGCGTCAGCCAAGCAGGTTAATTTTCGAGAGGGCAATATCGGTTTACCCATGAGTGCCATACAAGGTTTTATCCAATAAATAGCTTAGGAATTCATATTTTTATTAAAAATTTTAATGACATTTACAAGAAAATAATTTGACAAGTGACAGTTGAGTGGGTAAAATTAATAATTATCCACTCAATAAAGTAAAAGCCACGCGGGGGTTATTAGTGAGTTTATCTATTTAAAATAAAGCTGGTAATTGTCTTATTATCTGTATGTATTGGATAAAATTATTTTTTTATGAATATTGAAAAAATTATTTACTTTTGCCAAGTTTAATTGCATGTAGCTTGACTGTAATAAAATCCGAATGCTTAATATTTATTATATTGATAAAGGAGTAATAAATTTGTATTACCTATATACAAAAATTGCAGTAATATTTAAAAAATCGCACACTGATATCAAGAAAATGCATTTCAGTCAAAAACAAAAAAAAAAACTCAAAACTCCTTTGTTGATATATTTTTATCGTTGCTTTTTATTTTGGAATGAGGATGTGTAGATTTTTAAAAAATCGCACACTGGATGGAATAAATATATCCTAGTCAAAAATATTTTTAATTTCTTAGTAGTATTGAATACATTTGTTTTAAACTGATCTTTTATTTATTGTTTATTTTTATTTTGGAATGTCGGTGTTTAGATTTGTTTTTTGTTACTTATAGAATCTATTATCCCTGTATGTCCCCCTGCCTGTGGGTCCGCCAGATACGGAGAAGCAGCAACAATGTCGACAAGCACGGCCGCCATATTTATTTCTTTAGTCATCTTTTTATACAGGTAAGTAAGGTTATGATTAATATTTTTCAGGTTGTATTAGTTTATTGTTAGATTTTGATAGAACGAGCAAAAAAGAGGGATCGTTTGGACAAAGTTGCAGGTTTTTAATTTTAAAACAACTTATAATGATAGAATTTGCTGTTTTACAAAAATAAGTAGGTTTAGCTGCTAATGAATACAGTAGTTTTCACCAAAGTCAAATAACAACAGTCGGTTTAGTTCCTATGCCTGCAATCTATAAAAACCGTGATAATGAAAGTGGACAAAACGAACACTAGTCGATTGCAGCGCCCCAACTCGGAACTACAAACTAAGGCTAAAGTAGTAATCTCGTTAAAGTTACAATGCATTGCAATGTTGTATTGTATCTAATACGAACCTTTTTATTTTATAGTGTTGAAGTTTTTTAAATTTTTATTTGAGTTTTATTGTTTAACTTTAAATTTTATATACAATTCTTTAAGTTTTTTATCGATTATTTTATTTTTATATCTATTTAAATCATATACGGGGATAAACTTGGCAACCTGGTTAAAACTAGTGTTGGCAATTTTTTAACTAAACCGACTGTTGTTATTGGATTTTGGTTTTCACACAGTTTTTTACTTTTTTTTTATTAAAAATTAATTAAAATTTAAGTTTGCCTTTTGGGTCATAAAACTCACCTGATAATATCTAAATTTTATCGACTGGCGCCTGCCAGAAAATTCAAGGCCACTTATTCTAAACACAAAAAATTTTACCTTTTCTCTTCCCTTGCCCCTTTTACTCTAACTATCGATATGGAATGAAACGTTTTATTTTGAATAAGAATGTTTTATAAATTAAGATATTTTTTTTAATGTTGACCATTATTTTCAATTGTTTTACTTTGTTTCAGAAATATCCACACCCAACATTAACCATGCCGGAATAATATGGCTAAACAAAGGTGCAAAAATCGTATCTACAAAAACACTTAAAATTTTATACTTAATCTCGGCAGCAACGATATATTATTATTAATCCTCAAAGAAGTACAGTAGAAATCATGTATAAATACAAATTTTAGAAATATAGTCAAGAATCTAGATAAATTTCTGTGTCCACTTTTGTGATGTGAAAATTGGGTTTATAAATGTTTAGAAGGGGTCAGTGTTATTTACTCGGGTGATGAATTGTCTTTATCACACGATTGGAAAGTACTTTGACCACTTCTAAGCGTTTATAAACAAAAGTTGTCTCAACACTAAAGTGACCACAGAAGTTTATCTAGATTTTTGACTAATATCGAAAAAAGCTAAAAACTTAACTTTGCATGCAAAAATGGACAATTAATTCATATTTTCTGAACTTTTGGTTACTACTGTAGTTTTAGAAACAATAATTTGGCTTAGTTTGTATAGACCAATCAAATTGGTAAAAAAATGGACCAAAATTTCTGAAAAAAAAACATTTCTTGTTTTCAGGTGATATTTTTTAGGATAAGACTAAAAATAGCAATCTTGCTTTAACTCTTGGACACATACCTTTTGTGGTAAAAAAACGAAACTTGTTTCAAAATTTGAATTTTTAGTCTTGTAATAATAACAGGCCTTGTTAACAAAAAAAAAACAGTGAGATTTTACTTTTTATATAGTCCTTTATAGAAACGAACACTGCTTGTAAGGGAAAAACAATATTTTTATACATTTTTTAGATAAAATGTAAAAAATACAATAATCAATGATTATTAATCATGCACAATAACGCACAGTGGATGCAAAAAAGAATCGCGTAGTCTGTATAATCATAATTTAAGTAAAAAATACATTATATAATGTATATGTGCTATTACATATTTTTATAATATAAATTTTGTATATTATGTTTTAAAAAAGATCTGATATCTTGCAACTATTTTATTTAGCATATTTTTATTGCTGCGCGAGAATTTTAAAAATAAAACGTACTTGAATGCTGATTTTTTGAATTTCGCGTTACTTAAAATAAAATATTTACGATATATCGGTAAATTTTTAGCACAATTTTGAAAAAATTAATTTATTTAACGATGTATTATATTTTTTTTAATTTTATTTAGGTAAAAAGACAATTTTAAAAAAATGTAAGCATAATATTTTTTAAAAACCTATTTAAACAGTATTATACTAATAATTTTTATTATTGTAAATATGTTTTTAATTTACTCAATAGGATAGTTAAGGATACTCATTTTATAATTTTTAACACCACCCCCCTCAATTTTAGATATTTTTTTATTTAAAAATTTTAATTTTTCTTTATTTTTTTTATAATAAATAATTTTAATATGGATTTTATGCTAATGTAATAATGCGATAGAAGCAATTTTTTAAATAAAAAATAATTGTTTTGTTATTCATATCAAAATAAGACTGTAGTATTTAGTTTTTTTATACATAAAAATCAAAAATTAGCTATAACTGATTTAAAAATTTAGCGATGAAAATTGAGATAATTTTTGTTTGTATAAGGCTAAGAAACATTCCCATTTTTATACTTTTATACAATTTTTTTTGGAAAATAAAGAGAAATAATGTTTTTGTTTTATAAATGTAAAAAATAAGTGTATCTATTAAAAAGATGGATATACTTGTTTGTGAGATTGAAATTTTTAAAAATGTAAAGTCTGTATAACCGTTCGTCCATTTTTTATAATTTAATATAAGATAGCTTTAAGTAAACAAGCCTAGTTTTATTTTTTTTCCACAACCAATGTTGCTCCCCTTTTGATTTATTTTTATTTTAATCCTTTATGTATCATATTACTATCATGCTTAAAAACTTTGATTTTTAAAAATTATAGTAACAAAAAAAAACTTTAATAATTTTGTTTTGGATTTTGGAGCGTAAAATTTAAAAAAAAAATGCATAGTTATTTAGTTTTTGAAGAAATTTTATTTTTATATTTTTAAATAAAAAAAAAACTTATAAATAATTTATTAATACTTGAAAAAAACGACAATACGAAACAAAAAATAATATTTATATAGAGAATATTTAAAATTATTTAAGTAACATTTTTTTATTATTAAAACTAAAAATAACTAAACTTATTTTAAAAAATCACAGTACCTAAAAAATAAGTTAAAATACAGTGTCTCAAAATAACTGCAGACTAGCAGATATTTTGTCACACCCTGTATAAAAAAATCAAACAATTTTTAACCTATTTTTAATATTTTAAGAAATCATTTACAAATTCCGTACCACACATTAACGAGAGATTGGAGATTTGTATTACGTAATTTAAAAAAGCCCCCTAATTTAAAAAGAACTTTGGCACAATTTTGATTTATAAAAGCAATTTTAAAAATCTAAAAATAGGTTAAAAATTGATCAAAAATTGTCATATTTCTTTTTATTAATTAATAATTATGTTTTGACTAGGATATCATATAGTTAAAAATACATACAGGACTTTTTATGATAAAAAAAAATAATAAATAAAAAAACGAATGCTATTCATAAAAATCAGATCCGCCAAGAATGGGTAATTTATAGTTATTTATGGTACTAGTGGTAAAGTAAGATATTGCCCATGAGAAAATTAACCTGCGAGGCGTCAGCCAAGCAGGTTAATTTTCGAGAGGGCAATATCGGTTTACCCATGAGTGCCATACAAGGTTTTATCCAATAAATAGCTTAGGAATTCATATTTTCATTAAAAATTTTAATGACATTTACAAGAAAATAATTTGACAAGTGACAGTTGAGTGGGTAAAATAAATAATTATCCACTCAATAAAGTAAAAGCCACGCGGGGGTTATTATTGAGTTTATCTATTTAAAATAAAGCTGATAATTGTCTCATTATCTGTATGTATTGGATAAAATAATTTTATCAGACCCATATTAAAACAATAAGTAAAATTTCCTTTTAAACAGTGTCTCACACTTTAAATTTTATGCGCTGTGGACTTTCAATTAATTAATTAAATTTAAAAGCTAAATAAAATAATGTTAGCAGCTTTTCAAGTGGAAAAAACAACTAAATTCGATAGAGAGAATCACAAGTGCTATACACGGTTTAAAAAAAATACACGTAATATTTTACTACGGCACTCAAAATTCACTTCCCCAATATTTGAGCTTAAACCATATCTTTGTAAATAAAAATACAAAAGGCTTTTTGAGATTTAACTCCTCAATTACAAATAAAATATAAATTACGTTTCATAAAGACCCCTGTATGTATTTCCTTAAATTTTAATAATACTAAATATGGTGAATTAAGAAAAAAATTGGAGCAAGAAGTTGACAATGAGCCTCGAGCATTAAAATAATATGTTGCCATAAAAAAAATGGCAACAATGACATTAGTGCACGAGGAGTATTAAAAATTTCAATTTTTTAGATTTTTGAGTTTTTTTTTGTGAATTTTCACAGTTAGAGGTGTAGACACGCATTTAGTACATTAGTAAGAAAAGCAGATATGTCCACTTTTATCTCACACATATCAGTAAATGACTTAAAATTATATTTTTATGTAAACATAAAAAATGTAAAAAAAATAATGCCGGAATCGCTTAAAAAATTAAACGAAAAATATATTAAAAATTAAATTAAAAATACAAATACTTAAAAACTTAAAATATGCACGATTGCCAAGTTTGACAGCTAATTCTGGCAACAACGCTGAATACACGTAAAATATATTTTTTAGTCACGCAAGAGGAAAAAATATTAATTTTTTGGTTCAATAATCGAAATTTTTAATAATAGATTATTTAAAAGTCAACTCTTGCTCCTTATAGCTAGTGAAATACGGTGAACCTACTTATTATACCTAAATTTACTTCACTACACGAGTTTACTTTCCAATAACTACTTTTTCTAACAACATTGTTTAAACTTCTAACTATACTACTAATTTTCTCAAAATTATATGTAATCGAGGTCCCAATGAATAACAACAAGGAAAAAACAAATTTGCACCTTAAAACCGGCAACGTGGCAATATCACAACGTTGCCAAACTTTTTTCCGCTTTTTCACGCACAGAATATGGCAAGATGGCTTAGTTTTCAAGCCTGTTTCAAGGCAGGAAGATCGGCAACGTTGTAAATAAGCGTAAAGTTGCCGAAAATACGTTGAAAATGGGAAATTATAAGTATTTAACACAACCATAGTTTGAAATATAAAATCAGGAACAAAATACACCCGGAACAGTTCTTTTGGGTTGAAAAATAACCTATTTGGTCCAAATTTGGACCTACTAGGTCCAATAATGGACCTATTCTGTTCAAAATCCGGCCTTATTTGGCTAAAATTGGACCTATTTGAGCGATTTTGAGCTGCAAACGACTCAAAATTCAGTGATATATCAAATTTAATGCTATTTTGTTTAAAACAACAAAATATGACATTTATTTGTCTTTTGGTTTGAGCATGTTTATCACACCTAAATTGCACCAAAATTTGGCCAAATATGGACCAATTTTTACCCTTTAATGCCCCTTTGAACTGCTTAATTCGGCTTTTAAGTAAAAAAGAAACTATAAACCTAAAATTCGTATCAGAAAAAACATAAAATACAATATGTTTTCGAGACAAGTTGTGATTGTACATATGTTGGACATACACACAAGAAGTTTGTACGGATAAGATTTCTAGACATAGAAAACATTGAAAACACATTAAAAAACATGGAGAAAACGTTTTAAACGTATGTCTTTGATAACTTTTTAGTTACGGTTGTTGTTCTCTTTGTTTATTTTTATTCTTTTTAAGCGAAATGTCCTCAACGTCGTCGCCTTTTTTCACCTCTGTGTATCTCTCTCCTTTGAGAGATACTATTTTATTATCTCTGTAGCGGATCATCTTTTTAGGCTCGACTTTAGGGGCTACGGGCCTGTATTCTTTGTTGAAAGAGTCTTTATCGACATAGGAATATCTATAAAAAAACTATGTTAGTAACATATCAGACAAAATAGTATTTTTAAAACAAGACTTCAGGTGAGTATCATAATACTCTTATAATGAAACGCAAATAGACACATAGTTTTTAATAAAGGTACTAAACTTAAGAAAAAATGACAAAATGCAATTTTGAAAAAAAAAAAAATTGACTCATCAAATAAAAAAAAAAATGATAAAAATTTATTTCTAAAACACGTACCTTTCGATTATACGATTTTTGACTTCGTTGTCATCAATGACAGGTTTTGGCATGTTAAGAGTGATTGTATTGGTTTGGTACATGGATTGGCCACTTTCTTGACGGTCAATCAGAATTTGGGTGGCATTTTCCAGTTTTCCATTAGCTATTGCCAAACAATGCTTGATCTGTGAAAAAAAAAACTAAATTAAGTATAGAAAAAATAGAAACAACAAAATGGTTAGTTATGTTAAAAAAAAACAAACAAAAAAACAATTATATAATCTATTAATACCTACCTGGAAAAATCAAACAGCTAAAAAACAAACTAAAACTAGAAAAAAATATATATACACACACACACACAAAGAAAAGAAAACCAAGCAGAAAGAAAAATGGACATTGTACAGAAATACTAACAAATTACATCAACTAAGCGTAGAAAAAGTTTTATTTCAAAATGGATCCGAAAACTGAAAATAGACGAGATTTGAAATGGTACTGTTTCTACACATATCGACTAGTAAATTTCGAAATATTGTATCTTAAAAAATCTATGTTCGGTTCCTTGTACTAATCAATTCTTTACATTAGGGTCACTCGATCGGTTGTTGTTTTGTCTAGTTTGTGTGTTGGTGTGTTTTGGTGGTTGGTTAGTTTTGGGCGAAAACTACCAGAGACCCAAACAGCTAACCACCAAAACACTAGAAAAAGTAACAACTGGTCAAGTGACCCTACTTTACATTAGGCATAATCATAATTGGTAATTTATAAAACCTCCAATTTATTACTTGAATATAAAGTAACTTATAAACTAATTGGTATAGTTAACTGGAGTTTGTATATGTTATCATTCATCAGTTAATTAGTGCAAGGAACCAAAAACTGATTTTTTGAGGTACAAGGTTTTGAAATTTACAAGTCGATATTTTACTTTACCTACAACCACGCATTAATAAAGATTTTTTTACAACTTTTTTAGTAAATATTAGTAAATACACAGTATTATCACCACACTTAAAAGCTTTAGGCTTAGCTCTAAAATACTAAAAGTAAACTCCCTCAGGAATTTTTTAGACGGACTTTGGGCAGGATTCGAAAAAAATTCTGGATTTTAGCAGGACATTTCTTCAAGATTTTAGGTTTTTGGATGGATTCCAAAAAGGAATTCGTAAAAGGTAAGATGATTGAACATTATTAGATTTCCATTTTAGATGTAGATCAACGGTTACTCCCGGATATTAATTATTTTCCACCTGTTTAATTGAGGCAGATGTACCAATATATAAAATTAAGTCATTATAATATGCTTTATTGATATTAAAAAGCATAGCAGCAGATTATTTTATCAAAAAAACCTCTATTCTAGCAGAGGTTAGCACCACATAATTAAATGTATTACAGACAGGAAAAAGGCATGCAAAATTTCAACAAAAACTGACTTACCTCTAGAGAGCAGACAGACGGAAAGAGTTCCTGCAAAATTTCAATTTCGTCGTTGAATTCGCAGGTGCTGCTGTCTGTGGAGCCGCCGTCACTTAATTCGGAGATTTTATGGATCCTTTTTGGAGCCTCTGAGGATTCTGAGTTATTGTGAGACCTAGAAGAAAAACAAAAATGTTTCTATTTTTTTTTGTGAAAAATATTACTTTCATCACACCCTGATTTTTACCAAAAACAATCCCATCCAGGAACCTTGAAAAGGAATTAATAAATTTTTCCGCACAGGCGATTTTTTTTCTGCGGAGATCTAATTTTTGTTTATAAAACGCTAAAAAAAACTTACCTGGGTTTTATAATAGGCTGAATTTGAGGCAGTGAAATGTCAATGTCAACAGTGTTTTTGTTTTTGGGTTCCTGAACCCTTAATTTCGCTTCCAAGTCAAAAATCCATTCGCAAACTTTAGTGTGATTGATCGTCCCGAATTTTGGGTAGTAGGCACTCATCATTTCACAGAAACCTGAAAAAAAAAATAGCTTTAAAAAAAAATATAGTTACGTGAAATTTAAAAAACAGCCGTCTTGAATGAGCTCATAAAAAAAATTAAAGTAACATTTTTTGTGTAATTTTATTTAAAGTTCTACGTGGTTTTTAAAATTGTAAATAACAAAAAAAAATACGACTAAAACAGAAATTTAACAGATTTTTTTTTCGGCTTATTTTGATTTTTCTCGACGTTTCAGGAAAAAATAGTATGATTTAAGCAAAAAAAAAAAATATTTTTTTTCTTTCTATCACAATACTTTCTTTTATAAAAAAGTAAAAATGATATAATACGATTAATGGATTTTTATAATACAATAAGATTTGTGTATATAATAGAGATAAAATCTGCCAGAATATATACAAATCTTGTTTTATTTTAGTACATGGTATACATGCAAAAAACCCAATCTGATAATAGATTTTTACCTTCAACATCAAAACTCGGGTCCGAACTAATATCATCCAGTACTGCCACCACATAAGAAAGAACAATATCATCAATCAATGATAAATCAGCCTCTGGAATCTGAATTTTGACAAAATTCAGCAAATCTGCCTGAATTTTCTTCTCCTGCTCATTTAGTGCTATTTTCGACATTTTTCCTGCAAAAAAAATGGTAAAGAGGGGTAAATATAGTTATGGGACTATTGTAATATGGGGTAAACGTGATAGTGGAGTAGAGCTACCTAAATGTACCCCAGTTGGCCTTACAGTATTATTAAAAAATTGATGACTAAAAAAATAGTCATTACCTCTGCAGATTTGGATAAAAAACTTTGGGACCTGCAACAGTTAAGGGCTATTAAAAAAATCAATACCTCCCAAAACCAACCCCAATAAGCACCGATTTGGTGTCCCTCCTTGTTAGCGACTGAATTCCCTTCACCAAGTGCCATATAAGCATATTTTAAAAGCAGCCTAGGGTCAGAAAAAAATGAAAATCTAGAAAACACCAGGAATTCCAGGTATTTTAGATCACTGAAGCAGACTGGACATCCCATTAACTTCATTTTGCCTAGAACTTGCTTTCCACGAAACTCACCCAGTGTAACAAACACTTTAAAAAATTCATATAAATCAAACCATCTAAAAAATTAGAATACAATGACTGCAACACCCCATGCATAAAAAACCTGTTTTTTCTTAACTGTTTCATGTACCTATAACTGGCTAGATCTCAAAAGACACGTATAATTTTTTTCAGATTTTGGACCAAGGAGTGACCCAAATCATAAATATAATGATTATTTAACACATTACAAAAAATAACTTGTAATATTCACAGAAATTTTAAGTACTTTGCACGACAAATACGGCAAAAAATGTAAACAATAACATTATTTATAAACAATCGTAGACGCCGTGATAAAAACACGGCAGATATTGAATTTTCTATGAAACGAATGTTAAATATTAAATAAATTAGTAATCCTTACCGTCTTGGAGTCAGAAATTCGTCTTTTGTAGCTATTTTTCACCAATTTCTGCCTATTTTAACACTATAATTTTAGAATGGATCAATACGAAGCTTCGTTTGTTTTATCGTGGGGGCGCCACATATCCATCGCAAAGGAAAAGGATTTCTTTTTTTTTATTGAGCAAGCCTAATTTTTGAGAAATAATTTTAAAAGAAGACAATAATTTTTAAATAAAAAGTAAATTACCGTGTTTATAAACCTTACAGCTATTAACCTAATTTCTAGGAGTACATAAAGAATATTAAATAGTTCTACGATCATATTTTTAAACTGCAGTTTTGCAGCGCCATCTACCATATGATAGAAAAATCATCAAGGCAGTTAAATCACAGAATACTAAATTAAAATCACTTAAGAGGCTGTTCAACAATTATTTCACCGACCTAGGGAACGTTCAAGTATTACGTAACGCTAATTTTGATCATTTTGGACTTTTTCCGCTCATAGAACTTTATTTTTCCTGAAAATTTCGAGTCGATCGGACTATTCGTTCTTGAGTTATCGAGTTTACAAAAAAACGAGGCACCGAATAAATAGACTGACAGACGAACATTAAAAAAAAGTTGCTATATATATTTTTTCATGAAACAAATTCATAACCAACAATTTTTTGTCTGAGAGAATTTTTGAAAAATGTTAAAAAAAATCGAAGCTACCGTATAATACTATTCTAGCGCAGGCGCTGTGAATAGTGTAATAATTATTGATTTTAAACAAGAAACCACTTGTTTAAAAACAAGTTGTTACATTGATGTAAAAAACATGTTTTTTTTTCCCACTTAGATCTGAAAATTTTCAAAAGCCCCATTCTGGCAATATTGTATATACAGGGTGATTATTAACTGGCATGCCAAAATTTAATAGGTGATTCTGCCAAAATATGAAAAAAACTTTTCATAAAAGTTGGTAGGAAATGAGCCCACGAGAAAGCCAAGCCGGCAAAATCAGTCAGTCAGTCAGTTAGTCTTTTAGTCTTTTGGGGGGGGGTGACCTTTTTGTTAGTCATCTAAATTTTGGGTGGGTAATTTTTTTTTTCTGTACCGTCGCGAAATATTACCGTCGAACCCCTCACTACAAAAAAAAGCACGAAATGCCCCTAATTTTGTCCATCTAGGCATGGCCCTGGATAAATGTTAAAAAATAAATTCACATAAAATAATTGCCCTTTTCAATAATAATAATAATCACAGGCCGGGGACTTTCGAGCTATGACTCATCTTTTGTCGCATTTTTTAACTTTTTTTATAGATACACTTCCGTGCGCGGTGTTATAGAGTGGGGACAGCTGTCCGACAGCCGTCTTCGCTCGCTTCTCATCAGTGTTAAATTGATGCTACGCTCATAAACGTATGAAAAACTCGCTAACTCCCGAGGTCTAATAATAATAAAAAACATTGCTCCAGCTTTAAGGGTACCAGAGTTATTAATTAAAAACCTTATTCTTAATAAAATTTTAAAGGGCCGTAGTAGGGGGGCTTATTTCCAGACCAACCTTTAGAGGATCTGTTTTTGTTATTTTATTTTTCCAGACCAACCTTTAGAGGATCTGTTTTTGTTATTTTATTTTATTATAATTTTGGCATGCCAGTTACTGATCACCCTGTATGTATGCTAAAAAATAATTAATTACTTAAATACTTTAATTATTGTCTTATAAACATAAGTTTTAACTTATTGGTAATACCTACATAGTATGTAATAATATACAAGTTACAATTACCTCTACGTAAAACATTAAGCAAAACAATTAATTTGTTAGTCCATGAGAAAAATTTTCATTGTGCCACATTTAGTGTTATTTTTTTCATAATATTTTTCAAGAAATAAAGAAGAATCATGTGTTATAATCACGGGTCGAATCAAATTAGAATTTTAAAAAACTCTTTTTTCAAGTAAATAGACACTTTAAACTATTGTTCACCAAGCAGAATGTCATGTCGACGATGTTAATACTCAGTGAGTCACTTGGTCATGGTCCATGATTCATAGAGAAAGGGAACGTTCAAGTATTATGTAACGCAAATTATGATCATTTTGGACCCCCACCCACCCAGTAACGCTATTTTCCTATACCATTAACATGGGCGTAACACTCCAAAATGACCCCCCCCCAGGAGCGTTACGTAATACTTGAACGTTCCCTGGACCATGACACTAAGTATTAACAGCGTCGACATGACATTCCGCTTGGTGAACAAGTGCCTATTTTCTTGAAAACAGTTTTTTAAAATTCTAGTTTTTGCTTGCCCCTGGTAATAGCTACTTCTATCCGACCCGTGGTTATAACCAGTCATCGGCGAATTTCCAGTGCTCGCATAGGCGCCGCGTCGATTTTATCGTAGACGCGAGGTTTTAAATATTTACATTTTTATTTTCTTCGAAAAACACCGATATATTTACATATTTCTAGTTAATATGTATATTCAATATTGTTGTGTGTAACAAATTAGTCGTCAAATGTTTCGATTTAGTGACCTTTATAAAAATTTCCCTCATAATTCGGCAAAATTATTCCGTAAGCCTATGTTTCTGTGTTTATTTTCAACGTTGATGAGTCATAACTGAATTTATTCCGATTAATGGTTATAACAAAAAAACTTTTGTTTAATTTTGAACCTTTTAGGAAGGTACTGGCACCAAAGACAAACGGAAAAAAGACTTTTTATTTTTTTTACATTTCTCCACAATCAGACTATTTGGATTGTATTTTGCAATAACATGTTAACCCACATTATGAAATGACAGTGCTATCTAAAATAAAATATTTAGCAAAATTTGCTTAATTTTAAGAGTTTAAGTCCAAACATTTAAAAAGATCAAGAAATTACTTACGATTTGGGTTTACGTATTATTGCATAACAATTCATTTAAACAAAAAAAAAAAGAAATTTCAGGTCGATCACCACACATTTAAAAAGTCCAAACCAACTGAGTAAAATACTCACACCAGCGTAAAAAATACTCGATCGAGTACCTGTACTATTTTTTCTACGAAAGTTGCTAAGGTGCGAAAGTAAAAGGCACGCGTGAAGGAAAAGGTTCTTACGGACTTCCCATTACATACTTGTTTTTTACAAGACATTTTTTTAAATTAATTATAACAATAAAACTATAATTAAATAATATGTGATCAATTCATTAATAGTTTTTAGGTTGAAAGGTTTTTTCTTTTAAACTTTTTACCTTTAAGTCAATTTTAAAATTTCAGTATCCTATTCAAGTTAAAATTTAAAACCATGCCAGAAGTGTTTCGTATTTGTAGTGTAATTTTTGTATTATTTTTAGTATATCATAATATTTTAGCAAAAGGTGGGTATATTTTTAATAGGGACGCTGGTAAACCAAAAACTCGCACTAGTTCTAAAAAAATAATGCTAAAATGAAAGCTTTTAGTGCACAAAAATAAAAAATGTCCACGACTCGCCGGCGAAAAGAATTTTATATACTTTTTATCCACGAAGGTACTACAGTCCAAAGCTTTAAAAAGCAAAAAAAAAATAAAACGATTACACTGACATTTACTTGACAATAAAAAACCAATATGGGACACCCCGTACAGAGCGGTAGTCCAGACAAAGGTTTTCAAGAGCCTTTTTGAAAAAGGCTTTTCGTATTATTTAAAATGTTTGATTTTTTTTCTTATTTTCAGATGTAGAAAATTTAGAGCTACCAGATTTATTCAAAATAGAACAATGTTCCCCCGGTTTTCATATCTGCGAACTTCGCTACAAAATTGGCCCTAAAAACCATACAGATCCAGTACTATGGAATAAACTCCAGGTAAGCATCTTATTTTCGCCCGCGTCAGTAAAAAAAATGAAAATTTGTATTTTTTTAAGAGTGATGTAGCCTAAACAAAACTGCTTCTGTCGCACACTTATACTTCCAAAATTATATTATCCCGGACAGACTGACAAGACAGACAGATTTTTTTCGGGGGTAAAAACCAAATGGATCGTACAACGTTTTTCATTTTTTTTTTAATTTTTGGGTAGGTCAGTAAATTTTTTTTATTATTTTTTAGATAACAGAAAACGACAGAGATCGATATGACAGGACGCGGCCAAGCCGAGTGTATTGTGTACCAAACTCGATCAGGGGCGATGAAAAAAAGACTGAAGAGTTCCTGATAAAAACTGCAAATGAAGAAATGGATAAATTTCGATTAGAGTTGGAATTTATTGAACACATACTGTGCAGGACTGTAGACATGCAACTTGGACTTTATGAACTTATTTTTGGGTAAATAACACAATTTTTTGCAAAATTTTGACCACCTCCCCCGTCCCCATGTAACGCTTTGTAGCACTAAGACTTACCCCCTATAAATTTGTTACTCTAGCAGCCAGAATTCCCCTCCCCTAAAAAAATGTGTGAAATAACAAATCCTTTTTATCTGTTCTAAAATAAATAAAAAGCATTACGTAACGCTACATCAGTTCCCCTCCCCCTCGTAACGCAAACTAACGCAAATCACTACCCCCTCTAAGTGTGTAACGTATTTTAAATATAGCCCCTTAAACAAAAATAAATTATGGCTTCTCAAAATCATTTTAAAAATATGAAAAATAAATAGTTGAATGGTGATTTTTAAGAGCTTTAAAATGATGTGTCACATGACTCACATTATATTTTAAATACTCCCTAAATCTGGAGCTAGATTCAGTATATTTTTCAAAAGTGTTTTCGTAACCTTCGTTTGAGAATTGTAATAATTATTCTTGTTTGCGAGATATTGTCTGTATATTAAATATTTCTAATATCGATACCTTCGTTCCAAACTGCTTTATCTCGAAATTAGGTCAATTTAACAACGCTCTGGTGACACGTTGCGCAACGTACGTTATTAAATTGAACCTAGTTTCAACATACAACAGTTTAGAACTGATGTATCGATGTGTTTAATTTCAGTTTGGGACTACTGTTATATGCTGGTTTTATAGTTTTCGCCACAAAATATGATTATGACATTCGCAAGAAACAAAGTGATGTAGCATATAAAGGTACTGTTAACTTTACATAATGACAGAGAAAGGGTTATGTTCCTAACTTTTATAAAAAAAAACATTTTTATAAAAAAAACCCTATATCGCATCTTGTTCCCATTTGGGAACATAACTTCAAAGTAGGAACACGGTGCGGCGTAGGGTTAATATTGGTCAAACGATATATAAAGGGTGAGTCGGGAGGAACGGACCAAACTCCAGGAGTGTATTAACCACATAAAAAATATTTAAAAAAAAAACTCATTATCCGATTTTTATTTATTTTTTCAAGTTATAGCGTCATTACAATTTGAGTTTTACTTTTTATGGAGAACTGAATTTTTGTTTTACATGGGACAATGAACAATATTAGTTAGTTTTTAATTATTTTAATGTGTAGAATAGACTGCTGAAGCTTGGTCCGTTCCTTCTGACTCACCCTGTATATTTTTATTTATTTACAAGATTTTTTTAGATTTTTTTCTATATTCTTTTGTGGGATTTGGAAAGTCTACAATATTTTTTTAGGAAACAAGTACGTACTGGCGTTTTCACTGAAATCAAATTTCGAAATATTTTTGAAGCCAAATACAAGCGAATTGTATAATAAACTGAAATGTATGCAGGGTGTCAGGACTTGCTGTATGTGTGCCGTAATTTTGGGGCACGCCGCCCTTAATTTTGCCATTGGCTATACTGAAAACTGGGAATATTTGGAAAAAGTGAGTAAAAATATTAATTTTGTATAGTCCCTAATGAAATTTTCTTTTAAACGGTATCCCACTTTGATACTTTGTGATCCGAAATATTTTAATTCACTGTGCACGGTGTTTGCAGTCTTATGGCAAATATTAAAGATGATGATTCTACATCACAAGACTGCAAACGTGTAGGCAACTTACTGAAATCGCACGTAAGTTATTTAGCTGGCTATTTAAACGCCTGACGGAACATAACCTAACTCTTTGCTTTAGATAGATTTTTTTCGCCTGTTTGTTGTTTTTTATGCATATGAGGAGGCGTAGCCCCCTCATTAAAACTAGGAGAATACAATTCTGACAAAACATATAACTTAAAAGCCTTAAAAACCCTAAAAATCAGCCAATAAAAATACGGGACGTACACTTAGCTTCGTGTACGTCAGACGTGCAAATAGCCTGTTCCTTTTTTAAATCAGAATATCTCGACTTACAGGGCATTACATTTTAAATGCAAAACTCCGTTATAAAGTAAATTAATTTCACTTTTTCAAAAAAAATTGTGAAATTTTTTTTTTCTTTTACGAAAAAAAAAACTATAGTAAAGTACGTATTTTTTTATGTAGTGTATGAAAAACAACATTCAAGTACTGATGAGTGCGGGCATGTTCGTAGTTCAACCCTTTTTCTTGGTCACTGGTATACTTTTGACAGTTTATATGGAAAAACATATGGAAATGCATAAAAAGCTACGCTTTAAAGATGTTGTACTGGGTATTATCAATCGAATTTTAAGGTTGGTATTAATATAATTTTTTTTATTCGCTCTTATGTATGTTCCCCATTTAAATGAGGAGAATACAATTTTAACGAAAAATATACCTTAAAAGCTTTAAAAACCCTAAAAATCGGCCAAAAAAAATACTGGACGTGGAAATACCTGCGTGGGCGTCGGACTTCCTAATAGCCGCTTCCTTAAATTAAATAATTATTATTAAATTTTTATTTTGGACCGCACTGAATATTAATTATAGCGGTGACTTTTTTTTAGATTATGGCCAGTTATGATTTTTATGGTATTAATGCACAGGACAAAATTTCCCTCAAAGGTCATAGATGGCTCCCTATCGGTATTATTTGAGTGTGACTATACTGCATGTGTAAATAACTGGATGGCGACAATATTTTTTTATTCAAATTTAGTGGTACCCCAACATACTGTAAGTAAAATAGTTACTTGTGCCCAGTAAAAACATCCCTTCTAGCCAATTTTTTTACAGTGTTTTAATAATATATTTTCCAGTGTAACATAACAACATGGTATCTCTCGGCGGATATGCAATTGTTTATATTTTCGATGATGGTCCTATACATAATTTATAAATTTAAGCTACCAAAATATAAGACGCTTTTGGTATTTTTGGTACTAGACATTATAGCAAAAGCTGGGTGGCTCTATTCCATAGGGGCCGACCAAATAATATTCAGCACAAAACCAGAGTAAGATATTTCTGAGTGTATACTTAACGTATAAATAATCTGTATAATATACTTTGCCCGTAAAAAATAATTATTTTTTCATTTTATTTTATTTTTTGACAGAACTTTATTAATCATATTTTTTTAGCTAAATTTTCTTTTAACCCTAGGATACATACCCTAATAAATATACACATTTACGTACCCCAGGCCTGGGTGGCCCGATTAGAAAAATTAACTTTTTAATAGGTATTCAATAAAATTAAACTATTATATTTATGGTTTAGTATGTTTTTGTTTCTTTATACAATAATAATAAAACTATAATATAATAAAAACCCAAAAGAAAATGAAACAAAATGCTTTAAAATATCTTAAACACTATTAAAATAATCAGTAACAAAATAAATGAAAATAATTTAGTCCTTAGAAAAGCAATTATTACAAATTTTGGTACAATGTTCATTGCAAATGTTATTTTTACATTTTTGACAAGTCATTTTACTTTTTCTGCCAACTTTGAGGGGCATAAATAGCATTTTTTTCCTATTGGACGGTTTGGACTTCTTATTGTTAAACTGCTTATAACATTTAACTTTTTCTGAGTGTACGAAAGCCGCAAAAGATCACTTTCCGCATAAAATAAATAAATATTTTAAATATTTTTTTTTTCAGTAATTTGTTATTTCACAATTTACTACTTAAAAATAAATTTGTTGACGCATGGTATCTTCACACAATGGCACAAGCGCCAACTTACATTGTCGGTCTTATGTTTGGATTATTTTTTTATGAAACAAAAGACAAGAAATTTGTGCCTACCAAGGTAGGTAAAAAATACTATCACCAAAAACAACATTCCCCGAATTTTACAAAAAAAAAAACGGAACAAAATAGAAAACCTCGGAAAAACTAAATTTTCAGAAAAATTATCAGATATACAATTTTTTTTTCGTCAAAATTCGATGATAATATCATTTTACATATTATGTAAATTTACATGTTATGTAAATTTATTATAATATAAAATTAATTTAAATTAGAAAACGATTTGAGATAAATACCTAGATAAAGATTAGGAAAGTTAGTAAAACAAATGTTTTATGTGCAAAAAATATAATTCCCGCAAGAAAGAATCTGTCCGTCGGTTTGTCCAAAAGGCGCAAACTATTTTATTTTATTATGTTTTTTCATTTTACTGAAATTGTTTTATCGTTTTTTTTTTCTCTTTCAATTTTTTTATAAGGGAAAGTATACCGGGTGATTTTTTTTTATGTCCACCCCCAAAATTAAGATTAATCTTCATTCGATAAAAATCAAACTTGGGTGATTTATATAATTTTACATTGGCTATAAAATGGCGGATTTATTTTTTTTGTTTCACTTCCGGTTTCGCCGGAAGTGGCATAAATATGTTTTTTTTTTAATGGAACACTGTATTTTTTTACATTTTGATTGTTTGTTTAACCTCGTACTATTTTACTTAAATTAAGCATCCCCTAAGTCCAGGACTTGTGTAGGCTAGTAGTAGAGGGAACCACCGGTTTATACTGACTTTCGAACCAGTTTCTAGGGAGTGTCCTTTTCACTTATCGCCTGAAAAAGTCAAATCGGCGCCAGTGAGAATCGAACTCGCCCAAGTTTCGTTTTTATCGAATGAAGATCTTAATTTTGGGGGTATATGGTATATGGTTTTGTCGACAGCAACTAAACTAAGCTTTTTATAAGCATTTTGTAAAAACAACAAGGTGTTTCACTTTTTTTATAGAGTTAAAATGCTCTTTTTAGCTTCAACACGTGGCTTGGTTCATCATCTCTTTTGGCCTACCATTTTTTTGTGTGTATTTCTCGTCATTGAACTTTCAACAGTCAAATAAAGTATTAGTTGCCTTTTTGGCAGCCTCGATTAAGGCTATTTATGCCGTTGGATTTGGAGTAGGCATTCTTGGAATGGCACACAACATGGGAGGTAAGAATTAGGTCTCATATATCGTCATCTAAAGGCTCTAACGGTCTAACTCCAAAAGGTCATATTTTTCAGGAGACTTAAAAAACGATTTAAAACTTAATTATAGCAATTTAGAACTTTAAAACTAGCTTGTTCACAGGTAAAAATGTTTGAAATGTGTTAATGTATTTAAAACTTTTCATTGTTATCTATTTTATATAAATTATTTGAAAATTAAATTTTAACCACAGAATCTAAATTCACTAATGGTCTAACTCCAAGGGAAGATAAAAGAGGATACCTATCGTATTATATCGCGTAATATTATTACAAAAAATTTATATTTTTATATTTAATATATAATATTACTACTAGGTAGGCATAATATATATACATTATTAATGGCAATAATTATAATTATCATCAAACAGTAAATTAACAAATATTTGAAACGGGATCCCCTGTTGTCGAAAAATAGTTTGACATTAGTGACAGTTCTCATTTAATTGTTTTCTCACAATCATATGATGGAGTTAGACACTTTGCTACTTAAAATATTTACATTTTTGCATTTTTTGAGGCTGATATTGGTTTAATGCAACTTTTTTTTTTTGAAGTATGTTGGTAATCAGATAATGAAGCAAATTTGATAAAAATCTCATTTTTGAAAAATTTGGAGTTAGACAACTAGAGCCTTTAGTGGACGATATGATGCCAGTAAAGGTTAAGTCCAAAACTTTAAATTTAAAAAGTTTTTGTATGTTGTTAAATGATCTGACGGTGTTTACAGTCTTCTGGCATACAATAAAGCGGATGATTCTACATCACAAAACATGAAAAACCAACATAGGAACATACATTCGGAAACGAACCCTAAGAGCGTTACCACCCTTTAAAATTTTAATAAAAATAGGTTTTTAATTCATAACTTTTTTTTTATTTAATTTATTTATTAATGACCCTTAAGCAGTGACAACACTGATGACAAGGCCTAAATTATTATAACAATAAATCTCTTATTTTACAAATATTACTTATTTTTTACAATTTTTGTAGAAAAGTATGTAGTGAAAATAAATCTTAGACTAGATATAATAAATATTTTTTGACTAGGTAATGAAGTATTTAATAAGTTTCTTTTGACTAGAAAATTAAAGCGTTTTATATTTGTGACAGTCTTTAGTTGATCGGGAATACTGTTAAAAATCACTGTTCCAGCATAAACGGGCGAGCATTGGGTCTTCTTCGTCATTCTTAATGGATTTCTAATATTCTGTTTTTTTCTGGTCTCATATTGATGTATCGTTGACACTATTGTTAAGGATTGGTTTGTCTTCAAGTTATTGTACATTACACCATGTATTAGTTTTACCAGTTCTAGTTTTTTTAGCTTTTTTAAATTCAACAATCGAGTTTCTTCATATATCATGGTAGTAGATGTCAGATAATTAAAACCAAATATAACTTTTACTGCTTTATTTTGTGTTGTGTATATTTTTTCCATTGCCGAATTTGAAGCATTTCCCCAGCAAGGTAAAAGGTATCTCAGGTTTGATTCCACTAGACTATGGTAGACAGTTTTTTTGCAGTTGATATTTAGATAGTTTGAACAACGATTCAGTGCACCTATGTAAGGCACAATTTTTTTATTACATGATTTATATGCGAGGTCCATGATAGTTTCTCATCAAGATGTAAACCCAGATACTTGTATTCACTGACTTGACTTAACTGATGATCATTAAATTGTATTTTGACTTGTTGATTTAATGGTTTGTTTTTTTGTTTAATTAGCATAAATACAGTTTTCTTTAAGTTAATACTTAGTTTATTCTTAAAAAGCCATTGTGAATATAGATTTAAGTCTTCATTTACCATTTCCATTAAGTCATTTATATTTAGTCCAGAGTATATCAGCGCCGTATCGTCTGCAAAAGTTAAGTATCTAGCTCTTAGACCCGGATGTTGTAGGCAGTGCACATATAAAAGATATAACAATGGTCCTAAGACCGAGCCCTGTGGCACTCCTATGTTCACAGTAGTCCTATCGCTGCACTCCCCATCTAATTCAACATATTGCAATCTTTCTTCCAAATAAGTTTTTAGTAGCTTAAAAATTGTACCTCTGAATCCCATATCTAGTAGTTTCTCCAATAAAATTCTAATATCCACTGTATCGAAAGATTTTTGAAGGTCAATAAATACAAGTATAATATACATGTTCTTGTTTAGTTCCACATTAGTATGTTCTAAAAGTTCTGTTGTTGCTCCTAAAGTGCTGCTTTTTTCTCTCTGGTACCCTTTGAGCTAAAGCGACAATTCGTTAATGTTATTTTTTTTTGAATTTATCCAGAGGCGTGCCTAACGGACAAATGTGTGAGGGTTAACACATTTTTGCCCCAAACTTTTTTATTTACAACTTTTTTGTATTTTGTAGAAGCAAACGTCAAAAAAAAAAGGCAATTAAGAGGGAGTATCATTTTGTGCCACCAAAAAGGTACTTTTTAAAAGGCTAGGCTTTAATATTAAATTTAGGTGTTTCGGTAAAGAAAACTTTTTTGCTCAGTTTTAAATAAAAATAGCCTTGCAGCATTAAAATTTTATTGGTGCTTTTTTTGTTCCCCGTTCAATATGTACATCTTCGAAGGACTTATTTCCGGACATATGTTCCTTTGTTGGTTTTTCATGTTTTGTGATGTAGAATCATCCTTCTTTATTTAATGGCAAAAGACTGAAAACGCCGTGTATAAATTGACCTAACTTTTTCAAACTACCGCACATGGACCAGATTTTTTTTACTTTTAGGAATTGTTAAGAAACTCTTTGAATGTAGACCAGTGGAACTAGTCTCAAGTTTAACCTACTGTATATATTTATTCCACATAGTGGTAGTACTTATGCCTTCAGGCAGTGCAAAGACTCTAGTTACATTTGATGTACCATATATAGTAAGTATGACCCAGAAAAAAAAAACAAAAAAAAAATAAAAAAAATATTTTTCAAAAAAATAATTTTTACCCCCCTTGTCCCACTCCGATTTTTACCAAAACCAGTTGAAACCGATAACTTTGGATAAGAAACCCTTGGTCCAAATTTAAAGTCTTTAGCTCAAAGTATTCTCGAGATACATATCTTCACGGCTTGTTTTTTGTTTTAGTTTGCTTTATTTTTTATTGATGTGCCCATTTGTATTCTGTTTGGAGCAGGACCGTATTTCATGGTCGAGTTGCCTTGGAGCAACGTTCAGAGCCTACTATTAAAAGGCAGCAGGGAAAGATCCAAGAAACAAAATTAAGACAAACAAATAAAAAGATTGATAAAAAAATCCTCCAGCAAATCAAAATCTTTTATTAAAAGTTTTTAACAAAATTTTAAGAAAAAAAGACCTTCAAAAATGCTAGCCAATATTTCCAAAGCGCGAGTGGAATACTCTACTTTTTCTATGACGTGTTAAAAAAGTAAAATTTATGTGATTATTTTATTATTTTATTAAATAGTAATAAATATATTTTGTTGTTAATTTTAATTAAAAAAAACAATATTTAAAGAAAACAATTGTGTATTTTTATTAAGTCGCCGCATTTTTCCATTTTCCCCGCATCCTCTACACATTTAAAATGATTAATATCTTGAATTTTCTCGATTTTTCTCAGTTTTTCCATGTCAAAAGTATCATCGGCTTTCAGCAATCCTGATTTTTCACTTAGGCATTTAAAAAGACACAACATGCCTGAAAATTAAGTATTTTATAGTAAGGGAAAATGGGGTAATCGTGTACGAGGGTACAGAATTTTTAAATATTTCAAAAAAGCTAAACCTTGCATGATAGTCTAAAAACTAGAAACGGTTTTTTTTATTTTCTAATTCAAATATAGGACTAGGCTAACATCCAAATTATATGTTTTTAATGCCTTTTATTTTTTACATTACCTTCGCTAGGGGCTTTGTTTGTAACTTCTTCTTTTGATACATCTGATATATTAATACTTGCATTTTTAATGCAGAATATTATGTCTTGATCACCAATTTCGCCAAATAATTTTGAAATTGGTGAATTTCTAAACGCCTAAAATAAAAATTACTATACAATCGTACTATAAAATTTGCCTAAAACCAAACAAAAACGAATTATTTTTTTCACAAAGCAGTTACAGCCAATACGGATATAAAGAAAAATGTTAAGTAAAAATTACATAATGACACTTATTTACGTGAAATGAAGGTAAAATTTACCAAACAGGTACAATTGTATTACTGTGATTTCTTTTAGTGTCCATTTATACAAAGTTACTTACCAAGTTGCTAGAAATCAAAAAACTAAGAAAAAACAATAGTTTTTTAAACTTCATTGTGTTTTATAAAATAAACATCAATAGAAAGATAATGTTAAATAAACAACAATAGGTATTTTAAAATTTTGTACTTACCTACGTATTAGGAACTTAATGTTACAAGGGATTATCAATATGTTTAACAATTTATTTATTCAAAAAATATTACATATGGTGACGTACTAATAACACCGCCACCTAGCGATGCTGGTTTATGATTGGCTAAAAATTGTTTCCACGACCGACACTGTTGTTCAAGTGTAAACACTGCCCAAATACAGACCCGAAGAGTTCTCACCCCGGTGTGAGATTCATCCCCCTTTGCTGAAAAAACCACCCCCAAACGTGACCTTATGACGCTTTTCTGCATTTTTCTCGTAAACCGTTAATCCGACGAGAAAATGTTAGGGGACTTATTATATTCTCCATTAAATTATGTATAAAACTTGTCCTATAAAGTTTTTGTGTATCTCCCACCCAACGCTGATAAATGTCGTTGGAAAATAGGAATATGTCTCAGCGCGAAGACAACAATACTATCCCACAAAATGAAATTTTTGATGCATAGCGAGAAGCATGCTTTTTTTCTGACTTAACCTATCTTAAAGCATTCTTTCTCCTGATTCTGAATCTTTTTTCAGATTTGGGCTACAGTAGGTATGGAGGTATATTTATTAATTTTTTTTTAATCTTTTGGCGGCAGAGGTATTTTGATTGGCCCTCGTAGCTATAATTAAATATTAAACATCCGGCAGTTTTTAAAAATATAACAATTATATGAAAAACACATATAATTTTTTTATTACATTAAGTTAATATGGAAATTTATGTTTAATGATTAACAATTAAATTATTATTGATAACAAGCCGTGAAGATGTACAATGCATGTATAAAGTAAGCCAACCCCCCCTCCCAATTAACTTTTCAACGGCTTAACATATCAACCTGAAATTTATAACACGTAAATACCATTAACCGATACTTTTTTTGGTATATATTGGATATGTCTAGGGGGCACGATGGAGGCAGGGGGCAATGGGCATATTTTTTTTATGGAAAGGGTGGTAGTATAAGACATCACTTATTAAATTCCCCTTTTGGCCCTATAATTTTTAATTATTAAAAAAAAATGTTGAAATTTCAATTTTTTTGTTGAAAAATGCGGTTTTCTTCATTTTTTTTTTTGAAAATTTCATTTATATCATCTCGTATATCATTTAAAGTTAGTTTAGGATTATAATTTACGTTTTTGTATTATGAAATTATTAATTAAACAATTTTTTTTTTTTGACTTTTTTAAAGAAATTTTCGTTTGGAATTTTTTCTCCCTCAAAAAACGTATGGTTAAACAGGGAATTGTATAAGTTTTAAAATGATGTAACCTATGATATATCATACCTATCATACGAACCCCCTTCTATTTAAAAAATTACCCCTTGCCCCTCCCTCCATTGTGCTCACTAGACTTACTAAAAAAATATTTAGGTTATGTTATTTACGTGTTCCAAATTTTAAGCCGTTCAAAAGTCAAAGGAAGGCGGATTTTTGACACGCACTGTATAATGCTAATGGTTTTTTTTTTCAAAAAAAGATAAAACTAAAACGAAAGACGAAAATGCCGGTATTTTCGAGTTAATCGTAGATTAACTATTTACCTGGGATTGGGAACAAATCTAATAATTATTATTTGTGGTAGGTAGGTACTTTTATGGCAAATATTGCAAAACAACAATGTTTATGAACAATCTTAGACAAACGGACAAAACATCGAGTTTCTTATGAAATAAATGTTGAATACAGGATAAATTACTAGTTCCTTACCATCCTGAGGGCAGAATTTCTTCTTTTAGAGCCATTTTTTCGCACTAATTTCTTCAGGTTTTTAACGTTTAACATGTTTCAACTTGTTTCTTGTGAGAGCGAAAAAAAATCTAGATGCTTTTTGTTTTATGGAGGTTATTACCATCTAGCGGCAGGAGGATTGAACTAGAGTGTTCACAGTGTTACCGCTAGATGGCGGGAAGTTCAATGTGGGTCTCTGTAGGTCGTCGACAGTAAATGACGTCATTTAGGGGCTCTATGGTCTAGGGGCAAAATCTAGTTACTTTTTTAGGTTGTTGGTAATTCTAGAGAAAATCACTCGCTGTGAGAACTTTCAGTTTATAAAAGCATTTTTTTCGTATTTTTTGAGAAAATCTGTTTATTAAAAGTTGTAAAATTATTAAATAATTATAAACAAATGTATTAAAACTAGTGAAAATGATTGTGGAACAAATTGAAGCCTTTAAAATATGGTTAACAGCTGTTTTAAAACCGATGTAAGTTGACCCCATAATTAATGAACTAAATATCGAAATATAGGTATAAATTCAATCTAGCTGATTATTTATTAATACAACGATTATTGTACATAAATTAAATGGTTTCTTCATGAGTATAACCTCACATTTAGTCCTAATGGTTGAAGTCAACATTTGTTACATCAGTAGGGACTATGGGGCCCCTGGTAAAAAAGGTTAAAATTTCCCAATTAATAATACACATTTTTAAGGCTTTGTATAACTTTTAAATGAACAAAGGATAAAAGTTTATTTTGGTTTACCCCCTACTGAGCCTGCTTCTCAAAAATAGACTTTTTTTGTACTTTTGGGACTCAAAGCTGCTTTAGTCCCTCTCTGGAGGGACTGAAGTGCTTTACTTAGTCCCTAGGCATTAAATATGAAAATATATACCCTCTTTTCCTCCTGTAGATACCTGCAATGAATTTAGGTAATTTAATTTGTAGGTGTGAAGCAGATCCAGCTGCTCTAGCAAAATATGTACTAGCATTAATAAAAAAGGACAAATCACAAGATGAACTTCGTAAGAGTATGGTTGGTCAGCTAGATGTCTTTTTGGAAGGAGGTATGAATATATATACCATGCAATTATAAAGTGCCGAACACTTTTTAATGCAAAACTGGCATTAGCGATGAGTAAAATGCAAGAAAGCAGTGTGTGTTTTACTGGCCACTGAGCTGTTGTACTTAGCAATCACATGGGCTTGTCGCGCACAACTCTAACAGAGGCGTGGCTTCAAACAAAGAGTATTTTCTTTTCAAACTGTTCTGCACTTTATAATCGCCCTATATATATATATATATATATATATATTTTTTAACTTTGATTTAAGGAAGTATACATAATGTATACATAACACTTTTTCCATTTTAGAAACCGAAACATTTGTAAATCTTGTTTTTGAGACACTAGAAAATAAAGAATACATCAAAAACCCACCAATACCCAACACCAATCCACCAAATCCTAATATTAAGGCTCCAGCCAAAGAAAACAAAGTTGTGATTGAACCGAATGATTTACCAGATCTGAACGAGTCCATAAATGGTGAAAAAAAAGATTTAGAGTTGAAAAGAGACAGGGAAATCAGAAAAACTTCTGATAGTGTGAGTTTTTTATTCTTTTTTATGCAATACTGTATTTTTTGTCTGGGAACTTTGTGACCAGTATAACTTGAGAACACTTTTAGCTAAAGATTTCGAATTTGCGTCATTGATCCCATAATGAAGTCTTTAGATGAGATTATATTTGGTAAAATTTATTTTTCAAAAAGAAAAAAATATATTCTTTTGAAAAAAACTATGATTAGAAGAGTATTATTTTGTTGATAGCAGTATTTTTTATTAATAAGCCCCTAATGGCTTTAAATTTTTTTATTGTGTTTACTAAAATCGGGGAAAATTTTAACTTTTGATTAGGGAAATCAGGAAATCTAAATCTGCAAATGATATTTAATCGCAATATTTGAATTTGCCCCATGGTTGATGGTCTCCCATGGTTGAATTTGCCCCTGTCTACCCTAAGTAATAAAAAATATTTTCAGGAAAAAGATGATAAGCCTTTACGTCCCCGTATACGCGTCCACAGTCCCATACCCCGTAACCGTTCCCGTACTCGTTCCCGTTCGTGGGACAGAAGCAAAAGGTCCCGTTCTCCCCGCGAAAAATCCCGGGATAGATCCCGCGAACGGGAACAACACCGCCTGGAGCGGGACAAACGGGAACGCCCCAGGTCCTGGAGGAATAAATCGAATGCCTGGAGGAACAGGAGTCCTACCACTTGGGAAAGGAGATCCAGGACTATATCTCCGAATCGTTTGAGGAGTAGATCGAGAAGTCCACGGCATCACAGGTAATGTTGTCCAAAAAAAGTGTAACATATGTAAGGCTCAAGTCAGAAAGACTTTTGTTAATGCCTTATGGATTTTCAAAAAATATAATCATTATTATTAAAACCTCCAAAACTCCTCTGAAGTTTGGCATTATCAAACGTTTTCTTCAATTTATGATTTTTTAAAAAGTTGCGCCTTCTATAACTTTCTTATTTTTGAATTTATTTTTTATTAACTGGTAGGATTGATTCTTATAATAAAAGTAATTTTTCATAAAAAAATAATTTCAAGCTTTTTTAAATTTTTAGTCCCCTATAGATTTTTTGGGGGAATTATTTTTAAAAACAATAGGGTTCTAGCCCAACTAGATCTTGTTCTGATTTTTCTTTATTATAAATTTGGTTAGGATGACAATATCTGCAACATTTGCAAATTTTCTGCCTCATTTTTTTATATTCTAATAAAAAAAAAAATGGAAAATAAATATTACAAAATTATTTTTTTTACAATTTCCAGGAGATATAGACGTAATACGGGAAGCAGAAGTAGATCCAGATCTCCGGACAAAAGGGAACGTAGGGATTCTTTGAAGGATAAAGACCTTTCGAAACCTGGAACCCCAACGCCGGATTCGAACTCAGAAAATATAGACTCGAGGTCGACTCAAATGTCTAGTGTCGTGGTGTCGCAAAATAACAAGAGAAGGTGCAGAGATTTTGACGAAAAAGGTAAATATTATTTCCAGAGGCTGGACTTTTAGTATTCATTTAAAGAAATCATAAGGAGTTATGACCCTTAAAAAAGGCTCTTAAAATAAGGTTTGTCAGGACAATCTTGTATGGTATAACTTTTTTTTTTCCTACTTTAGGATACTGTATGCGAGGTGAAATGTGCCCCTACGACCATGGCATGGACCCTGTAGTCCTCGAAGATGCTCAGTTGTCCAGAGTCCTAACTTACAATCCTAATGGGGGACCCATGGAACCCAGGGTTCCGCCCCCCATGATGAATCCCGTCGGAATGATGGGGCCCAGACCCATAGCCCCAGAGTATAACCCGCAGGCGCCGCAAATGTGGAACCGCGGGGGCGGAGGTGGGTTTAGACCCCGAGGAATGGGGCCAGTAAGGGTGAGTGCTACAAAATTATTTAAATTGGACTTTTTATTACACAGCCCCACAAAAAAAAAAAAGTCTGGATCTCTAGACCAGACATGTGTATCCTTATGTATTTTTGCCCGCTGAATCCGAATCCGAGGTCAGAAAAAGCCCTACACCCCAGGAATTGGCCCCAGAGGCCGAAAATGGCCGCTAAAAGGTGTGAAACGGGAATTCCGGCATGACGGATGCTCAGGGCAGGTTGAGATTGCATTCTCAAGGCAAAGTCGAATTAGTGGCTAACGGTGGTTAGATCCGACAGGCATCGCGGCCCCTGAGGCCGGAAAATGGGCCCTTGGGGCCCGAAAAATCGAGATTTTCACGTCGGGATCGCAGTACTTGGATTTTCTTGAAACTTCAAACTGCAGCTACGTAAAGAGGCTGGAACCTCTTCCAGGCCCATTGAAATTCACGCCCAGGGTCCGGAAAATGGGCAGTCAGGGCAGGAAAATCAAGATTTCCACGTCGTCATCACGGCATTGACGTTTCTATGGACTTTCAAACTCAGGAAACACTGACGATGTTGGAACAATTCGTGGCTCATTGGAATGTATGCCCGAGGCCCTGAGGGCCCGTTTTTCGGACCCTGGGTGTGAATTTCAATGGGCCTGGAAGAGGTTCCAGCCTCTTTACGTTGCTGCAGTTTGAAGTTACAAGAAAATCGAAGTGCTGCGATCCCGACGTGAAAATCTCGATTTTTCGGCCCCCAGGGGCCCATTTTCCGGCCTCAGGGGCCGCGATGCCTGTCGGATCAAAGCTCGGTTACCCACTAATTCGACTTTGCCTTGAGAATGCAATCTCAACCTGCCCTGAGCATCCGTCATGCCGGAATTCCCGTTTCACACCTTTCAGCGGCCATTTTCGGCCTCTGGGGCCAATTCCTGGGGTGTAGGGCTTTTTCTGACCTCGGATTCGGATTCAGCGGGCCAAAATACATAAGGATACACATGTCTGGTCTAGAGATCCGGACTTTTTTTTTGTGGGGCTGTGTTATTAGCCTAGCCAAAAAAAAAAACTTTTTTTGAAAAGTATCAAAAGTATTTTTGTGTAAAAAATATTTTAAAATAACATAAAAAATAGCCTACTGGACCCGAGTCCCCTTTCGCTATGCCACTGTATTGTAGTTTTGCTTTTAGTTAAATCAGTCCATTTAAAAAATACATGCATGTTATTTTTTATACTTGTTGCACCTTTCAAAAGATTAATTTAATTATAAAATCAGGGATTTTGCAATTTTTTTTAACTTTATATTTTTTTACCCACAACTTGAACTATAGAACAAGAAAATAAATAAAAAGTTACGGAGATCACGTGACCCTTTTTTGTTTTGGCAAGAAAACCGAGTGTTTTCCAAAATTGAACTAAAAGTGAATAATGGCGAACCGTGACACTTTTTTTTAAGCCCTTTTCAAGCAGTACTGAATAAATAACATCCTAGTATATTTTAAATTTTTATCTCACGTTATTTTTTATTTGTACAGTAGTAGTAATGGTAGCAATACTATTCATAGTAGCAGTAGTAGTGATGGTAGCAGTAGTATTACTTATTGTCGATTTTTTTTCTAAAATAATGTTTTCTCTGGTACTTTTGAAGATGCCCTCTGTCGGCATGTTCCCTAACCAACCGCCGAACATGCAACGCGAACTAATACCAGTGCCTGTGATATCGAACCCAATAAACCAGCCAACCGACCCATTTTACCCACCAAATTTCCAACAGAACCCGAACCCGTACCAAAACCACCATCCAGACAACCACGCATTCAAGAAAAAGAACTTTGACTTTAACCGATTGGGAGCAGCAAACAAATTCAAAAACCCGTTAAACTGTTCTTTGGAATTGAAAAAGGTACCGGTCGGTCTCAACAGTATAACACACCTGAACAATCATTTCTCAAAGTTTGGAAAGATTGTTAACATTCAAGTTCAGTATGAGGGAGATGCCGAAGGGGCTCTGGTTACGTTTTCTAGTCACGCTGAAGCTAACGCAGCTTACAGAAGCACCGAAGCTGTTTTGAACAATAGATTCATTAAAGTTTTTTGGCACAATAATAATCCAGAAAATAAACAAGAAAATGTACCTCCGAGGAGCGTAAAAGATAGACTAGGAAGCCAAAATAACGTTCCTCCAAACATTAATAAAGTTTTGAATCTTGTGCAACCTGTAGCTGATGTAAAAACCGAAGCTGTGGAAGAAAAACCAGCTGTCAAGGAGGAAAATGAAAAGGAAAAGGCTGAAATTAAACAGGAAGCTAAAGCGCAAGCTACAGCTGCGATAATAAAGAATCAGGAATTGTTAGCTGCTAAAGAACAGATCAAAAAGAATCAGGATGAAAAACGGAAGGACGTCTTGAAAATTAATAACGATTTGAGGAAAAGGAAGCAGGAATTGTTGGAGAAGCAAATCAAGCAGCAGAAGATGTTGATTGATAAAATTGCTAAGAGTAAGTAATATTAATGTTTTTTTATGAGTGGCTGTCTCATTTTGAGTGGGCAGACCCTTGGTATTCATTTAACGGGGTCTAGCAAAATTCAGTACTCATTTCAAACCACATTTCACTAACTGGACCACCATTTTGATACTGTTGTTATACATTTTTGGGATACACCCATTTGAAATATCTTTTTATAAACATCTTTATATACATACGTGACGTATGATACGTCACTATGTAATAATAGCATCAATATGATGCTCTGGTTATTAAAATATCGCTTAAAATGCCAGTTTGATTAAAAATAGTCTTTTAAAAATTCTGACTTTCGCGAGCACCTGGTAAATGAATACTAAAAGTCCGGCCTCTACTCATTATTGAAATCGACCGAAAATCTCTTTTTTTTTATTTAGAATATCATGAAACGCTAAAATAATGTGATAAAATTGAATGTTAAAAAAAATTTCGGTCTGTTTGTCCTTTTGAACGGACTCTCCGACTAGAAAAAAATTGTCACAACGATTCAGGACATTTATAGTTTGCATCACTTGAAATATGGTTAACATTGGGGTAGGGTAAGGGGGGAAAAGGAGGCAAAAACTAATATTTTTGGCGATTACTTAATTAGAGTTTTTCTTATGACAAAAATTCTTGCACATTTATAAAGCATTATAAATTTCCTACAAAAATATCTGGAATCATTTTTGTGATAGGCCTGTTGGTTTCCGAGATAAAAATGAATGTCTTAAAAAATTATATTAAACTAGATAAAGGTGCCTTAAAATTTGTCCATTATTATTGTTGTTGTTTTTTTACAGTTCCTGCCGGTCCCCAGCGCGACAAAATCCTAGAAACGATAAAAAAATCCCAAGAATCAATCGAAGCCATCAAAAAGGACATAGAGCAGTCTTCTACATCCAAAACCACAGCTCCTGCGAAAAAAACAAAAGAAGACACGCAGAGGGAGCTACTTGACATGGAGTTGGACCTGATTTCGAAACAACAAGAAGGTCAAGATACGTCCGAGCTACAACGTAGGTTGCTGGAATTGCGCACGCGCGTCTCACAAGTCAGAGGAGGCCGTGGTAGAGGTAGAGGGGCGACGAGGTATCCGACTCCTGTCATAGGCCGACATCTGTTGACGAAAAATAACAAGATAGACAATACAAGTGAGTATAATAGTATTATTCAAAAGTACAATTTTCGCGCTGTTTGGACTTTTAAATTTCAAGATATTGACAGTTAAAGATTTTAAAATCGCCCTTTAATGGATTAATTTTTTAAGAATCTTTCTAATAGCTTTTTTTGTTTTTTATAGAACTTAAAACGATAGCAAAAACGCTTAGTCCGGGTGTAGCGGCCAATACGACATTTCAAAAAACAACCGTGGACCATAGACCCACCAGATTGTTGGTTTCTGGTTACGAGACTGACGAGCAGGAGGGTGTGCAGACGCATTTCCAGGTAAATAATAATATTAATAAAACCATTTATTTTTCCGCACTTTTATGCATTTTTCAATAATTTCAAAAAAATAAAAACGGAAATTAATTTAAGTCTTAAAACACCAAAAATTTATTTTAAACCAGTGTCGGAGACTTTCACAATTAAAATTTGATGCTTTTATGTAATTATTTTATGCATAAATGTTTGAATAAAAATATCTTGTCTCACAGGGCATCAAATTTAAAGTCACCGTTTGGACTTGAGGCCCATTATGATTTTTCTGAATCTTGACAGGACAATAATAATTTCGTATTTAATAAAATTTATATATTTTTTTTAGCAATATGGTGAAATCAGTGATTTCTCAATTGACAATACTTTGCCCAGTACTACAATCACTTACAAAACTAGAAAAGAAGCGGAAAACGCCATGTTGAAAGGAAAACACTTCCAAGTAAGTTTTCAAAAAGAAAACTTGTACAAATAATATTTCCACAGTAAAATTATTATTAATATTATTATTTTAGGATCGTACTTTATCAATAACTTGGTGCAACAGTTTATCAATTAACAACAATCAAACTAGGCTAGTTAGAACACCGTCAGTGACATCTGTCAAAGTGACAATGTCAGAATCAGAAGAAGATCAGCTGATAGATACGAGCTTACTAGATGGAGATGATGAGGTAAGACTTTAAAACCATTTTTTTACATTTTTTAAATTAGAATGTCAAAAAATGGATAGAAAAAAACTGTCAGTCAGTCTGTCCATTTGTTTGTAAAAAAGTCCAAACGGAATGTCCGACTTAAAAAAATCTTTTACCAAAAGATTCAGGACCTTTTCACTTTGCGTTGTGTGATACATGGTTAACATTGGGGCAGAGTAAGGGAGGCATACAGGGAAAAAAACTAAGATTTTTGACCATAACATAAGATCATAGTACAAAAATTATTTTACAGTTAAAAAATATTATTTACGTATTTTTTCAGTTGGCTGGTCCTGAAATTGCTGAAGAGGTCCTTCTTCAGGATGATGAAGAGGATGAAGATGAAGAATCAAGGTCATGGAGGCGATAATATTGTTAGAAGAAAAAAAATTCACATAATTTTGACTTTTTAAATAGATTTTTTTTTAATTTTACACAAAGAACGTTTATGTTTTAATCTAAACATCAGGTTAAAACATAAAAAAATTATTTTTAATATTTAAATTATTATTCACAAATTTTTTTCACATTGTATAAAGTCAAATTTATGCAACCAATTTTTTTAATTGTTGATAAAAATCACATAATTGTGGAACAAAATATTTCTAAAATGTAGTTTTTACATTTTATAATATTTAAAAGTGGAAAAGTAATTTTTTACTTTGTGTAAGTCAAAAATCTGATTACAGTTGAAAAAAATTAAGGGGTAGGTTTCAATATCACTATTTTTTTTGTTTGTCACACTCTGTTTTTTATATCTAAAAACATGATTCTACCAATTTTTTCTAACATTTTTTCAGATTTTTGATAACATTGATTTGTTTTGTATTAAATAAGATGTTAATATTAAGAAAACATGATAAAGTTGCCCCAAAAAAAATAAAAATAATATATATGGTAGATAAAAAAAAAGATTACAACTAACATTTTGTAAGAAATTATAACAAAAAAGATCAAAAATGAAACGGTGAAAAGAATAAAATAAAATATCAAAAAACCGGAAAGCAAAATAAAATTAAAAAAATAGAGTTAATAGAATATTTTAAAAAGAGTATATTTTATTATAAACAATGGGGCAACAAAAAAATAATTTGATCCAAAAAAGAAAGAATTTACTTCAAACATGGTGTAAAAGTATCAAGAGATTTTGGTACCATGGTTATACTGTGCTAGAAAAAAATTAAGAACATCAAGAGATTCAAGAAAAAAACAGGTAGGTTATTTTCCTGCACTACATCAACGCACTAAAAAAATTGGGTAACCATTATTTTCAAATTATTTCGTCATACCTTTTGAATGCTTGTACCCAAAGATGTTACACGTTTCAATATTAAGCAATTTACATGCCAAAAAAGGCGCCTTTGAAGCGCTTCAAGGCAAAACGTTTAAAAGGTTTTACTCCATTTTGAGTAAAAGTATATTTTAAAGTAAGTATGTTATTTCTCTTCCGAAAACTTTTTTAGAACTGTTACAGTAGCAGTAAAAACGTTTCAGGAAAAGTCTGTACAGTAAATTCAGGTCTATTCAGGTGCGTAAACAATATTGCCAAAATAGCAAAAAGTCCTACTATTCTACTGGCTAATTGTCTCGAAGGAAAAGCCCATTCTTATCGATGAAGACAAGATGTACAGAAGAAGAAGAAGTTTTTTTTTTGAGGTTAGAAAACTAAAAATTCCATAAAGTTCCTTAATGTCAACAGTAAGCTGAAAATGGCCAAATATATAGCCCAATTGATAATCGCCGGCAGTCAAGTAGTGGGTAGGGCCTTTGCAAGAGCCATTAAGCAAGAAATAGAGGCGTCTCAACAAGCAGCACAAAGGTTAGGTAATGCCCAAACAAGAAGTGAACGAGTGGCTAACCAGAAACTAGGACTCTCTTTAGATGAAGCTAAACAAATTCTCAACATTAGTAATCTATCGAAGAAAGAAATAGATGTACAATATGATGCATTATTCAAAGCTAATGATAAATCGAAAGGAGGTTCATTTTATTTGCAGTCCAAAGTCGTAAGAGCTAAGGAAAGACTGTATTTAGAGATTAAAGAGGAAGACAGTAATAGTAAAACTAAAGTGAAAGAAGATGTCCCTGGCAGTGATCAAAAGACGTAGAATTTTTTGAGATAAAATTGAACAAATTAAGGCAATTTTAGGATATATGTACAAATGTTTTATTGAATAATATATGTGATTATTATTAATTGGTTGATAAAATGTTGATTTTCATTAGAAACAAATTTTTTTTTCATAATTTACTAAAAATTTAGTTTGAGCGACATTCTTTTAGGTTGTAGTCCAAACCGAACTTTGGTAGTTCAAATGGTCAGTGCTGCCAAACCAAAAAAGTAAAAATCTCCGAAATTTTTGTTCAAAATCTCCACAAGGTATCCGCAAAATCTCCGATACTGTATGTGCTATTATAAATTATCTAAAAGCATAACAACGTATACATTCTTTGTGTCTATGAAAAAATGAAAGGTTTACCCCTGCAAAAATGTTGACCCGTCACCTCTAAAACTCACTATAGTCTAAAACGCTTTACCCCTGGCAAAAATTTTGATTTGGTGAACAAAAAAAGGCTTTAAACCTGCAAAAAAAAGCTTTACCCCTACAAAAATCTTGATGGCTAAAAAAAAGGTCCTCACGTCTAAAATATAAAAAACTTAGCCCCTTTTTCATGTGGAAATTCTTAAACGGCATGAAATCTCATGTAGATTGATGAAATCTCATGTAGATTGATGAAATCTCATGTAGATTGATGAGGAAATTCATAAAAAACTTCATCACTAATCACTTTTTAGCTAATATTATGCAATTTATTTTTCACTATATTATATAGGTATTACCTGGCATATCCGCAAAATCTCCACCAAGCTTTAAAATCTCCGCAATTTAGAGAAATATCCACAGTTTGGCAGCACTGCAAATAGTTCTATATACTAACGTGTAGTGTTGCCGAATTAGTTATGTTGTCAGTAGATTCAGTAATTTTAAACAGGAATTTCAGCTTTTATAGACAAAATTAGGCACTTAAGATCTTTTGAGTAGTGCTTTTTTATCATTTAAATGAAACATAAGAAATTTCTTACAATTAAATTTAGTGATTTCAACTGATTTTTACTCAAATACAGAAAGCGCGTCCAATCAAGCTGGCAACACTGTAAATATTTTCTCTGGTTTTCGTTTTAATTTTTTTAGTCTTGTTTTTCTCTGTTTTTAATTCTAAAGTTATGGAAAATAATGAAGAAATGTAATCAATTAAGGTAAATAATAGTTCTTTTAATAATTTGAACATATATTTTTAGTAAAACGAGCAAAAAACAAGAAAATAACCCCTACCTGATATCGGTGCCTAAATTAACAAATGGAATGAAAAATAACTATGAACCAGCATTGAAAAACGTACAAGAGCAGCTTAACGAGTTAAAGTAAGTTAAAAACAGTTTACCTAAATAAATAAGAAAAACGGTAATAACCTGAAACCGCCTAATGTTCAGTAGAGTCTTTGATGATTTGTAGTAGACGTAAACTGATAAAAATTACATATAGGGACCCTAACATATTGCTTAAAGTTAGTAGAGATCTTTTAAATGAGGTGCCTTAGTATTTTTTTTTTTGCAAAAACTATTTTTAGCCATATGTCCAGAATGCTTGTTATATACACATGTAATTTTAACTTGAGGGGTAAACCGCTGACAATAGTATATTATTTACCAAGTGAGAGAAGTTTAACATTTTTGACCTGCGTCAAATTGCGGGATGAGCGCGCTAGCGCGAAGCCCCCAAGACGCGGTTTAAGATGTTAAATCTTCACTCGCGTGGAAAATATATATATAAAATATTTTTTTTACTACCAGTACAATTAATTAGCTATTTATTTATTTATTTTACTAAAATTTAATGAAAAAGCTTATAAATCTAAAATATCACGCTGGCCGTTCGCGGCCATTAAAAAACAAATGAATAACTTTTTCTGGCAGAAATTTTCTGGTGATCTGCTAATATTATTAAGTTAGAAAGTGTTTCCGTGTTAAGTGTAATAAAATATATAAAAATGGTAAGTGAAATGCAAAGTGATGATTCTGGTACTCCCCCAGAAATAAGGGGACAGGCGAAAACTGTGAGGGAGAATCTATTGCCTCAAAAATCAATATATTGGGGGTTGTACCTCTAGTAATCTATGATCCTTACGGTAATATATAGGTTGTATAATCTATGGTTGAATATGATGGACCAATGATTTTTACTTTTTAAAGTGTTTTTTGTAAAACATGTTTTATAGGTAATAATTTAGTTAATATTTTTTAATTTATCATACAATAAATAAATTTGGTGCCTAAAGACACTTGTAAATAGCAATGTGATTTAATAATTAGGTAAAACATGATGCCAAAACAGCTGAATAAAAATTCATTATTAACCATGGTGCAATTTCATTATTTGTAGAACCTCTGATGTCATAGGTAGAGAAATAATATTTCTACCAATGAAAAGAACAGTAATAAAGATGTGGTTTTAGGCTGGTGGTAAAAAAATTTTTTTACTCCTTTAGAAGGAAATCTTCAAAGATTTCTTTGTAGCCTTCAAAGATTTCCTCCAGATTTTCTCCAATTTGTACACCTGAATTCCTCTGCGGTTTACCCCTCATTTGGACTATAGGTTTCTTCATCAAAGTTTTTCTCTGGGATTGTTTTTGGTAAAAATCGGCGTTGGATATGAGGGTTAAAGGGGGGTAAAAACTGCTATAGCTCAATATTGGTTTTAAATTAAACATTTGGAATAAAAAATGAATTTTGATTAAAATTTTTTTTTTTTCGAAAGTTTTCGTGATTTTTTTAGCAGTAATATTAATTTTTTAGTGAAAAACAAGAGACCTTATTAAATCAGATTCACACAGAAAATTTGAGTTTATCAGAAGTGCAGTTTAATCCTGAATTAGAAGAAATGTTTAATAGAATGAAAGTATATCAAAATAAATTATCCAGTATCAAAAAAGATATGAAAATGGTTCACGAGAGGGGAATAAAATTAAAGGTAAGTTAATTTACTTACAATTTTTTTCTTTATTGTTCATTTTTGTTAATTTTACAAAGTGTGTAAAGGAAATTGTACTTTGGTCACCAAAGTTTGGTGATAATTCCTTGTAGTCTCACCAGTCACCTTGTTCCTTACTTTTAACAAGTTGTTATTACATGAGGCAGATAGTGCTTATCGAACAAGGGAGACAAAGAGCGAGTTTGGCGCCCTTGACTAAATTTGGCGCTCTTGACTAAATTTAACGCCCTTGACTAAACTTGGCGCCCTTGACCAAATTTACCCCTGTGAGGCCAAAACTGATGTTTTAGAAAAGACATGCCCAAAATTGTTAAACCAACTGCTAACATTATTGGAGTATTCTTGGAACGATTTTAGCGCTTTCTAAAACGATTTTAGTGCTTTCTAAGACGATTTTAGCGCCTTTTAAAACGATTTTAGCGCTTTCTAAACGATTTTAGCGCCTTTCTGAAACGATCAGCCCTAGGGGCCCTGATTATACAAATGTCAGCACTATGGGAGAATTATCTCAGAGGTCTAAGGCATCGATATTGCATTGACACTGAGCCAATGATCGTGAGTTCAAACCTCACTGGCGCCGATTGCCTTTTTCAGTTAATTAATAATTGAAATTTGGCGAAGGCGTACTCCCTAGATATATTGGTTCAAAAGTCAATTAAAGCCGGTGGTTCCCTCTACTACTAGCCCACACAAGTCCTGGACTTAGGGGATGCTTAATTAAGTAGAATAGTACGAGGTTAAAAAAAAAACAAATAAACTATTTCCACAGACATAATATTTTGGCTTGATTGCTATCAAACTTGTCAATTTTACATACTTTTTAATACAAGAAAGCAGGTTTTTTCTCAGTTTATAAGTTTTAAACCATTTTGTGGCTTTATCATATCCCCTTGGCAGCTGAAATAAAGAAAAGGTTGTCCAAAACGGAAACTAATCTATTCAAAAGTCTCAAAAAACAGGTAAAAGGGTTAATTTAGTATGTTTCTGCTCTTACCAAGAAACTAAAGCTGCTCAGAATATCATATCTTAAATCCCTCAACCCATACTATCTCGAAAAAAGTCGGCAAACCTGAGACCAAACTCTCCTGTTGCTGATGCTGCTGCCTATGGCTAGAAATGCAAAAAGTTCTTGATTGTTCTTAAGTGAAACACCTGGTAGATACAACTACTAAGTAAACTTTTACAGTCACTGATTTAATATCAGTGAATTTACATAAAAATGTTTGTCATTTCATGCATTAACCCTAGTGAGGTTAGCTAAACGTTTTTTTCTAACACGTTTTTAATGTATAAATGTCCCGATTTGTAACTTTAGGTGCGTAAAATTAGAATAACGTTTGGTAAAACTCCTAACGTTAGATACATTTTATTCTAACGTTAAAGCCTAACGTTAGGCATCTAAAATTCAAACCACACTCGTCAAGTCGTTCTTACGTTATTTCACCGGTGTAATGGCGTCCATTCACCTTTCTTTTCAAAAATTAAATACAACTTCCGAATTGGATATCTTCAAGTATAATATTTTGTAATTTTTAACAGAAAAGGGCACTTAAATTACAACAAATTAAAGAAAAGGAACAGTATATCAAAAAACAGAAAGAATTGGAACTGCAAAAAGAGCAAGATTTGATTGAAAAACCTAAATAATATATATTTTTTTAAACTTTTATATTATTAATTTTAAGTTAAATGTAAGATATGTATGTAAACTAGTATAAATAGAATCTATAATTTATAAATTTTAAATAGTATAATTTGAAATTTAAGAAATGGCTTAATATGAGAATTACATGAGTTTAAACTAAATTAAATCTCATGTAGTTATTTTTTTAATTCATAATTTTTGTAAATAAATTTTCTTATAAAACACGATTTTTATTGTTAACCTTAACTTACACAGTCTAAAACTATTTTTTTTCTACCAGCGTGCGGAAAGTAAGGCTTTCTGCACTCGTTTGCGTTTAGAAGGTTGTTTTTTCCGCACTAGTGGGAAAAGCAGTGTCTGGGGATTTTATACTTTTTCAAGATATACACGGAAAGAAATTAGTGGGCTCTGCGCTATACATTATAAGATATTTGGTAACAGTGGCAAATTATAGTGATTTAAGCTATAGATTATAAGGGACACAATAACTAATAATGTTAAAAATAAATTGGAAACGATTATATATATTACAGACACGATTATATTTATTACAGGCACTATTATAAATTTACAGAAATTTTATTATATTATAAAAATTATTAGCACGGACAATAATTAAATCTATTTAAGCTATAAATGCCATACTATTTGTTATATTTTATTATTCACTAAACAATTAAAGTATTTCATATAAATTTTTACACTGACTGCCATAATTGTAAGAGAAAGCCTTGTATTTATATAATAAGCGATTATAATTTGCTTGGTATGTGTGTTATAGCGCTCCTAGCTATAATTTTTTTTTCCGTGTATTTGTAAAATAAAACTAACAACCACACCCTTTCCAAAAATTTATTTTAAAAACAACTAAAATAATAATAATAGAAATAACATTAATATAAATATTTCCCAATATAAAATAACATAAAATATATAATTTTAACTATAATTTGACTAAAAAATGCCGTATTATAATGCCACTAAAAATATTTGTAAAAAGTCCAGAAGTCTTTTCAAAAGTCCTTTAATAAAACTTTTCTGGATACGGGGTGCGTTACACTGATTACGACCCAGTATCCGCAAACCCCTCCCAACAAACAGAAAAAATGATGTCCAAAAAGAGTATTAAAAAATTTAAATTTTAAATTACATATAATAATTTTTATAAAAAAATATCATTACATGGTTTTGGACAAAACTTTTTCTTCTGGGCACGACTATCTTTTTATTAATTACCGACCCCCCCCGCCTTGTGCTTGCACCACGTTTTATCAGCAATATATTTGTTTTTTTTCAAAGTACCCACACAAATTTCGCACAAATTTAAGGGGGCCGCTACTGTATCGCTTAAATTAACTAGTAATTTTTTTAACTGGGAAGTTAATTCATTTTTATACAGCCTCTAGTGAAAAGATACGTAAATTTTGCTTTAAAACGATGTCTCATACTTTAAATTTGATGCGCTGTGGGCCACGATATTTAAATTCAAAAATTAATCCATAAAATCATGTCGTTGAAAGAGATAACTTGCTTCTTTTTCTATCGTCTTTTACACTCTATAGAGATGACATACATATCTCTTTCTAATTCTGAGATGACGTATCTCTTTTTAATTCTGACGTCATGATTTTATCTATATTTTTTATATTCAAATATCTTAGCTATCAGAGCATAAAATTAAAAGTGTGAGACTCCGTTTTAGAGAAGATTTCCCGTATTTTTTCAATATAGCCGCACAAAAATGATTTAAAGTGCCCTATCTATACAAAAAAAAGATTTATACATATATTTAAAGTTAGAGATCCACATTAACAAATAAAGAATATTACCTAGCTACTATACTGACCATTATACTGGCTTAGGTTTAATAATTATTATTTACTTAACCTAAATTTATTTATTTAATGCAAATACAAATATATTTAAAACACGAGGTACTCTAAAAACAAATAGGATATCCGCTTGAGCCAAATTTCAATAAAATCAGTCAAGAAATGTTGAATAGATAGGGGAAATTTTAGCACATTACGTAATTATAATCTTATAAGATAACTCTAGTAGAAAATTAACGTTAGATAAACGTTTCTATCTGACGCGTATTTAATGTATAAATTTCCAGATTTATAACGTTAGAATAACGTTTATCCAAAGTTTTGCAAAACGTATAACGTTAAATAAACGTTATTCTAACGTTAGACTCTAACGTTAGGGATCTAACATTTCAACCACATTCATCTAACGTTAGGTCAAGTCGTTCTAACGTTATTTTCCACCCTGGAAGCCTACATGATTAATATTACATTGATTTCCAGATCGATTTTATTAAAATTACAAATAAAGCATTCCAGACTTAGTTCAAAAAGTTGTGAACTTGCTTGAACTTTATTTATTTTTAGAAACTTCGTATATATCATATATAATATACTTGCCTTTAGGCAAGTTTAAATTATTAAAGGAACTGCAATTTAAAAATTCTTAATTATTCTAAAAGTATACATGTTTTAACATCTAAAAAAATAATTAACTACAAATATAAATTAAAAAATATATTTTATATAAAAACTTAAATCTTGATATAATTGCTAAACGTAGCTAAACGAATCCAAATCCATTCAAATCGATAAAAAAGTACCAAATTACCTTTTGCACTACAGTCGGATTAAAAATGCAAGTCCTTTTTAAAAGAACTTTACACTGTAATATTTCAAGAACGCTTTGATATAGAAATTTGAAATTTTGACCAATGGTTTTTTAAACGTAGATTTTCGTTCCAAATTTCAAGTCCCTATGTCAAAGCGTTGTTGAAATATCGTGAAGTTCGCAAAGAGCTTGAAGCTTTGTGCAGGTTTGTTCGATGCTTTGAAGTTCAAAGTTTGAACCTATTATAAAACCTATAACAGTATAGGTATATTTTATATATTTGTCAGACTCTCTTTTCTCAGAGCTTCCAGTAAAATAAATGTAAGATTTTTTTCGTAAGTTGTCAACAATCTCTTTTTCAATTGCAAAACATTGTTTAGTTGGTAGAACTGTCAATCGAGCTAGCTGATATACATGTCACTTAGATACATATCAAAATAACTTCTTGTGTTTTAACAATAATATAAATCATGTCTGTTTAATCGTTCTGATTTTATTTAAAAAATTAGGTATATATACTCAGGTACAGGGTTTTATGCAATTGAAGTATCCAAATTTGGAAATGCTTTTGAAATTTATCTATTTTCAAAATCATTTGGCAATTATATACAGTATTTTGTATATACAGGGTTATTCAAAAATAAGTTCGAGAAATTTAAAAGGACTCATTTCCGGACCAACATTTATAGTAACTTTTTTTCATATTTTTTAACACCAAAAAAGTCCAAACCTCTTAAATTTCTCGACCTTATTTCTGAATAACCCTGTATGTTTGAAACCGGTGGTTTAAGAAACTGTTGTAAACGTTGTAGTACAGGACTTTTTACAGGACTTTTTACAGGACCAAAAAGGATGTAGAGTCAAATTCACACCTCTTCGGACTGACGTCATTACAAAATAGTACCTGTAAACACCCTTGAGTTCAAATAGATGCGTATTTAAGTGTACTAAGATTCGAGAAAGTGACATTTCCAAATGTCATTTAAGGCTAGATAGCTCAATTACAATATTATCACTCAATTTTTTTTTTTAATTTCTGCTGGACTCGCCTGTTACTTGCCTCGCTTCACTCGGCTAGAAATTTTTATATACTCGTTTAGCAAACCAGTTTTTTCACAAAATATAGCAACCAATAACTTAATTAACTAAAAGTTCTAGTCCAGAATCAGTGTCTTTTCATGTGCAAAGATAAATGGTCGGACCTGCTGAAAGATCTTTGACATAAATTGCAACTAAACGGCTTTTGTCCGGTGTGTTTCCTGTAATGCCGGGTTAGCTCGTCGGACCGGGCGAATTTCCATGTGCAACCGTCCCATGAACATTGGTATGGTTTTTCACCTGAAAAATTGAAAATTTTTAAAATCCTCCTAAGAATCTAAAATTTTAAAACCCTCCTAAAAATTGAAAATGGTAAAACCCTCCTAATTTTTTTAAAACACTCTTAAAATGGTTATTTTTTTATAGCCTACTGGAAGTTAACATTTTTAAACCTCCCTAAAAAATAATTTTTTAAATCCCTCCTAAAAATTTATAATTTTAAAATCCTCCTGAAAAAGGAAAATTTTAAAACTCTCCTAAAAACTGAAACATTTTATACCCTCCTAAAAATTGAAAATTTTAAACCCCTCCTAAAAAAAAAATAAAACTCCCAACATTAAATTATTTTAAATCGTACTAAAATAAAGAATCTTACCTGTATGTGTCCGTTTGTGAGCTTTCAAATGTGAGCTTTTTGTGTAAACTTTATGACATCCTGCGACATCACAACGATGTATTTTTCTTCGTTTTATCGTGACTTCTGTACTCCTACTTTCATCGATTAATAAATTATTTAACTGGGGAGCCTTACTTGAAGAGGATTCTAAACTAGGGGGTCTTGATATAGATCTAAAAAAGAAATATTAATCTTTTTATTAAAAAAACACCATTTTTTTGAGATATCTGCACTAAAAATATTTATTATCGGTACTATTTTTAGACAAATTTTATAAAAGTTAATATAAACGTCAGAAATATAACGACTGCGAAGCAGGATAATGATAATTTATCTTTAAACGAGTCATATATTTCATAAGAGAATACAAAAAAATAGGGGTTGATTATAATTTAATGAAATAAACATGTTTAATAAAAAACACTTTTTGCATTTAAATTAATCAAGATATTTTTTATACTTACACAGATTCGTTTCTTAATCTCTGTAGGGTTAAAAGAGCTGCGGTTGAAGTTAGTTTTGTTGGATCTGACAGACTTAGGTTAAAATCAAATTGTTTGTGGTTTAATTTAGGTATGTCTGAAACAAAAAAAAAACATATTAGAAATAAAAAAAAACCTTTTTTGTCCAAATATATTAAAATTCTTGAAAATGTTATTTTTTTTTCAGGGGACGCCAAATCAGGGTTCCCTCCGGTTTTTGTCTTGCATCGGCCCTGTTCTTATGAGCGTGATAATAGAGTCGGAGCCAACTGGGTGACAGGGGACAAAATTAGCCAAGATTTTCTTGTCTCTGGTTTATACTTTCGGTTGTGGAGCTAGTTTTTATTTTTTGACGACTCCTTGTAATATAAACATATGAAAGTCGCGAAAGATGTACACACTTAGCTATCTTAAAATATCTCCTCTGCCCCCTCGCTTGAGGGGGACTGTCCAAGGCCGTGAAGATGAACCTAGCTTCACTATATATCTTAGAAGCAAGTGTACTATATATTATAGAATAACGGATAAGTATGCATTTTTTACTTTGGCACATACGGTTTAGTATTGGATTCATGAGTCGAGGCAAAAAAATTGCATGTTTTTTTCATTTTTCTTAAAAGTTTTAACCTTAGGTAATTTTTGGGAGGCCCACGATAAAAAATACAAAAACTTTTCATTAAAACGGTGTCTCACACTTTATATTTGAGAGAGAAGTGCATCAGCGTGGGGTAAGCGGGCCCTTTGCAAAGGGGGTTGCCCCTGTTTTTTCGATAACTTACTAATTATCGTATGAAAAAAACGTTTAGACCAAAAAAAAAGCTCAAATAAAAAAATTTCCTATGCATTTTTGAACTACCACTAGAACTCTTGGAAATATAAGCACGAAAAAGGGAAGAAAAAACTAGATAGGAACGAACCATCATGAGGTATTTTAACCCGAGGTTTAACCAGAACTTGACCATTTTGTTCGTAGTGTAGGTTTGGATGCAGTAATTAATAATAATAATAATAAATTATTACAAAATAAATTCTTCAGTTGCATTTATTGTATTTATAATGATAATTTAAACAATAAATCTCTGTTGTATTGTCAATTAGTGTTTTCAAAACACCTACAGTTGAAAATTCCATAAAATATTCTTTCCTAATCAAAGGAGGCACCCAGGAAAAATAAAAGAATATTCTACACTAAAAAAACTGAAATATTACATTAAAAAAATCTTCAGACTTTTGAAAATCATTTTTTTTGAGAAAAATGTTTTGAAAAACAAAAACAAGTTCAAAATTAATTTTTACTTCTATCAAAACACTTAATTTTTTTGACTTAAAAAAAAATAAAAATTTGCCGCCACTTAGATGTCAGTAAGGGTGTCAAACCCTTACTGACCTATAATTTTGCTAAAACAATCGTATCCAAGAACTTTGGAAGTCTGAAAGCGTTCTCGAGTTAATTATCTACAAGCTATGTAGTTTTTGGCACTCTTAGTACATTTTCTTAAAAAAAAACGCTCTGTTGGTCATGGATTTTCCCAGACAGAGCAACAGACAGAAATAGGGACATATTAAATCCGAGAAACGTAAAAAAAACAATGTTATTACTAATGCAGGATGTTCCTAGGAGAAAGTAAAATCGGCTAATTCGCTTTAAATGGCACACCCGGTATATTTTCGTGTTAATGGTAAAGGTAATGGTTTCGTCACCGAAACTCAGTGGGACGCCGCGCCGATAGTTGAAATTTCCGCAATAAAGTCGTCGCCAGAGATTCTCCTTTACTCCATTTTCCCACGGTTACTCAGAAAGGTACCAAGGCCGTGGTTCTAACCCCGCCTATGATTTATGAAATTTACTTTCGTGTCCATCTAATCACACTAGTTTACAAGGTTTTAGCCCGTTTTTGATTGTAACACAGTTTTTGGGATAATTTGACTTTCAGAATCCGAATCTGTAAAGAAAAATAGTCGGGCCGTTTTCAAAATATTCGTTTGGACTTTTCCTTTAAATTGATCGTTTATTACATTTTTTTTAACGATGGCGACCCTATAACTTTTTTATTTTTTAAAGGACGTTTCTTTAAAAAGAATAATAAAAAAATCATATCGATTGGATATTGCGTTCTTGAGTTATCGTACGCATAAAAAAATGTCACACACTGACAGACAGAGAGATAGACAGATGGATTAAACAAAAATTGATAGAATTCTTATTTAAGATAACTTTAGATGTAGTCATGATGTTCTTATCTAATTTATGATGATTGCGACAATTTGAAACCATTTTTCTGGGTCCTGAGCTGTGAAAAATGTTAAAATCGAAGGTGGTACCATTAAAAAACACTCTGTATATTATGTATTTCATATCAGATACTATAGTAGTACCTCGAAGTAGTATTATTTATCAATTCGAAAGAAAACTCTCGGTCCAATAAATATTATTCCTGGTACGAATAACGAAAATGACAAGCAAGCAGAAAACTTAATTAAAATATAAATTGTATCGAAGTAGTACCGAAGTTTGCAGCCGTACCAAGAATAAAGACGGCAAATTACATTTTTAGACGATTATAATTGCAATGGTCTTCTTAGACTGGCTGGCGACCATATTTCATTAATTTTTTTCTCCCGGCTGTATTTTATAAGCTATTTCTGAATCGCCAGGTTCAGGTTCTGGTTCCTTTGGGTGCTACAAGCCCCAAAAAGTTGGTAATATGAGGTACCCTAAATATCTATTTTTAACTTACCCAGTCAAACACATTATATTATTAATTGATGACTTTGAAGCACGCTAAATTATTAGTACTAAGTTCATTCTTTGGTATAATAGTACTAGTTTCATAACATACGTTTTTAGCGCACGAGTACAAGCTTATAAGAGTTGCAAAATAGAAAAAAATACCTTAAAGGTCCCTGTATGAGTCTAAATAAATAATAAATGTAATGTAAAAGACTCGGAAATTTAAAAATATATATTTATGGCACCTCATGTACTTTACGAGATATGTAAAATACAGACGGGAGAAAATATATGCTAATACTAAAAATTCTAACAAGAGAATATTATTTTGCGGCAGTATCATTGCCGCCTTTGTACTTGTTTCGGCAGTATGCCTGTATGCATGTGTGTAAGCCTATATCGAACATATTTCATTTTGTTTTACTTTACGACTTTGCATGTTCTGATCTAATTATGATTTATTTTGCAATTTATTTACTTTGTTACCATTGCGCTTATTTGTTAAAACTTTATCGGAATCGGCCATTGAACAAATATGGTACTAACAATTTACTATGGGTTTGGGGAACGATTCAATGTAGTATTTTCTATTTCGCGACTAATTTAAGCTCATAATCAGACGCATTTTGCGTATTCTTATAGGCCTATAAAAGGTAAGTACTATTTTTTTTTGGGTTGGCAACAGGACAAATGAATATCGCTTGACGTTTTCCGTGCAAATCTCAACATTGCTTTGAAGTTTAATTTTTTTACAAAATTTTGTTTCTGGGTTAATTTTTACCGTGTAAATAAAGCCATCGATGCCCCTGGATTAGTAGGTACTACTAACTACCTAAAACAGGGTTAAAGTTACAACAGACGCCGGACCTAGCCACCTACCCGCCAATAATGCCTAAATATTTCAAAAATAATACCTGCCCAGAACTTTGGTTAAAATCACTGTCCAAAGTTGAATTTTTTAGCTCAAAGCGTTTATGCTGTCACAAATTTTTCCAGACAAACCGACAAACACATAGAAACTTTCGTCGAAATTGGATTTTTTGTATGTAAGGGAACGTTCAAGTGTTACGTGATGCAAATTGTACCAAAATTTATACACTTTAATAACGCGGGAACCGGGGTATGAAGTGATTGAATTTTGGTACAATTTGCGTTACGTAATACTTGAACGTTCCCTAAAGAAAAAGACAAAATCTGTTTTTACCTTTTTTTTCTTTGAAAATTTGCGAAGAGTGTATTAAGGATTCAGGAGACAAATAAAAATGTATGCTGTAGCAAAGAGTCATAAATAAATAATGTATAACAGCATTTAACACCTTTCAAATAATATAATCGACAAGGACACTCGATATATTCATCAATAAGTTATAAGTACTGTTTCCTTTTAGCTGTCGGGCGGGTAGTACCAGAAAAAAAACAAATGAATAGATGCTTGAGTGCACCCATATACAATCAGAGCGTTTTTAATAAAATGTACTAAGAGTGCTAAAAGCAATATAACTCGTAAATTATGTAATATAAAAAAACTTTGTTTTTGTGAAGAACTAGCTAATGTAATACGGTACTTTTATTCCAAATTTGAGACTTTTTAACTGTTAAAAGGTTATAGAAAGTAAACGTAGACCCATAGTACCCGGAAATACTAGTTACTGGGGTTCACGTTTATTAGCTATAACTTTTTAACAAGTCTCGATATTTTTTTTAACCCGTTGATCATGAAGGCCATACTTTCGCACCACTTATGCCGAAGTAAAAAAAAATAGGTGTGAATATTTTAGACAGTGTTATGAAATACTCAAATGTTAATTGAGTACAGTATATTTTTTCTATAGCAATTTTTAAATTGATAAAATTTGATTTTGTTAAATAGGTAGGTACCTAATAGGTACTACTTGCCTACCTACTATAGTTTTTTGTCCTTGATTGATTGATTGCAAATAATATTATTTGAAGTTTAGAAAAAGGAAAAAAAAATAGGTCGTGAGATAATTGTTGCATTAGATTTTTATAATGTAGATTTAATAAATACATATCCGCTGTAGGTGGTCCAAATTCAATTTAATTAAATAAATCAAATACTATCTCGATTTGAGTATTTTATCTTTAATATTCCCCTATGGTACCACATTTCAAGGAGCTCTATTTTTTTCCTGTCGTGTTGTTTTCTAAGATTCGCAACAGTACAGAGTGATACTACAAACGAAAGGTTTTTTTTATAACTCCAAAATTTAATATGTTAAACCACTTGATTAATATATCAGTAGTACTGATTCGGCACTTGTAACAGTGGTACTTCAGTCGAAGGGTTGTAAGAGCCTTTTTAATAATTCCAAAATTTTATTTTAAAACAATTGTTTTAAAACCACTCACTTATTTAATAAATCAGTAGTACTGATTCGGTACTTGCAAGAGTTATTTATTATTTAAATTTCGTTCATTGTTCAATTTTAATTAGTTTTATTTTATTTTATTATATAACAATACATTTGCATTGTTAGTTTCGACTTATCTTAATGGATTTATCTTCGCTAAAGTACTACAGTAGTTACAAGTACCTCGTTACTTGATATGTGGTACCACCTATCTGTACGCTATTTCAATTTACATTTTACAATAGTACTTTTATTCCTATTAAAATTTAAATAAATTTCATTAATATTTAAATAAAACGGTAGAAGAGTAGTACCAAAATTTAGATTAGCAGTTTTTTAATGATTAAGATTTTTGTTACGGGTAGTACCTAAAAAAGTAATACAATTGTAGTTTTTTTAGGAATTTAAAAGCCTTTTAGTGATGCAAGAACTTTTATTCTACTCCTACGATAATAAGCGAGTTATCGCTAAAAGTTTTAGTTTTTGCTCTTAGAATGATTAGAAAATAGATTGATGGAATATTTAAATATTTTTAAAATTTTGTTTGAAATTTAATAAATTCTATGCCATAGTTAAATATGTTTATATCAAGTATTTTTGTACTTGCTACAAGTGATATAACAGAAGTATCACAAATACTTCATATTGGAATATCTTTTCTCTGTGTGTAATAAGTAAATTAAAAAAAATAATGCTAGTACTACCTGTTTACTGGTAATAAGTACATATAGATTGAGTATCACCTTTCTACCCTACAAGAACTGTCCCTGAGTAGAAAAATTCAAATTAAACAATAAAAAATTAAATGTCGCAACAAGCCGTGAAGATATGTAATGCTCCGCATTGAAAAGTATACTCATTGTGTGTATATTAATCAATAAAATTATTCATATTACCTTTTACTAGAGTTCACCACCCTCGAGTGTGGTGAAAAAGTGTCAACATTTAAAGGGTTTCTACTTTTTACATAGTGGCGCCTCCACCAAAATTGCAAATTTTAGTAGTGTTAAGATTGTGGCGAAGTTGAAATTAATATAATGTCTAACTCACAAATACACACCCGGTATACAATATTATTTTACTTTCTTTCATCATAACATATTTTTTTATTGCTTTTTTGCTTTTTTTTCACTTTGACATCCAAAAAAGTTTAGTTTTTCGTTATGGGTGTTCGTTTTTCGGAAAATTTGTGACCATGATAACTTAAGAACGCTTCGAAATAAATTTTTTCGACATGTATAAAATTTGTTGAGGACTTAGTAAATATTGTATATTCTATATTTTTCAAATTTTGAATTTATTTTTTTAATTTTTTTATTGTTTGTTTTTGGGCCTTCCTGCTATTATTCGTAGCGTACTATCCCACCTTTAATGATGCGGAGAGTACAAAATCATAAAACATACAAAGTACCTTTTACTACAAATCAAGTCCACATAGAACGCAACTGTTTATAATGTGTATCAAGGTCTCTATGTTTATATGACCATACATCCATTCAAATTATTTTTATTCGATTGGTTTGTCTCTTTCATCTTTGAAAATAATGCAGGGAATGATTTCGAATCTAAGAAGAAAATATTTCTAACAAAAGAATAGTTTTCCCTATAGTTCATACATAATCATATAGTATAGTAGACTAAATAGAACGTAGTAGACGTTTTGACTGGACTACTGGTGTCAATGAACCATGACACGCGCCAAAAATAAAACATTTGCTGCTAAAAAAATCATCTTATATCTGTGGCGCCTACTATACCGATTAATAATGCAATTCTATCAATCACCTCAATTGTGTGTATGTAAAATTTTAACGCGTAGAGGACCAGGCTATGCATAGGGTAGAATGAAGAGGTACCACAGGTATACGACTTAACCAGCCCGTCCCTGAAAGTATTAAGAGCAAAAATAATCATGACAACACACGTAGGTGCCTGTAAGTACTACAGTTCACATATTTAGATGTAATCACAATAATTGTTATGAAACGGTGCACAAACGTTAATGATCAAAGAATATCTCACATGTTCACAGCTAATGTCTATCATTAGAATGGTCCCTTCCTAGTTATTAGTACACTCCTCACAGGACTGTAGTCAGAAGAGTGTTACAGAACGGTTTTCAATCAAAAAATTGTTTCAAAGAAATTAGTAACCATATTATTAGTACTATATTTAATTATTTTCAGTAGTTTTAATACTCGGTACCTATAAATATCTACACCGTAGAAAAGAATAATCATACATAATTATGGCGCACCATAAAAGTCCAGAACTTTATCGTACTTTTTTCTTGTCTAGTTTTACTTATGAGAATGTTAATTTTTAGATTATAACCTGAAGATGGCTAACGCCGAAACCGGTAGTTAAACAATTAAATAAATTTTTGATTAAGAGAATAGGACCGTTAATATATGTTTTAACCCTACTCATTATAAACTCTTACAATGGACTCCACACATAAGTTTAAAAAATAAAAATTGGAGGGATTTTTATGGGCTGCAGCCCGCCAGCCCCCCTGGGTGCGCCCCTGATATAGAAAGTATTATCAAGAGTATATTATTAAACACGAAGCATGGTACTTCAATAAACTTCATAACTTATTTTGTTAAGTACTCAAAGCAAATTTCAGATGATCATTAAACAAATTCTAATTTAATAAACATATAGTACTTGGTACTCTCTTTTATGTTCACTACGATGATGACTACATCGATTTTAACAACAGGAAATCTTGATAATACCACTGGTTTACAAGGTTTTTAGTCCCCCATAAGTTCTACACAATTTTTAGGGTGTTATTAACGTGATGAATTCAAATTAGGTGATGATAAATAGGCTTTCTCATTCCTTAATGACATTTAAATCTACTTCATGTATTAGACGGACTTCACGGCTAGTAATTTACGATTATTTTTAATTGTCAATAACTAAGAATCAATATTTCAAATTTCCAGTTCCTGCGATTTTTTAATAAGGGGTCGTTCATAAAATACGTCAGGCAAATTGACCAAAATTCATACACTTCATACCCCGTTTCTCGCGTTATTAAAGGATTTAAAGATTTCATATTTTGGCTACCCCCCCCCAATAGGGGGTTGTTAGGGGGGAGCCAAAATATAAAATCTCTATAGCCTTTAATAACGCGAGAAACGGGGTACGAAGTATGAATTTTGGTCAATTTGCTTGATGTATATTATGGACGAACCCTAAAAGTAAATGAGAAAAACAATAATTGACTGTTTTTTTATTTTTAGATTATAAATGGCATTTTTTTTATTTTGTTTTTTTTTTTAAATCATAGTTTTATCATTGTCAAGACCAATAGAAAGCGATATAGTGCAAAAAAATAGTAGTAGTTAAAATAGTAGTAAAAATAGTATTATAAGGCAAAAAGACCTCGGTCGTTAACCCACCGGGTAACCAATAAATATTATTATTATTGTTAGTATTATAATTTGCCCCCTATAAACACCCACCGCTGTCCTAGATGTACTTAGCGTAAGACAGGTAGCTTAGTAAAGATCTGTTCTTTCCCACGGTACCACCAGACTCGTGTGGTACCCCAAGATGCTGCAGCGGTACTATTACGGATGGTACTTGTGCCACAATGCTATCTTGTCCGATTTACGTTTAGAACGAATAAATTAGACGATCTGCGAGTGGTACTCTTTACAGGTACCAACTATTTTGGATAATAGGGACTTAGATAAGTCCTTTTTTTTTCGTACCTGTACGTGAAATTATCTTTCTTATGGTGTTTCGATGGAAAAATGAAATGCGAGTGGTGTTTTTTACCGGTACCAATTATTTTGGACCATTTTTTAGGACTCTAGTAGTAAAAACACTTGATATTTCTTTTTAAACGGTCATTGGAATGAATAAATTAATTGGGATGCGGGTGGTACCTACTAAACTCATGGCGTGGGGCCCATAGTATTAAAACAAGTGAAATTTTGTTTAAAATTAATTAAATTAATATCCAGTGAGCTGTGATATTTGTATGTATTTGCTATAAATAGTAACAGCAGTACTACTAACTTTGTAGCACCAAATACTACCGGAAGGCGAGAAATACTATGATTTATAACCGCTAAAGATAATAATTAAAATTGTTAATGAATTAATTCGTATAATTAATAAATTAATTTTTCTTTAATTATATAATTGGTACTCTATATAAGGATGTCTTTTTATTTTGTTTAATTAATACCAGTCGCTACACTGCGGATGTATTAAAATAGGTCAAAATATTTGTTTATGTCTGTAAACACGATATCTACACTGCCCTGCTAAGACAAGTTGTCCGGGGCAGTACAGTACTACTATGACAGTCACTATTAGAACATTGGGTATGTAGCTACTTTACACACTACCCAATGCTGCGGTCAGTCGAAGTTTCTATATCCAATCGTTCAGAAGTTATTAAAGAAAAAATATTATTTATTATGAACCTTGGCATTTTGCAACTTAGGATCTGGTTAATTAAAAAATGTTTAATGAGTTTTGTTTACTTAGCGTAAGTCATATTGCTTCAGGTGGTACTAAGTACTTCCATAGACATTTTGTTTAATCTTCTTGGTACAAAATTCACCAAAAACCGCTTACTTATCTAATTTACATAGATTAACTTACCTTACCTAATTTCTCTTACGAGCCGAAACAAAAAAAAATTGACCTTTGGCAACTCCGACCAGGGCGGGTCATAACGGTTAACTTAGTCTAGGTAGTACTCGGTGGAGTCACTCTATCTGGCGACGGTTAGCGCCGTCGTAAGAATATGGGCAGATTGAAAGCTACGTACAAAACCCATAGACCACATGGTAGACGATATATATTTTTAGAGTGTAATTGACAGTTCTTTGCAGTGAATAAAGTCATATACGCCATAGCATATTATATTATGCTGTGTTAATTTCGCTAGCTGGCTTTTTGCCCGTACTCTTAAGACGGAATCGGCGCTAGATAGAGGGACTCGGGTACTCGGTACGTCTGCCATGTGTATAAAGGGAGATCGAAATAACTTAAATCACGATTTAACCTATCGCACGCCCCTGGATTTGATGGGATGGGACATTTAGCTTATTTTTTTAAATGTGCTTATAAGGTTCCTAAAGTATGATGTTTTTGGTCTTTTCAAGATGTTAGAATTCAGGAACCCAGGGTACCACATGCTAGTGATCACTAATCAATTTTGAATAATAATTTGTTATTTCTAATATTTAAGGGTTCTTTACCAAAGTCCTGACATCTGACTTTGTGAAAGATATATACGAAATATTGTGAAAATAAAATAAGAAGAGCACATTTGGTTTAAAGTGTATGTATATTTATTGAGAATGTCTTTAAAAATGTATAAGTTTCTTCCCTGGTCGGTAAAATAGTACCAAAAACTTCCAAATACAAAGGATTTTTAAAAACTATGTTTGAATACTCGTCCAAGGAAATTTTCCCGTCTCTATTTTGGTCGAATTTATCCATAATAATGTCGAGAAAATCCCTAGCATTTTCTTCCTGATCTTCAAGGCTATAACCAGTCATGGAATTCCTAATGAAATGAAAAAGATTTTGCTTGGTTAAAAATCCGGCTTCTCTTACATCGTATACTTTAAAACAAAATTTTATTCTTTCCTCCAAAGTTCCTTTAAGAAAAATCGACATTAACCGAAAAAAAAATTCTAAGGTAATAAATTTTGCACTTCGGTCCATAGCGTAGATACATCTACTCGTTAAATAGTCATTCGTCAACCCCAAAGTTTTGTACAAAAATTCCCTAAAAGTGCAAACGTTTAAATGTTCATTGCAAGAATCCTGGCATCTCAGTTTATGATAAATTATCAGTAAACACTGTAACTCCTGCATTGTAAAATGAACTTCTTTTGAAATTTCTACCAGTGTATTTTGGTACTTTTTTAAAATTCTTGTTTCAGTCAGCGGGTCCATAGACAAATCCAAATTTGGTCCGTAAACCATTTTGATATGTAGAATATGATTCCCCAAATTTTGATAAAACAGGTAAATTCTTATTAAAAAATTATTCAAGTACTGTCAATTTCATGACTCTCACATATTTGACAGGATCTGATGTTTAAAGTACTAGACTTTTGTAAAGTCATCTTGGTACTAGACTAGACTAAGAAGTCACGAGAAACAAAAACCTTGTAAAATAGTGTAATTATTTCATAATTATAATAATAGTATTTTCTTCCCTTTCCTGAGAAACGGTACTACTAATTTGAAAACATAAGTACTACCTATTTTATATATTATTTGCTACTTAATAGTTTTTGTATTTCCTTTTTACATTAATATGCGCTTACTAGGTACACTAGATCTGAATCTAAGTAATAAACAAGACAGAATATTAGTACCACTATAGACATGTTACACGTCTGTGGTACTACTAGTCCTAAAAGACTAGATTAAATGTAGAATTTCAAATTTTGGCGAAGGCGTTTAACTAGTTAACTGTTTTTACATTCACAAAAAATGCCAAATGAGTTTAAAATTAACCTATGGATAATAATAGTAATTTATTATTAAAAGATTCCAAGGCTAAAGGCCGGTGACTGTCCGACAGTAGCTGTATACCAAGTTACTACATACCTTTCAGGGAACTATTAGCTACCTAAAAACCTGTAAACAGATAGTAAAGTGAACGCAAAATAGCGAACAAAAAAGTCCGAAACGAAAAAAATTGCGTTTGCCAATATAGCTATTTAAAATATATAGTTAATTAATTTTCAGATTTCAGATTGTTATCTACTAATATTGTATCAATAGCTATATCTGTAGCCATTCAGTGAAAGATTTTCAATAAGATTACGTTAACCAGGTACCTTGATACCTTCTATACATTTAAACATTTGTATTTAATACATACATACGGAGGGTTCACTTTTGAACTGGGCCATGTCCATTTTTTTATTTTTGAGTTACATTCACAAAAAGATTTCTTAAATAAGGGCTCTACTTTTTAGTGGATTCTTAAAAATGTGAATTTCTCCTAAAATTCACGTTGTTTTTAGGAGAATGTAACTTTATCTCACTCAATCAGACAAAAACATTGTTTTATCAAAATAAGCAGGTTTCGAATAAAACATTGCTTGAACTAAGTGATGAAACCTACTTAAAAAACGTTACACTCAGCCTTACCATAAAATAATTTTGCACTAGGTGTTCAAGCGAAAGCTGCCCCTAGTTTTCTCCCTTCACAGTTGGAGGAACAGTTGTCAGATACAACCAAAAATTAATAAAGTTTTTAAAAAATTACAGTCCACTAATTAATCTAGAACCAGTGCAAAGTTGGATTAAAATGTGTTATTGGAAAAAATTTAGTGCCCAACAATCGAAAATACAGATCCTAAATGGTAAATTTTTTACTGGAACTTGTTAAAAAGATTTGGATGTATGGTAACTTTACCACTTTTTTAACCACCTGTTGCGGAAATTATATTTAGACTCTTATGAGTGCGAGTTTAAAGCGATTGTAAAATTTTATACTCAATTTTTTAGTGTATGTAAATAACTATTATTTACCTTAATCGCAAGTGACTTGACTCAACTCACCTAAGTTTATAAACATTCTGTATAATTGCGTAGGCGAATTTCTGTGTGAAGACGATTCGTTTTGCGATAAAGATAACGTTAAAAGTATGCCGTAGACATGCATAGTACCATGATGGTACGACCCCAATGAACTTGGTACTGTACTGCACTCGGAAATTGTCAGAAGCCATAACAGATTTGTTTGGATAAAAACAAAGTGTTTTTGGTTGATGAACCCAGGAACTACTGGATACTATTCAGTGGATGTTATATGGGTACACATAAGTACCACACCTTCAACAGGCCGAGGTTTTACAGGGAATAGATTATTTTTTTGAGAAACTAGATAAAATTAGTCATTTTGTGCCCAAAAATAGCTAAAAAATATAAAATAAATTTAATTTTATGCCTTATTTTCTCTATTAATTTTATTCTGATCTACTTTATTATAAAACGGTTTATTTTGAGTAAAAAAGTTTCTATAAACATGTGTCTAAAAATGCATGGTTTCGACGATACGGCCTGGATATCAGTACGGTACTGACAGTACGAACACGGTTTTATGCAAAACAGGGTTAAAACATTTGTGTGTAGGAAGGATTCTTACATTACAAAATGGGTTGTTTTCACCATAAAATGATGATCTTTGTTGTCGTTTGGTACCACTATTGATAGTGGTACCTTGCTAAGCAGTCGTGCTGTATCCATCTTTTCGTTACATGATAGGTAAACCTACATAGAGTCGTTGTAAGGAAAAGATACTAACAGTGGTGTAGTACTCAAATAAAAAAAAATTAAGGGTACCTACCTGGAGGTTGTTGTATTTTAACTGAAGGTGGAGGGTTTCGTAACCTCTGAGGAGGGTACTTAGGTACTTGTAGGACTACTGGCGTTTTTACACTTAAATCTACTGGTTCCATCTGAACGGGGGGTCCTTCTGCCTGAAAAAAATATATATTTTAGTATTTGGAAAAAATCATCTATTTTTTTCCTTTAAAATATAGTTTTTTATGCATTTTATAAACCGGTGCCAAATTTCTACTAAATATTTACGCCATTTAATAGTGAGTGGTACAACTTTTTGAAGTGCCGTCTCTAACCCTGTATTTATTGGTATTTTGAACGCGTGTAACAGAATCAAGTATTGCAATTTTGTGATGGTACTACCATCATGGTACTAATAATTTTGATTGCATGCTGTACCTGTTAATGGGTAAAAGTAGTACCTACAAATTGTAAAGAAGTTACGTGTGCCATATGCTAAGCGTTAGAATTCAATAACTGTATAAATAATGCTTTATTTTATCGTTATTATACTATTCACAGCGCGTGAGTGCTAGAATAGTATTATACGGCAGTTTTGAATTTCCCAAAATCGCTAAAAAACGTCCTAGACAAAAAAATCTTGGATACAAATGTGTTTCATGAAAAAATAAGTAACTAAAAATGTCCGTCCGTCCTTCCAAAGTCACGTTTTTTGGGTACACGATAATTCAAGAATGAATTATCCGATCGACTCGTAATTTTCAGGAAAAATCAAGTTTTATGAGAGAAAGATCTCTAATGTTTTGAAAATAGTCCCCTTAAAAACCTTAAAGTTATATGAATACAACTAGTCGAAAAAATAATGTTTTCTACAAACAATCAGAAATTAAAGTCGTCAGTGGTAAAACCATTATACTAAAATAACATACTAAAAAGTATCGAGTTCAATTCCCTTTACAGGCTACCACTTTTCTTTAACTTCTTTATTTATTTTACGTTTTAAATAATTTTGCGTACATGAAATAAACATCCACTGTAAATAGTATATAATGGAATGCCAAGAATGGCGATTTCTCCCGTTAGATTAGACAGGGACAAAAGTTCTACCCAAAAAGGATAGAAGACATACATACACTCCCACTTCCACCCAACCAAAGAAATTCTGTATTTGTTCTTTGTTGAACAAATACAATATTTACTTGGCCGGGCGAAAAGTGTAACTATATTATTTTACTTACTGGCGCCATCTAAATTTTAGTAGAATTATCTTATTCTACAGATTCACATTAGCTATGTTCGTTCGTGCGGCTCAGTGCTACACTTTCCGGCCAACCAAATAAATACTGTATTTTTTGTATGAAAAACAAATACAGTATTTATTTGGTTGGCTGGAAAGTGTAGCACAAATGAGATAGAGATAGGGTAGACGTCTTTTGTTTCATAATTCTAGTTGTAGAGAGCTCCATTATATATATTCACGACTTTTTTAGATTTTAAGCTTTCACGGCCATTAAGATATAAAGAACTTTCACTTTCGGGTTTAGACCGTGTTAATGGATTTTCACTTTCCGACGTTTGGTTTGATTCGAAACTTAGTTTCAGATTAATCCCTGAAGATGTCTCTAGTAGTAAGAGACGAAACGTCGGAAAGTGAAAATCCATTAACACGGTCTAAACCCGAAAGTGAAAGTTCTTTATATCTTAATGGCCGTGAAAGCTTAAAATCTAAAATATAGGGCTTTCATGATTTCAGACAAGAATTCCCTAGACACAGAACTCCTTAAACTAACCAAAGCCTTGACCATGAACGGTTATACCAAAAAAGACATTAATAAGACCATATACAAATACAGAAATCCCAGACCCAAACAACAGGACAATAGTGACAATGACAGACAGACACAAGTTATACTTCCCTATGTAAGCGGTATCACGGATAAAATAGGTAAACTTTTGAAGAAGTCAAATATTAAGCCTATATTTCGGTCCAACCAAAAATTAGGTCAATGTTTGACTTCAACAAAAGACAAAATACCCCTGAGTTCAGAAGGCGTATATAAAATACCCTGCTCCTGTGGTACGGTTTACATAGTTGAAACTAAGAGAAAAATTTCTACAAGACTTCAAGAGTATGAGCGCAATATAAGAAAGAAACAAATTTCCTTATCGGCAGTAGCCGAACATGTACATGAAACAGGTCATAAAATCAATTTGTCTGAAACAAAACAAATATTAACAGAAAACAGAAAAATGCCAAGGAAGATACGGGAATCGATAGAAATCATCTAGCATCCTAACAATATCAATCGGGACACTAGTTACCACTTACCTGCAATATGGAAGTCTTTGATAGGAAAAACCTCGTCACGGGTGAATAACCACAACTCGTCATAAATAGTGACACAAGTTGATTCGAAACTTAGTTTCAGATTAATCCCTGAAGATGTCTCTAGTAGTAAGAGACGAAACGTCGGAAAGTGAAAATCCATTAACACGGTCTAAACCCGAAAGTGAAAGTTCTTTATTCACGACTTGTTTTTGCTTTTGAAAGTTGCGTTAAAGTATAATCGTAAAATAGTTAAGTGACATATTACTCACGAGAAAAAATTACCTACGAGTCCCGCCAGAAATCAGTCGATCATATATGATGATATACAGATTGTCCATCCAATTAGTATACACTTCAAAGGAAAGTTTGTATCCTCTTATGGCCCTACTTTCTGATACTCGGGGTTAATAGTTCTGCCTTTAGGACGAGAGTCGCGCCTTGTAATTCGATTGATTAAAATGTATGCAGGGGTGTGTAGAGGATACAAATTCTATTTTCAAGTGTATACTAAATTTATGATTTATCTGCATATGATACATAATTTCTAAAAGTGACCATACTGGTTTTGGCATTATTTTAGTCTCTTTCTCTTTTTAGTAAAGGGGATAAATAAGGGTAAAAACAACTATTTCGGAATAACTCGTACGAAAAACCTAATATTTTCTTGTAAAAAGTCAAAATCTGTTAAACTTTTTTCCAAAATTTTACTTATATTATCTTTCTGTTTTGATATATCCTCTAGTAACATTTTGCAAGAAGAAGTGTCGTTAAATCGTAAAGTGATATGACATATCTGCAATCTGGACAAGGTAGTACCATACAGGCAGTACCATCAACTTACAAGACAGATTTTACGTATAGCCAATAAGAACAACCGCAAACGCAGCGTAGAACCGAGATGAGTTCACTCATTTTAACATTATACATGGTCAATAATTTATAGTAGTACTTTTATGATACCTACGGTGTATATGTGCAAGCTGTGTACTATTAAATGAGTATCTTTAAAAAAATGTTCTTTGCATTGCTTTATATTTTAATTTAAAAAACCTGGGATCGAATTATGTTTCACCTACTAAACATGAGGGCTTGCTTAAGATATTTTGGAGAGTGAGGAGGGGGTTAAAGGAAAACTAGGTAGATAAATTTTATTATCTATTTCTAAGGTATAGGTAAATTATAATTATTAACTATAAATCCCTAAAAAATATCTTGATTTGTGCACAAACTCTAAGGGTATTCTCCCGTGCCTGATGACGAGTAAGTGTAAGAAATTGAAATAGTAGTACCACTTTAAAATCGGATAATCACAGTTCTAAATATGGGCGTTACCACCATAACTATTTGATATCGTAATTCAGACGTGTTCAATTATCAAGTGGCTTGGAATAATTCTGATTAGGTACCACCCGATTGAGAAAATTTGTCAAATATGGACATGTCAAACGACCTTAATTCGATGCAAAAGTGAGGGTCTTCTTAATCAGGGGCGGACTGGAAAGAAAAAATAGCTAGAAAAGAAATTTTTAAAACAAAAAATATGCCTAAGTATATATTTTTTAAGATAAAAAAGTCAAAGTATAAAAATTATAATTATATTTCAACTTTTTCTTTAAAATCTCAGTGGGGTTTTCAGTCCTAGTCCGCCCCTGTTCTCAATTATGCAAGTTTACACTTTTCAAAGTTAATCATTAACTAGTTTTAACTACAAATGGCTAAAGTATAGATTCTAGATGTATAGCTTTTTTTATAAATCCAATTTGTTCTCTCAACACTTATTTTTTATTATTTTTTCAACACAAAGTAGTACCAATTAAAATTATAGGTGTAGCAAATTATTTCTTACAATTAATTATTTTATTTTTATCTAATTAGAACAAGAAAATGTTACATAACCTTAAATATTTGTAGCTTTGACAGTGAATCTAGTTTTAAAAAGTCAAGCTAACCTAAAATTTAAAATTTTGTCAACACTGGATTTTTTATTCTTTGTGGCAACGTTGAAACGCGTTGGTGCAACAGACCGATGGAAAATGGAAAAAAGCTGTACTTTAATGCATTTGACCATTTCTAAACTGTAATTTAATCTTGTGCAAAACGTTATGCGGTTATTAATTATCAATTAAGCGCCACAGATAATATGCTTTTAATTAGAATTTCGTTAATGATACCAACGAAACAGACATTATCTAACGTTAATACTGACAGTTATACCATCAATAATTATTTTACAAAACGTCATGCTACGTTTCAAAAGCTCCACCGTACTTAGTACTACTTTGATAGCAGTACTACTATGATAGTAGTACTACTATGATAGTAGTACTATTATGATAGTACTACTACTATGATAGTAGTACTACTATGATAGTAGTACTATCACCAGTAGTATCCACTGAGAAATGATTACTATAAACAGGTACGTAATATTGAGTTTAAGTGGATCAAAACTTTGTATATCTGCAAGCATGTTTATTACTTAATCAAATGTTTTAGTTTATTATTGGTACTCAATGAGTACGTATCTTACTTAGACCAATAGGATAAATTTCTTGTATTGAGTTTTAAAGAAACTTAAATGGAAGATGTCAAGTAGATATTTATCATAGGCATAGCGTAGTGGCTAGCGTGTATGCATAGCAAGTCTACTATCGTGAGTTCGATTCTCACTGGCGCCGATTTGCCTTTTTCAGTTAATTAATAATTGAAATTTGGCGAAGGCGATAAGTGAAACGGACACTCCCTAGAAACTGGTTCGAAAGTCAGTATAAACCGGTGGTTCACTCTACTACTAGCCCACACAAGTCCTGGACTTAGGGGATGCTTAATTAAGTAGAATAGTACGAGGTTAAACAAACATGTATTACAGTTTACACCATGTTTAAAATTCTAATGTATTTACACGGAAAGAAATTAGTGGGCTCTGCGCTATACATTATAAGATATTTGGTAACAGTGGCAAATTATAGTGATTTAAGCTATAGATTATAAGGGACACAATAACTAATAATGTTAAAAATAAATTGGAAACGATTATATATATTACAGACACGATTATATTTATTACAGGCACTATTATAAATTTACAGAAATTTTATTATATTATAAAAATTATTAGCACGGACAATAATTAAATCTATTTAAGCTATAAATACCATACTATTTGTTATATTTTATTATTCACTAAACAATTAAAGTATTTCATATAAATTTTTACACTGACTGCCATAATTGTAAGAGAAAGCCTTGTATTTATATAATAAGCGATTATAATTTGCTTGGTATGTGTGTTATAGCGCTCCTAGCTATAATTTTTTTTTCCGTGTAATATGGCAACAAATTATTATTATACCGATGAGAGTTTTGCTAAGATCTTCTACTCCCATAAAGGAAAAGGTAATAGTAAATCACCAGCCTAGCACAATCATATTCTAGCTGAGAAATAATGATTACATCGTGACCTTGGCTTTACGTAATCAAGAGTATCACACGGTATACAAGGTGATCCGAAATCAATGAATAATAAATAGGTTTTAAATTACATATTAATTTGTACGTTCATATATAATAATAACATATGTTTATTGTTATTAAATAAAATTACAATTATCTTAAAGTTAGATATGTAGGCAATTCTAGCATACAACGTCATTATCCTACGTTTTATCGATACCTTAGTTCTAAAATCACCGGGCCCCTAACCGAATAAAGGATTTAATTAATTTTTATCCGATGTTTGCTTTTATTGTATTGATGCTTTAAATTAGTTGCCTTCATGAATAAATTAATTATATAAACGAAATTTCATTACATAAAATTAATTTAACACATTTAACATAATAAATTTTAAGTATTTATATATCCCTAATAAAACTTCCTTCGTTAACATTAAAAAAATTCGTTTGCTCAAAATTAATGTATTTTTTATTGATATTACGTACCTATAGGTACGTGTATACTTGAAGTATTAACAGTTTTGGGATTCAACAGTTTAAAACTTAAGTATCGATACCATATAGCCTTTTAGGTATAACTATTTCGAAGTCCCCACTGTAGGTAACACATTGTAATATTTAAATTCCTTTTAATAATATCACCCTGTATATTGTATTTATTTTATTTCCATCTTTCGCTGTCAATTAAAGGAAGAATTGTGAAATTTTACCTTTATCAAACGTATGGGCATCATTAATTTTGCTGTAGGATAAACTTTGTTTCTATGAGCTACCAGTATTCAGTCATGTACAAATTATCTTATTATCAGAAGCGCGGCTTTTGGTATTCATTTACCGATGGCTCACAAACTTTACAAATTTTAAAAATATATTATTACATGCCAAAGGTAATATATTATGGCTCACAAAATTTACAATTTTTAAAAATATATTATTAGATGTCAAAGGTAATAATATATTACGCACCGAGGTGCGTATACTATTTTCCCCGAGACCTAACACCTTAACAGCTAAAAAACGCAAAAGTTATCTTAAAATTCATTTGCCAATTTGACGTTTTGTGTTTGACGTTTACTTATTTTCTTACAGCAGTATGTAAAATTAACTGATTGTCACTTTCTGAACGCTATCATGGCAACGGGTGGAAAATAACTAGGTCGTAGGAAAAATAAAATGGTAGTGATGAGGGCCAGTAACCCGAAACTGTGCAGTCTACCAATATGGAATATGGAATATTTAATTATTTTATAATTTTTATTAAAATAAAAAAATCCTTATAAAATATAGTATTGTTTTGCAGACGGCGCGCCGCGGCGGTATTTTAGTCTTATTTGTATGTTATAGGCTATAACTTATAGCCTTAAGCTTTTGTTTAATACTAAAGATTCACCATATATTTAGTTATGTAATAACGACTTAAGTCTTTAAACTTTAGAAAAGCATTTTTTAAGTGTTTTATATGCACATTCAGTAAAAGATGATGGGACTTATTTACGTAATATTTGTGTAATTAAGTATACTTTATTAATTATTTAGATTTATACACAGAGAGAACATAAAAAATTTATAAAAAGTTTTTACAATAAATTAGTGACTTACCTCTGGGGCCGTTGGAGACATGGGGACACCCGGCCTTGGGGCCCCAATCCACTTGTTGGCATCGGAACGACATTCGTCCTGAAAAAGAAATACCTTGAATGAAATAGTTTCAAAAAAATCATAAAAATATTTTTATCGTGGTCACACACGTCTGTCTGTCTTTCATCCAATTAATCAAGTTCCTTTAAAATTTTATTCTTCAAATCAAGCACTTTTACGTGCTTTAAGTTTTAACTTATTTGTCTAATTAGGATACGTGGTTAACTTCAACCAAGCAAAACATTTAGGTACTATAGTCTAAGAGCTGACCATTTTTATTTCATTATTTGCTCCCAGCTGTATTTTATATATGTCTTAAAGTACATTCAAATTAAGCTATTTGCAAATCACCAGGTCCTGGATCGGGTTCCTTTGGATGTTAGGTGGTGAAATGGGGTCTCCGATATATTTTTAAGTTACCGAGTCAAACATTACATTTATTACATTTAGATTAGTCTATTTTCACAGTTTTACACTATTATTGAGTAGGCCAAGGGGTAAAAAAGGCGTTTAAAAGTTTATTTGACATATGTCAATACTAAAAAGTGTAAAGAATTTTCATTTAATCAAAATTTCATTTCATGAATTCTCATTTCTTTAAAGAATAAGGTATATATCAAATGCACTTTTTAAAGACTGTTCTTACCCCTTGCCCCTAGAATTATTGTGTATAACTATGAAAATAGCTTAATTTTAATGTGATAAATGTAATGTATATGGCTCGGCAAAATAAAAATAGAAAATGTCCTCTCGCTCATACGAAACAGATATGTTTTGAATTTTCGTCGTTATGCAACTACACGCTTCAAGTCAAAGTGGGTTTATCTTTATGACCTACTAGATTCTGATAAGAATGGCTAACATTGTCTTGTTTTCCGATGTTGTTTTGTTTTAAACGTAGCCTTCTGTGTGGGATAAAACAGCTTACTTTGATTAAACAGCTTTAAATAATTGTCAGGCTGACAGTTTTTGCCATAAACAAAGAGAAGGTTCTATTTTTTAATTTAAAAGAATATTTTATAAGATTGTTAATCTACAAAGCGTCCGAAAGTTGTTACGAAAATATTCGAAAAACGATATGTAATGGGTACCCTTTCTTGACGGGTGACAATAATTTATTTTAAATGAAAAAAATATTTCAAAAAATATGAAATTGAAGATACTTTTTAATTACAAAAATGTTTTCCTACGACCTAGTTAGTATTTAGTGCCTTTTTTCCACCCGTTGCCTATGACAACCGTTGGGAAGTGACGATCAACTGATTTTACATATCTGCTGTCAGAAAATTAGTAAACGTCAAACACATAACCTCAAATTGACAAACTAATTTTAAGATAATCTTTGCGTTTATTTAATGTTTAAGTGTTAGGTCGTAGGAAAAATAGTATACGCACCTCGACGCCATCCATTTCAGTGCACATCGAGTGCTTTTTTACTTGGCTGTGCCTCGTTAAAAAATGCACTCTCGTTCAATAAAAACTAGGTTCGCGTACTCGGTGCGTCATATACTATTGTCCCATTCAAATTTTATATATAATTAATTGACTTGAGGAAAACTATAAGTTTCCTAAATCGTTTGGTAAAAGAATTTTTTAAATCGGACATTCCGTTAAAAAGTTATAAGGTTTACAAACAAAAAACACGCAGACAAACAAACAGACTTACAGACAGACAATTCGTGCACGCGTGAAACTGTTCATTTAGGTATTTTTAAGTTAAAAATTTTAAGAGATAAAGCTACTAAAAAATTGCCCAATAAATATGGATATTTTCGTAAATTTTATTGGTAATTGGCATCTCTGTCCTAAATTTTAAATATCAATAATTTTACTTAAAATATTGAAATTTGCTTCTCCAATGCCCGAGTTAAATGGTGAAGAATATAATGCCTTCCGATTTCATAGAATGCTCTTCACAATATACCTTTTTTTCTGAAAATTTTGATTACATTTTGTATGTTTTGTTTTCTTTTTATTGATAGATTTTTTCTGATTTAAAAAACTTTTTCCAAAATTTGATTTTTTTTATAAAAAGCACCCTACAGTTTATTAGTTAAAAAAAAAAATACTCCACTGAAAACATGATCTGGTTGGGAAAACTAGACCGACAGTTAAAGACTAGGGTGCCCACAGGTCAAGGAATACTGATTTTCTTATCAGGGAAACTTTTCAGTGAATTTGATCAACTCTAAAAAAATCAGGGAAAAATCAGGAAAATGAACTCCCAGTAGGACCTAAACTACAGATCCGAAGATCCTATTGCTGCAACCTGGAATCTGGCAAGGGCAACAACACAACTTGTTGTAGTTACCAGAAACAAAAATAAGATTTTAAAGATCTGGTAAGAAAAACAATTTGTCTTGTTGCTTTTGATATTATATTAATTTTTTTGTTGTGTTTGCGTATTTTTTTAAAATTTTGGTCTCAGGTGAAAAATGAGTATTTTGGAAAGTCGAAAATAATTCAGCTAAATGGATACGGAGAGTGCTTGTAATAATACGTTTAAAAACATATAAAATTTAAACTTTACAGGCTATCAGTTTTACATAAAGTACAAAAATGATTTTATACCGACAAAAATAATAATAATAATAATAATTAGGTACCCGTTTTTTTTTTTTTTTGTGGATGATCCCTAATAACAAATAACCATGCTAAAATGGATGATAATACCATACTAAACCAAAATATGACTTATTTGGTACTACTTATTTTTGTGATGACGTCAGTTCGAATAGATGTGAATTTGACTCTATCCTGTTTGAGGCATTATTATTTTTATCGACATTTTCCACATCCGCAAAAATATTACTTTGACTATGAAATTTATTTTCTATGGTACATACTCCTTGGTATTCCATGGTATTCTAATATTTCTGCCGCTTTTGGTAGTACCACAGTACCATTTTGGGCATAATTATTCCAATAATCCATGGCACACTATACTGGGAGGATTTAATGCTAATTTATATCGAATTTTACAGTTTATACTTCAATACCTACAATTTTATTTAAATATATTATTTCTTACCGAATATATTATACTTTCAGAATGTTTGTTAGGTACAAAATGTAGTACTGTTTAGAGAAACAATAGAAATTTCTTTAAATATTTAAAAAAGAACGTCTTGATCAGTTCTAAGACCTCTTCTTTCCAACTCACCCTAGCAAAATCTTTGATATTACTAAAGTTTCTACACCCTACACTTATTGTTATTTGTAAGCTGGATTCTATTCTAGCCCTAGTAGGCAGTGCCTACGTTTCTTCTTACTTTCTCCAATGCGCCCTCGTTTGTAACTCTATCTGACCATTTTATCTTTAATATTCTCCTATAGCACTACACTCTTTTTCTTTCCGTCCTAACTGCTCCTATTATTTTATGCCCTATTTATTTTAATAATAATGTAATAAATTTTTATTTATTATTTTATTTAGGTGCAATATCCGGTATAGGCACGAATTGATTTATTCATAGAAAAATATATAATATTATTAAATAATTTATCGGTTTTAAAGCACTTTAACATAGTGAAAGTACTGTCATATTGTAATTATGCTAATATATTACACCTTTTAAAGTAAATATCAATATATTTTAGCTTAATAAAATATACAAGGTGTTTTTAATTACATAACTCCCCTTAATTATTACAAACCGCCAAAAATATTAGTTTTGGCCCCCTTACCCTACGCCAATATTAACCATATTTAACGTGACGTAAATTACAAAGGTCCTCTGTCGTTTAGTAAAATATTTTTTTAAATCAGTTGTTTCGTTCAAAAGTTATAAGGTTAACAACTCTTCTCTCTAGAATACGCATACCGTTAATATAAAGTATCGCCAACATCTCGGTTTGTTTGTAAACAAATAGTAGGTATATTCAGGCCTGAACAATAACAATTACCAGTAACTGTTATTGTTGTCTCTGTTAGAACAAAGCTGTGCGAATAAGACAGACAAATGTATATGTTGGCTACGTTTTTGTCAGTTTTTACAAATGAAATGCCTATTCTAGAGAGAAGAGTTATTAGTTCGTTGGTTAACAACCATACGGGCATACAGACCGACATTTTTTTAACAAACTAGCTATTTAAACTTCCAACGTGCCATAACCTAATTCTTTGGTAAGGTCGTTTTTTCGCCTGTTTGGTGTTTTTGATGCTAATGGGGGTCTCCATTTAAACGGGGAGAACACAATTTTGACGAAAAATATACCTTAAAAGCTTTAAAAACTCTAAAAATTAGCCAATAACAATACAGGACGTACATTTAGCTTGGTATACGTCGGACGCACAAATAGCCTGTTCCTTTTTTTTAATGGCAACTTTTTCACAATTTATCGATGTTTCATGACATTCCAAATCTCAAACTGAACACAAAAAAACAGCAGAAACGAAATAAATAGATACCTTTGGGATTCTATGTTGGTACCTGTAATGGTACTAACTGCCCAAATTAAGCAATAAATAGACCTATTAGTTAAACACGAGTACCACGCAGAAAAATTGCAACATTGCCCGAGGGTACGACATGGTATGTCACGAGAACGAAATGAGAATTAGAAGCAAGGGTACCATATCGCTAGGTACCATTAGATTGGTTCCCACGGTACGATTTACAAACACACAGACCAAATTTGCTGATGCGTTAGAAAGTATATGGTAGTACCTACAAGTTGTATATCAATGTATTAAATGTTTTAAATGGCGTAACACGGCGCATAAAACATGAATTTAAATAAAAAGTAAAACCGGTAAATATGTAATTATTTTACGATACACTATATAGTACACTAAGCATACACTGTAAAAAGAAGCTTCTCTAAAACGTCATAAATTTATGGTTTCATGTTGCTCAAAGGCATGTACAGTTACATTTAAAAAGGTAGTTGTCGTGACTACTGATGGTCTCTGGAAACTTGTTGGTAAGGCAGCAGACCGTAAACCGTGGAGACTCTGGTTCGAATCCAGACTTGCCTTTCTTATTTTTTTTGTCCGATATACCCCTATTTTTTTATGGTTATTTTCCGAATAAAAAATTACTTAAGTAATTAATTACAAAATGTTTATTCCTAAGTTATAAAATGTTAAAATATTAATTCCGACGAAAAATATACCTTAAAAGGTTTAAAAACCAAAAAAATAAGCCAGTATGAACGTATTAATAGCCGGTTCCTAAAAAATATGCGTTTTATGTGTCCATAGGAAAAATAGTGTACAGAACTCACCGGAAAGAGTAATTTTTGCACTTGTACTATTAGAAAACTATATTCTGCTACAAAATACATTTAAAATAATGTAACCCTGTTTTATTATTTAACAAAGGAATTAACCTTTCAAAATGTAAAATCATATAGATATATTTAAATTTTAACATCTTGTTATTTTTAAAATCGTAATATTTTTATGTAATCTATGTCGTATCATTGACACGTACGGTACTGCTCAAGGTGAGCCAGTGTCATCCTTTTTTTATAATTTTACTTTTTCCATACACGGGCGTGGTACCTTGGCTGATGACGTCATTTGAAACAATAAAACTATTTTTAAATTTTTTAACATTATAGTTAACTTTATAATTATATATTTAAAATGACTGTCAGTGGTACCCGTTTTTCGCATGGATTAAAATCGTGTAAAGTCGGTCTCTCATGTATCTGTAAGGGCCACTTGCACCAACTTTTGGTACGGGATTACCTCAGCTAAACCGAGTTTAAGTTAAAAATGCTGCGTTCTGATTGGTCGGCCGTCAATTTAATCCAAGTTTAAAGCTAAACCATCATTGGTGCAAGTGGCCCTAAAACAGCTGTAACTGCTTAACCTCTTCAATACCCAAGTTTGCCATATGTGGCGAAAAGGATTTTTCAAAAAAATATGTACAGTGGAGTAAGAAAATTTTTATTATCAGATTTAGTTTCATCGACCCCAAAAACCCCTATATACCAATTTTTACGAAAACGATGTAAACAATTAAAATTAACTACCCCCGCACCCAGGTACCTTAAAATCTACAAAAACTGTACGCCACTGTTATTTTTTTAATATTTATTTAAGAAAAATCTGTGTTTTATAATATGACGAAAAAAAAAACTAAGTTATAAATACTTTTTTTTGCCAGATCTGGGTCTGAAGAGGTTAATATACTTACTGATTTAACCCTTTCCCTCCCGAGATAAAAATAACGAAAAATTCTCGATTTAACTGTGTTTTCTTAGCTTAACCAAACCTCAAAGTAGTTAGTGGTAAAATATATTGCAATTTTGGGTGGTCATTTAAAATTAAAATGTAAATTAAGCACCAATTTGTAGATAATATGTTAAGTATGACTTCAAGATCAAAATAATATATTTGGGTAGGTACGACTTGCATTAAAGTACTCATTTATATGTTAATGAGGTACAATTAACGAAATGCTTTTAAACATAATTTTTAATTGTATTTTAAATAAGATTATAAGATATTACTGCAAAATATGACCATGATTTTTTTTTTTGGTACTACCTACCACTTTTTAAAGCGGTATAAATATTGTACGAAATGTTTCAGAAGTCAATTAATTATATTAATAATAATAATAATAATAATAACTTATTAGTCCTTTAAACTGTGGTGCTAGAAGAGAATGTTAAAAATAAAATGGTCAGATAGAATTACAAGAGCGTATTGATGATAATTGGGAAAAAGCGTATTGTATACAAAGGTCTAGTTTGGAAAGGGATTAAATGGTGATACACATACTAAGACACGTGAGCTTACTTATATATATTTTGGAGAGCTTGGTGGGTCTTAAAAGAAAAGTAAGCAGGTCTATAATGGAATACTGCTTAAAAAATTTAATGATGTAAGGTGTTAGTTTTTTTGGAAGAGGATTGAGTAGGGATATGGTGAGCTGAAAAACTGCCTCAAACCAGTTTTGGTGTTAACTTGATAACGATGACGTATATTAAGGATGAATGTATACTTTTATGTAATTTTTAAGGATTTAATTCTTTTAATTAATATTTAAGAACACGTACAAATTTACATAAAAATGGTACCTAAAGAAAAGTAATTAATTCTTTATAAAATTATCTTGTTTATTTACGATTAAATAAATTTAAAAAAATCTCAGATTTCATTTAAAATCAAAAATCTTAACGAAATAATTACAAATCGAATTTTTAATTGAAAATTATACAAATATACAGAGTGATTATTTTTTAAATGATCGACTCGGACTTGAACTGGGCCCAGGCACTTATTTCAAGTCTGATTCGATCATTTAACCCCCCTCAGCTGGGGTTAAAATCCTGGGGTAATAATAGGCGGTTAAAACGTAGCACCATTCAGTTTTAATATTTGTACATTCTAGCTCTAGGGATACTAGATCTAGGTCTCAAGTTAGCAAGATACCTAAATCTAGTGTCCCTAGTTTCCAAAGCGCTGGAAAAATACTTAAAAGGGAGGTACTGTTGAAAGGTTGACAATAATAAGTGTTTTTGTGAAAACTTTTACATGTCCTTCATAGTTACACCTATATCACTTTAATGGCCATATAAATTTATATAAACATTATTATCTAGTTATAATTTTAAAACAATGCACTGCTGACTGATTAGAATACCTAATACCGGTAGATATAGTTTACCTACCCATTTAAATAACATAAAAATATAATTTTTAAAATTATTTCTTAGTCTAACAGTTACAGGCGACATATCGCGACAGTTTGGTTCTTCCAAACGGGAACCTTAACCCATTTTTGAGAAGTCCATAGCAAACAAGCCTAGGTCTCAAAAAACCCGACTACGATTTAGCGATTTACAAGTAGGTTTGTTTTTCGATTTATTTATTACAAGTATTTAGTATTATTTAAAATTCTGTACATAATTATAATTTTGGATGTTCTTCTTTGTTTTTCATAATCGGGGATCCTGAGATTTTTTCAAATGCGCTCGGTTTAAGCATTTGGGTTTCACGTTGTTGATACATTTTAATTTGTTTTGGGAGTTCTTCAGAAGCAAATTTCAAGGTACCTACAATAATTAAATAGTAAATATTTTATATACCGGATGTTCCACCTAAGGAGAATCAGGGACCAATTAAAATTAAATGCAGGACCGTAGAATAACCTACGGCTCCCCGACAATTTTTTGGTTTCCTCCCAAAAATGTTGATGACTAAAAAAAAGCTCATCACCCCCACCTGGCCCCCGAGAAAAATCCAGGCCCTCGATTTTTTTTATCTCCTGAAAATTTTTGATTTTCATCGTTCAATTGAATAACGCCTTGGTTTAACAGATCATAACCTAACTTTGAATACAAGATTTTAAAACGGTAAGTTTTAAAAAGTTTTTTAAGATATAGTCCCATTACACAAAAAATTGGATGGGGATGTTCTCTGATATGGTCCATATTATCGATATCATATGGATTAACCCTCCTTGGGGTATAAAAATAAATATATTAATTACAAATTTAAAAAAGGACCTACCTATTATTGTCTTGAATGTTATAACTGTAAACTTTTTTGCAAAATGTAACATGGCACTCATTTTGAATTATTTAATTATTGACTTTTGTGACTGAAATGATAAATTTGTGACTAAAATGACAAGAATTTGACATGAATATAGGTATAGTGTCTTAAAAATTTTAAACACTTTAGTTCATAGGCTTTGTTATAAAATATATTTAAAATATTGAGGAATATTTTTTATTTCTATTTTTAGCCCCCTGCCACGGCTAAAGTTTTAATTTTTTTATGATTTTTCTTGTATATTTTTTGTTGAAAATTAATTTTTTGCAAAACATTATTTTCTTGGACGCGGTGTTTTAAATTAATAAATAATAAAGATAAATAATCCGGTTCTGTGTTCGTATGACATTTTAAACATGGGAATGTTTTGAATGAATGTAGATTAAACTAAGGATGAGTTAACCTTAGATTTAGTGCCAAACCTACGCAGATGTCAAAGGCGTAACTTATACAGGGCGATCCAAATAATAATAAAATAAAAAAGTAACTCACGTTACAGAAAAAATGTTCTGTCTATTTTACTCTATTATTTTTCGCATTATAGGCTATAATTTTTTGAATATTTTATCTAGAAGGTATAAGATTTTGTTTGTATTATTACTTTACTTGAATCTAATTCCATACAGATTTTAAATAAAGAAAAAGTCGTACTACCGTAGCTTTGACAAAATGGTAACCTTTTCTTCCGCATCATGCCGTAACCTAAGCATTAAAACTAGAGACATTTCTGCTTATTCTAAAATTGTTTAAAGCCAAAATCTGTTTATTTTTTTAAGGCTCTAGATACAAGCGTTTAAAAGTTATTGCATTAATGACAAAAATAATTATGAAAATCTAGTAATTCTGTATTTTCATACCGGTACATGACTTCTTATCTAACTGTTTTCATAAATAGCAAAATTCAATTTTAAATTTTTATGCAGTTTTGAACACCTTGTATAATAAAACTGTACTATTGTGGTAATAATAAAAATGTGACATTTGAATAATTTAGAATGTCTCGATATATTTTATCGCGCCGCCTTCAACCCTGCCTTGGGCGCGTAGCGTAAACTATAGCCCTAACTTAGCAAAGTTTAGCGTTACGGAATAATTAAATGAGCCCTTAATTAATTTCATTTTTTCGCGTAATTCATTAAATTATCCATAATAGCCTAATTATCCGGAGATATCTGAACCTCAAACTTTAATCGAATCATCTCTAGATCATTCTCTTCAATATATAAAAAGCTTCATTCAAATAGATTTGTGCGTTCGAAACTTATCCATATCTATTATTTAACTAGTGCTACTTTTATTTAGGATAGTTTTTAATCTTTCCGTAAGTGTAACTTAAAAAAATTAATTTATGTCCACTTTAGAGATGAGCCCTACAAGCGTAATTATTTTTTTGTGCGCCCGCCGGAGGGTCAAAGCGGATTAGCGGTTTTTAACGGAAGAATCTAAGAAGAAGACACAAAAGTGTGTACCTTACTTTCACATAAACAATGGAATAACATTATAAAGCAATTCTAGTCTACAAAACAATACAAAGGTGTATCTTACAAGTTCAATTTTCGAATTGTTTTATGATCCGCAAAAAATTTCAGAACTGGAAGTTCAGTTTTATTGTAATTACTATTGTAGAAACCCCTCACCGACGTATTTTTTTCCAAAATTTTCTTTAATATGAAAGATTCTGTTGCACTTGATAAATTTTGATAAAATAGCCACCATTTTCTCTTCCAAAAATGATTGATGACATATTTTGCTAATAATGAGTATAAATTTTGAAAAGTACTTTATTTTGAAATAATTGGCATAAATCTCGGTACCTAATCATTTTTCATATTGTGCGCCTTTCACCATAAAGAGTAGGTACATCTATGCTAGACATTCTAAATTTAATACAACTTGTTTTTCTACTACTCACGGTCTTCTATCTGGAGGAGTATTATACGATGGTTTTTAATTTTCAAAGTATTTTTTTTTAGGAAAAATTACCTTCATTAAACAGCCAATTATAATAAATTTGAAAAAAAAAATGAAAAAAAAAATTGTAGGGGGCACCACTTAAAAATTAGAAATGTATTAAGTTAAACTGCGAAGCATTAAATATCTTCACGGCTTGTTTTTTTTTTATTTTTCGTTTATTAAATCTGTAAAATAAACATAATTAATATTGAAAGTAATTTTAAATTACGAGGTATATTCAAGTATACTATGATTCGATAACGGCGCATTTCCTTAATAAGTTAAATACTGTACTGTACTGTTTTATTTTAAAATTTAATTTTTAACCCCTCAGACCTGATTTTTTATGTTTGATTAAATACCGTCAACTGGGGTGACTTCGGACGATGTGGGTGACTTCGTACACTTCTTCCCAAAGCACGTGTGCACAAGTTGTGGGGTTTTGTGCACAAGTTGTATTCAATTCCACAACTTGTGCACACGTGATTTGGAAAGAAGTGTCCGAAGTCACCCACACCGTCCGAAGTCACCCCAGTTGACGGTACTTTTTAGAAAGAATAAACTTCTAACGAAAAAAATATAAAATAACTTATGCTTATATGAACAAAATTAAAAAAAAAAAATAAAGTAAAACATTTTCAATAACAATTTTAAGCACCCTATTTAATTTAATTAGAATTAGTAAAATCTAAAAGGTTTTTCACAACTTGTTTCTAAAAACATTATATGCGGCCTATTATTTGTTGTTTGTGTGATTGAAAAACAAAAAAATTAATAAAAATTAATAAACAGTGTATGCGTTTACAAAGCGGAAATGTGGGTGGCAATTGAAGCATCGCAGGGCTATTGTTATTCAACACTTCCGGTCTACGCCCTAACGGGGCGCTCATATGATTTAAAAACCGCAAAAACACACGCAGAAACTTTTCAAAACAATTTAACATTACTATGTTAACATCAGACAAAAAACCTCGCAGAAAACTGTTTTTCCTACGACCTAGTTAGTATAGTGCTCATTTTCCACCCGTTGCCATGACAGCGGTCGGGAAGTGAAAATCAGCTGATTTTACATCTGCTCTCAGTCAAATACATAACCTCAAATTGAAAAATTAATTTTTAGACAATTTTTGCATTTTTTGGATTTTTAGATGTTAGGTCGTAGGAAAAATAGTATACGCACCTCGACGCAAACCATTTTCAGTGCACTTTGAGTGCTTTTTTTGCTTGGCTCAACCTCGTAAAAAATAAGCACGCTTTCACATAGAGACTTGAAATTTTGGCCAAAAGTTTTTTGTCACGTTAAAAATCTTTGGTCCAAAATTTGAGTCTCTGTTTCAGCGTTCTTGAAGTATCCTAGTGTAAAGTTGTTTTGCAAGCGATCTGCACCATTAATACGACTATCATAAAGGCAGTTTATCCGATTTTGGGCTAAACGCGCCAATTAATAAGATTTTGCACACTTATAGATATATAATAAAATACTCCCTAAATTTTATATCTTAAAGTTGCCAGAACATACTTTTTTAACTTTTTTAATTGCTGCAAATTCTTACATAGAGAAATGTAGGATATGACAATGTCGCAAGTAAAATATAGATAAAGAATAACCCTTATTGGTGGATAAAAAAATAATAGCATGTGTTGAATGATGCGCTTATGCCAAATTTGCATCATTTCTTTTAATTAATCATTAAAAAGTAACCCAAATTTAGGTTTTCCTCGTATTTTGATGCAAGATCCATCCAATTTGTAAAAATATGTCAAGATTTAACATAAAAGTAAAATAAAAACTTATTTTATTCTTATATCCACATAAAATTTATCTCGTATAAATAAAAAATTTCGTTTGTCACAATTTTTAAAGACCATACACTAAAAAAAAATCTGTGGAGTGCAGTGCATATGTGCACATCAAGACTGGACGGTTATATTTTATTTTTTTTATTAGTTTGGTATTTTAATTACAGATTCATGGGCTCTCGATAAAGTGCCCCAAATAAGCTTTACCTTGTGCTATAGCTTCAAAATTTGAGTTTTGGTAAAATTGCAGTATTTCAAACTATCAGAAAAGCTAACTAAATAAGGTGGGTGAGCCAATTATTGTCATGTTCCTAATATTGACACCCCCTCTTAAGCTTTTTAGTTCTTCCTCTGTGTCATAGATTACACTACCAGTATATCTGTTATATCGATAAAATGCCTGTATATATGATGTACCTGTATCCAGTTGGTAATGGCGTACACAAAAACGCAGTTCATATTTCGTGCTCTTTAATCTAAAATAATGTAATTAAAAGAATGGTAACATTTTTTTTAAAGCGCTGTAAATATATTTAAAATTACATCGATTTACACCTATTATCAATTATGGACTATATATTAGTTTATCTGTAGGTTTGTAAATAATCTTTACCGAAGAGTATACTGTTGCCTAGAGTACCTAAATAATCTTTGAATTTTTATTGCTTAAAATTTAGTTTAATCTTTTTTAATACCATTTTAAATTTTCTTTTGTAAGTATGTAATATTATATCAGATTTTGCATTTTTTTAAAGAATAAAACTTTTTTATTGTACTCACTCTTCGCACGCTTACAGCTAAAATAGTATCATTCACATTTCCTCTTAATTATAACCTGATACCAAAATTTTTTACCCCAAACTTTTGGTCAATTTGAATTAAATTGTAAACATCCTTCGGTTCGAATTCCTGGCAGTCTCGGAAATAGCTTACTTTGGCTCTTTGCGCCCTCGCTGTAAAGTAACCTTTCCCACCTCAGTACGTATACTAGAGACTAAGATTGACACCATAGTGTTCTTCTAAATGACGCGACAGAGGCGATGACCTTGTTTAAGATTATGTACAGGCGACTATCAAATCAGCGTTGCCAAATCAAGCGCTATGTAGTCTGCAGTAGTAAACAAGAACAAGTCTAATCTCCTTGATAAGCAGTGTATGGCTGGCCGGTTCGCGGGTGGCGCGATCCCGTGCCATCATTGGAAATAGGTACTGTCACTCATAAGTATCGTCGAATATATCAAACTGAATATGGGGGGAATATAGATAATTGAACCACTTAAAAAACGGTATGGTGACACTAAACTCCACTAAAAACTAATTAAAGATGGTACTTACCATGAAAACCATATGAATTAGTCAGTTTTTCTTGGTAGCATAAATCTAAAGATGGGTCCTTCCAAAAAAAAATCACAGCACGTCTGATTTATATTATTTTAAAAATCCGGTATAAAAATGTACTTTTCGAAAAATCACACATCTATTTAAATCACAAAAATATATTGATTTGATTAATTTCAAATATTTTAATATTTTTTTTTAATTATTAATTTTTTAGTTTTTTTTTGGAATGTTACTTCTGTTGTTTTCTTAAAAATTGTTGATATTTTGTCTCACGCGTATTGTTGTCTCGTTTTTTATCTCTGTAACAATAAGGAAACATATAAGTATACTTATAAATTTATAAAATTATACAGTGTTTAAAAAATAGGGGTCAACAAGTTATCATTTATTTTCCAACTGGCTACTAGTACCCTGTAGGATATATCAAGCTTTCTTTTAGATACTTAAGTGGCAACAAAATTAACAAAGTGCCCCTAAAAGCCTATCTTCTGAAAAAAGGGTAATTCCTTACTAAAAATGTATCCTCTAAAATATGGTAATCATGCCTACTAAAAATGTAATTTAACTCTCAGGATCCCAAAGTTATGCCTTACGTTGGGCGCCATTTGTAACGAGAATTTATGCCTAGAGTATGTTGTTAAAATGATTTTTTTAGTTGTAGACACTTAACTTAATGATTAACCACCGAATTGTTTTGTTTTCTTTATTTTTTGGCGCCTCCTTTTTAGCACTCTTTTCATAACACCATTATTTTATTTGGTACGCCTCTGTGTACTATTTTAAATAGCCTACTTGTGATAGGAGGGTGGAGATATATGTATATTGACATAAATAGATAACGTATCAAATTTTATCAGTAGAATGTGGTTTATAAATAGTTTATGCATATGATACGGAATAATTAATAATTTTTAAGCTAATTTAATTACGTACATCTAGGACCCCAAAATTAAAAAAAACACATTCTACCCCTTCTAAAGCGAGGAGTGTTCTGTAAGAGAAAAATTCTGTAAGGGATTTAAATAAGAATTTAATAATTAATGGAATTAAGGATTTGGGTGAATTAAATAGTGGGTATACCCATAGTTCAATCAAAATTGGGGAACTAGGGGAAATAGTTGAAAAATTTGGGAAATTATTTGACGAAATAAATGGGAAATCAGTTATGAATATTTTTCCTGAAATACCCCTCGATATAAAGGGAGAAATCCGGGGAGACTATCGGTTAGTAACGGACCTTTGATAACGGCCCCCGGAAATGGGGGAAGTCTGGTCACCCTAGCCTAGTTCCTTAAATGCACGCAATGTATTGGTTTTTGTCTAATTACAGGTGGGCATTATTATTTAAAATAATTTATTTTTATTTATTTGTACCTATTAACCGGTGGTTGCAAGGAAAAGCCTTTTTATCTAAGTAGTATATTTTTTATAAAAGATTAAAATAAAGGCTTCAGCCAATAAAGTTTAAAGTCTCGTGCGAAAACCAAATTTCAGCGGACTGTATTTTCAAAAATAAAAATAAACCAACCTTTTAAAAAACCGTAATATCCTTTTAGCTTCAAAAATTAACTTAAATTAACTAAAAAATAGCACCTAATAGTAAAACTGGCCGTATAAAACTGGCATAAATAAAATAAAAAATATAAATAAAAATAAAACTACATCTAAAGTTTGTGTTTACATCGTATTATCGAGATGGACGATTTTCGGAACCGAGAGTACCCGGTATTAGATATGTACTGACATAAGGCACCATAGTGCTTGGAGGTTCTCCTACCAGTTTGTCATAGGCGTAGTGCTAGAGTTAAGGCTAAGAGGGGGCCACTTTGTTAATGCTCGCCAACGTTCTATATACTGAATTGTATAGGAAATATATCGTAAGGTTGGTAAATTGTATACTATGTAGGTATAGGCGAAATTTTAGAGATTTTATTGGAAGGAAAAAATTTTTTTGAGCACTGAGAATTCATTACCTTGCAAATACTCAACGTTTTTGCATATATGGAACCCCACGAAAGTTTAGTAAACGTTTTGGTTGTTGCAGTTACCAGAACTGCAACAACGTTATGTATTACTGTAACAAACAGTGAATGTTTACCGATCTTTCGTGGGGTTCCATATACGCAAAAACATTTAGTATTTACTATGGTAACTAATTCTCAGTGAGGAGGTAGAAAATTATTAGCCGAGAACTTTGGATATTGAAACCCAAGGTCCAAATTTAACTCAAAGCGTTCTAGAGTTTATAGCCACACATTTCATTGATGATCAACGAGGAATTTTTATTCTTACATAAATGGTGACGCCTATGGCCTGTGGCCCATGGCCTATATACTATGGTCTATGGCCTATGGTAACGCTTTTTGTGACAAAAATCGTAAGAAAAACCCTAACAAAAATCGAGACAAAAATCGTGAGAAAAAACCTAACAACAATTGTGACAAAATCGTAAGAAAAACTCTTAGAAAATCGTTACAAAAATCGTGACAAAATTCATGGGTTTCGAGCCATAAGACATTTCCAATGTCCAAAACTTTTTTGCGTTTGGTTGAACAATAATAGAAAATAAAACGTCGAGTAAAAAAATCTTATTCTATATGCAAAAAAGCTGATTTCTGCAAGAAAATATCCATTGGTCTGTCTGTTGGTCGGTCGGTCTATCTGCAGACCTGTTGGGGAAATCTATGGCCAATATAACTCGAGAACACTTTGAGCTAAAGACTTAAAATTTGGGACATTGGTTCCTTATCTAGAGTACTCGGCTGGGATTGTGTTTTGTTAACGTCAGGGTGCGGGTAAGGGGTTTAAACTGGGTAAAATAATTCATAACTATTGTTTTTTTTTGAAAAAAAAGTTTTTTTCAATTTTGTGACGCGTTATGACGTAGGTCATTTAAACAGCCCCATACGTTATGTTTGTAAATCAAGGCAGGAAAGACGTTCTAATGCTAGAATGCACTGCAGTCGCCAGTTTTCTGCAGGGGACACCGTTTACAAGGAGCCGTCAATATAGAACTGTGAAAATCGATTTCCATATGTTTACAGAGCCCGCTCTGTATGGGTCCTGGTTTAAATAGAGTCACTGCATTAACTGACGAAATATTCTTAGAATTCATGCTGTGACACTTTGGGAATGGTGATGTCAAAACATGGAGGGCTCTAGGTCCCAGCGGACTTCCCAGGAGACATGATTCTAGAGGCACACCCCCTATAGGGCCCTAGCAGGATTCTAGGGGCTTAAAAAGCAAAATTCGCATAAATCAAAATTTCAATAGAAAAGATATTTTTATTTTATTTTAATACATGTAATATACCTATTATAATGGGATATGCTAAAATATATATGTACCTATTTTAAAGAAGGTATTAAAAGGCCAAAATTAATTTCTTTCTTTGATTTATCAGGTTCCTCTTCGGCTAAAAATATATATTTTTTATAAAATATTAAAATATAAAAAGTAAAAAAATTACCTGTGATTGTCTGAACACAAAAAAGAAATATTATGGAACAAGTCATAATATGAAATATTCTGATAAAGTTGAGCATTTTTTGTTAAAAAATTGTAAAAATATTTAAAATTGTTTTGAGAAATAATATTTGACTGTCAAAAAAATTGACGTTTTTAATTTTCTTTGTACTAAAGTTCTTTACTTAGTACCAGTTGATTTTGTTACCTAAATGGTGTATGGCGGGGCAAAAACACGATATATTTTTAAAAGAAAAACTGGCCCTTAATCAATAGTACCTTAGTATATTACGGTTAATAATACTAGGGATTTAGTAGCTCGCGAAGTGAGCTATTAGTAAGTTAAGGCTAGTTGAAAAAAAAAATTAATTCTTGCCTTGCCATACCTTATGCGTTTCAAATAAACTAACAAGCAGATCTAGTTAATTATAATAGTATATTATTATTAATTATAAAAAAATTATTAGGTTTTATATATAAATTGTGCAAACTGTTAGTTAATATTATGCAACTAGTATGGTATAATTTAAACAATTTGAAATTTTGGCGAATGCGCTATAAGAAATTGCTATAAAAAATTCCATTCTATTAATTAGAAAAAATGTACATAACGGCACAAAGATTTCTCTGTGTATTTACCAGAATTTTAACTAAAAAAAAAACAAAAAACTGGAAATTAACTTAAATAATTGTTATGTTTTGCAATTCGGCATAATAAGATCTTTTAAAAGGGTATAAAAACACAAATTAACAATAAAAAAATATTTATTATAGGTAATAATTTATAACAAATAAAATTTTAAACAGAACATTAAAATACCTCCATAGATTAAACTGTTTTTAAACAATGTAGGATTATGAATTTTGTTCGGAAAAATTAATTTATTTTAAATCTAATATGGTAGGTGATAGTGGCACAAAATGACCCCTGCGGGCGAAACGAACACCCCAGTAAAAAGTCTTGCTTATTATAATGGACGATCCTGAATGTTTATTCTATGCTTGTACGGTATCAGTTGAATTCATGAATTAGATAAATATTTTAGCAGTTATGACAGAAAAAATATATAGATAGATATAGAAATGACTTAAAAAATAAAGCTTAGAATAAACATACAAAATTTATAAAACAAAAGCGTTAAAACAGCGACTAATGTATAATGGGCGACTCTGATTTTGTTCAACCATTTTCTACCCTTAGGGACAGTTTCCAGGGGATCTTTGAGAATATAAACCCTTGCCCCCCTGACATAAGTATAAAAATATTGGTCCCAGTCCACAAGTTTCATGCTGAATTCAAAAAGCCCCTGGTCGATTTTTTTCATTCTGTTCCATAATGCTTGTGTATTTTGATTTCCAAATTCCCATTGTCTTGATGAGAAATATCCTATTACACCTGAAAATTTGGTGATTTTTTTGTATCCTTGGACCATTCTGAAAAATAAAAATTATATTAGTAAATTAATTTTTGTATCCCCTTGACATTTTACATTTCTACATTTTTTTTGGATGGGGGAATATAGATAGGGGGAGATATTTTCTTAAAAATTACATTTTACTTACTGAGGTTTTTTCCCGATACACATGCACAAAAAGTCAATAATATATGCAGGAATTGTATGTAAGAAAAAACTTGCTATTAAATGATAATAATAATTTTTTCTCAGTGAAAAGCATTCTAGCCATAAGATATGCTCGGTTGCTACAGCTGGTGCGTGTTTCAGAGATAATTCTTGAAATCGGTCTGAAAAAAATTGGAAATTAGTTTCACCAAGACTTGTCTAGATTTCAAAAAAAATCAAGACAGAAGTATAATTTGAAAAATCCATACAAGCTTGTATACAAGAGGAGAGTGGCGTAGTTGAGAGTCGAGAGAATGTTTTTTTGCATATTGTTTCTACTTCATTTTTTAAAACTTTTTGACCTCTTTAAATAAGTATAAAAATAACTTATAACAGCAGTTTTTTTTATTAGTTGGAACGTTTTAAGCCACTCTCCCCAATTAGTCTTACTTACGCCATGTGATAGGTTGTTCGGGGGAAGAGACAAAATTATAAATAGGAATTTCTTGCTCAAATTGGACTTCTCTGCTTTGTTTGTCCTCTGTTTCCTTGTTGTCATTAAGGGATCTGCAAAGATACAACAATGTTAAATACACGGATTTTTTTTTTGATAAAAAGACTCCTCTAATCCAGAAAACTGGTCGGACAGAATTAAAAATAAGAGTGTTTAATCTTCCCTTATTTTTCTTAAAATTAATAACAATTTTATTTTATATTATTGAATTTTTCTTATATTTTGTTGTCTTTATATATATTTGATTCTTTTCTGGCGCTTGACCTTCGAACGGTAGCGTTCACTCCGGTTAGCGAGCCAATTTCAGTCAGTAATTAGTATTCAATTGCTCTATAATGTACGGTGCGTCTACCACACGCGTTTATTGTAGTCTCGCATGAAAAATCACACAATCAAAGCTATGAATTTTCTATGAATATATGTCAAACTGCTCACCACAAATGCTATCGCGCGCAATAGGATAAAGATGTTCTATGGGTGTATTTAAAGCATTCTAGAGAAGAAATACTAGATCTAGTCAAAGGAGATTGCAAAGGAATAAGGTAATATATCTTTATCCAGCGCTGGTCCTTAATTACAGTTAATTTTTTTCGCATTTAACCCTCAGTTTTACAGAAAGCATGTTGGAGAGAATTGAGGAAAAGTGTGTCTTGTGAAAAAATACACTTAGGAGAAAGGATCAAATGGTGGACATACTAAGACATGATAGCTTACTTAAAAATATTTTGGGAGCCAAACTGGGAGTTAGAAGAAAGGTAGTCAAGCCTAGAATGGAATGCTGCTCACTAATAACAGAGGATTTAGGATGCAGAAATTCGGAAATTAAAAAATTATCTAAGGATAGGGTGGGATGACGAGCTGCCTCAACCCAGTATTGCCGCTTACTTCATCGTGGCTACATCCCACACAGCAGCTAAAGCGCTGTTGACCACATAATCCGAGGGTACCATATCAGCTAAGTTTTCAGGATCTCCGTGTAAACTCCTCAGCACTCCTAAAGCTGCTCCTAATAGCACCCCTGTTGCTCCATAAACGTTATCTATCCAGCCTGCTACGGGCTCTTTAACCGATGCAATAACTAAAAATACACAGAATAAAAAATTATTATATAATTTAAAAAATCTGAGTTTGAAGTTATACATGCTTTAAACCAAAGAAATTGCTGGTCAGATTAGATTTAGGCAAAAAAAAATCAATAAAAAAACTGAGCTGTGATAAAAATCATACTTTACCTATTGAGGGTCTAAATACTCCAATTGGTAGGTTCTTTCCTTCTTCTTTTATTATATTTTCTGCTATGGCTTTTGTGAATACGTATGTATTTGGATATGATCCAAGAATCCTGAAAAGTAAAAAAAATCAGGGGCTGTCACATTCTACTTTTTTTTAGTTTTTTATTATTTTGCTTTTTTTAAGATTTTAGTGCTCCTAGAAGACTTTTTTTGTTGACAGCTGTTTTTGAACTTACAGTGGTGTGATTTTGTTCAAAAGTTCTTCATCTAAACAATTGACTAGCGATATTAGATTGTCACCTGTCATAGGTGGCTTATAAAATTGTTCGTCTATTGTTTTTAGTATACAGTTTGAAAAAGCTGTCGATATATGTAACATAGCCTAAAAAAATAAAATGTTAAAAATAATATAATGCCAAAGTGCTAAATATCCGACCCCATAGTTAGTAGCTTTATTAAAGGTACTCCTATGTTTTTTTTTAATTTTGTTTTTTGAAAACGTGCCAAGAATAAGAAGTGTGAGTAGTGGAGTTCCGCTCAGTGCTCGGACCTCCACTGTTCCTAATCTTTTTAAAGCTGCGTTTCCGTATTGGGAAAACCTACTGTTTGCTGATGACTCGAAACGATGCTAAGTGGTACCTACTCAGCAAAAATTATTATTGATTAAAGTAAAACTGTGAACATATTTTTTACTCATAGACCGCTTAAACCTTTTTACCTCGGTTTACTGTTTGACGAAAGTTTGAACTGGAATATAGATGTACTGGCAAGTTCTTTATATTTAAGTCCCTTGTAAAAATGGATACTCTAGATATATTAAAACCGCATACTTTAAACTTTTTAGAAATTTACTCTAAGACACGTTTAAAACCAAGCCTAAATCCCTTTTACTTAGTAGGGCCTAGTTCAAACGATTTTTTAGAATTATAATTAAATTCAGTTTTAAACTTTGTATCGTATAATTTTAAACTGATTTTAAATGTGTTGTTTTTTTGTAATTTTAATTGTGTGTAATTTATATATTTTTATTGGCATTTTATGGCATATTTTCTATTGACGTGTGTAAACAAATTCGTATCACAAATAAATAAAGAAATAAAAAAATACCCACATAAAAAATAATGAATAGAAAAAAAAATTAATAGATCTACAAATTTTGAAAAATGTTAACGTTATATAAATTGCGTTTTTTATAAAAACAATATCAGCAATTTGAATTTATATTTATTGCAAATAATTATTTAAAATATCAACACTTTCATTTTGCTTTATATTTCATATAATATAGTTTATTTAAAAAAAAAGTAATTAATTTATATGCAAATATTTCATTGGACTTACAGAGTGATGCAAATAATCTGATCGAAAAAAGTCATCAAATCTCATCAAAGAAATGTCTACTACTCACCTTTAAGTTTTTCATTTGTTTAGCCAGCTTTATGATATCTCTCACAGATCTGACATTTATGTTAGCTGCTACATTAATTTTTTCGTCAAATCTGACCGTCGCAGCACAGTGAATTACACAGTTTACAGTATTTTTCAAAATATCCTTGTCTTCCTCGTTTAGACCCAAATCGGGTTTGCAACAGTCTCCCGATATTAGGGACACTTTTTGTCTGTAATTTGTGCTTATTCTTTTTAGGGGATCGAAGTTCTAAAAAAGAAACGTGGTTAATCAGGGCTGGTCAAATTTTGAATGTTATAAATGTTTAAAAAACTATATAGAAAGAGGTAAAAAAAGTCTCTAGGTATTATTTTTAAATTCTAACCTATTAGTAGAAGCGCATTTTATTTAATTCATATTTAAAATCTCATACTTACTGGTCCTTCAAAAATTTCATCAAATCTTTCATAAATTTCCTTGCCTTTTTTCGGCCGAATTAAAATATAAATATTTTTTATATCGGGGCAAACTCGTAGTAACTTCTCTAACATCATCTTCCCCAAAAATCCCGTAGCTCCCGTTAAAAAAACACTTGAACCGTTAAAAAATTCAACAATTTCACTCGGATCATCTTCAGGGAGGATCATATCGGAGGCTGTAATGTCAGCGCCCTGTCTCTCAAACTCCATTTCTGAAAATATAATATAGGGTGAGTAGGGGTAAATATAATCAAGGGGCAATTATGATATTGTAATGAAAACTAGAAATTAAAGAAATAAATACGACTGCTGTGGTAACGAGTAAAGAACCCATTCCTAAGGTATTAGTAATATATTCTATTATATAACCATATGTTAGTCTGTTATCTATAACAAAAACCTTGTTTTAGCTTGCGCGTGATTTCAATCCAATAAAAAACAATCGTAAAGGGTACGCTTTGTGCCAGATCTCACGTATTTTATTGATAATATTTGCGTGCATATGAAGACAAAGTTTTTTTTAGATCTGCTTGACAGTATAACGTTCTATACGCAATAATTGAAATATACATACTGTATGTGCTATGCTGTATAACATATACGTTTAATAGGAAATGCTGACTAAGTGTAAGTATTACTTAAAGTAAATGCATTTTTCTCAAAAAACAAAATAAAATATATTACAAAATTGACCTAAATTGAATTCAGTACTAAACATTCTAATAGCTTTCCTTTTTTAGTATGTTTTCATCTGTAGTAGACTAAGGAATTTTCATGTTGACTAATTTTATATATATTTTTTATGCAGGGTTGGATTTACCGAAATTTTCGCCCTAGGCAATAAAAAACATCGCCCCCAAAATAAAATGCATGACAAAAAAAGGTCACTCATGAACAAACTTTAGTCTCAGACACTTACTTGTTGACAAAAAAAGATTGTCAAGTAAAAATATACTGCCCCCTAAAATGTCCTACCTTAGGCAATGCGTAGAATTGCCTTATGGAAAATCTGGCCCTGGCTATATTTATTTTAAATTATACAGTGTGTAGTACACACTGTGTACATAAGCATGTACTTATTTTAAACAAACCAATATATATTTTTATTTAGTAGAATTTATAGTTTCCTTATACTGACTCATCAACACACAGTTGAAACCCTTGAATCTACACAGAAAAAAGTGATTAGGTTAGTCAATTTTCTTACGTTTCTGCTTTTTTAGCAATCAAGGTAGTCTGTAGATTTTGGTGCTAACTAAAAGTCTATAACTAAAATTTTAAATAAATTGATCAAGGAATAACGAAGATATAAAAGATTACATTTTAAAATAATGACGTTAAGCGGTAGATGTTCCCTCATATTTTTCTGGTCGATATTAATACTGTAAGTAAAACCTTTTTGTTTTGTATTTTTTTCAGAACTAGTGCTAGTTTTTAGGACATTAACGTAATTGGTTATATTTGTTATTATATTTATTGTTTACACTTTAATAATAATTTTTACATATGCAAGCAATCAATGTATCTAAATATTTTATAAATTTTTATTTAAAAATAAGTTTAAGCATTATACTTTTAATTGAACTAGGTATTTATAAACTATAGTATTTAAGAATTTAGAACGTACGCTTCGTAAGGTCTACAACTAACTAAAAAATATTCTTATTAGTCCCTAATGACTTTAATTTTTTTTTATTTATTCTAATGAGACAATTCTAAGAAAATTTAAATAGAAAGTTGAAATTATAGCGATAATGATTTTTTTAAACGACTTAAAAATATTTATCGCAAATTAATAGTGATTTAATTACCTACTTATATTTTTTATCATTTCTATAGCTTTTTTGTATATAGTTTAAGAATTTTTCTACACCCTCCCCCAACGATGTTCCGGTACCCCCCTGGATTTATTTTCGCCCGCCCCTTTAAAATTTAAACATGGGTCAAGTGATGTATCATTTAAAAGTTATTAAAATTCTCTATCCAATGGTCCATTTATGTTTTTATTGTATTTTTTTACCAATATTTTCGTTTTTTTTAGAGTTTTTTGTCTGTTAACCCTACAACTAGAGAACGTCTTAATTAGCTAGGGGATATACTTTAAATACGTAACGCAAAATTTTGCAAATTACCCCCTATAAACACGTAACGAGAGCAGCAAACCCCCTAAAAAAATTTAGGTGATTAAAACAAACCGTCTTTATTTATTTAAAAATAATAAAAAGCCTAACTTAACGCTACGTCAATCCCCCTTTCCCTCGAACGTATCGTAACGCTAAACGTTGCCCCTTCTCCCTAATTGCGTTACGTATTTTAAGTATACCCCTAAGATAAAAATTTCGGCTAAAAAAACTGAAATTTGTAGCTTAAAACGTTTTACAGGGTTAGGGTAAGTTTTATTTTTATAAAATTTTGCTTACCTTAATTTTATTTTTAATCCTGCACAATTTTTTTATAAAAAATTATTTTTTTTTTATTTTAAAAACTGTCCCCCAAACTATTTTTTTGCACCAAAACCGCTAATTAGAAAAGTGGTAGTGTAACAGGTGCTGTTTTACCTATGACAAGAATTTAGACACCATTATTTAAAATGTTTACTGTTGGTATAATACCAACATTCCCCACCCTATTACCTTTAAAACTCATAAAAGGTAACACGACAGAACAAGATAGTTGAGAAAATTTTAAATGTTATCTTTACTTTTTATGTTTTTTGGTTCTTTTTACGTTCAGTGCTGCAGTAGCACTTATAATTTAATATTACTTAGCTGTCCGCAATTTATCTTTGAAATTTGGCATATTAAATATTCCAGAGATTTGCAAAACAACTTAAAACTAAGATACTTTAATAAGGGTTTGTTATAGAAACGTGAAATTTGGATCAAAGGTTTTTTGTCACGCATAAATTCGTTGATCTAAATTTCAAGTCTTCTAGTTCTTAAAAAAAATTTCATATTTGTTTTCTGCACTCATAAAAATAACTTATTCTGCCATTTAATAAAAAAAGGAGAAATTGTTTTACAAATGTTGTGATTGTTGTTTACTACGTTAGGTCGTGCAAAATAATTTTCCTATAATTTATTAACAATTAATATTTTAAATATTTGGTTCAAAATGCATAAAATATTTTTTGAGATTATCAGACTTCACATTAAAATTAATTTAACGCCTGTAAATTAGTCTTCATTTTTTTAGTATGAGCCTCAAAAAATAAGGTCTTTTTGTCAAAATTGAAATTTGAATCTTGGTATTTGGTGTTAGGACAGTGTAATAAATATAATGACGTTATTGGGTTTAAGCAATAAAAAATTCAGATATAGGTAACATTTTTGCAAGACGTGCATATTTTATTACAATTTAACAAATTACTTAACACTGTACTTGCATTATTGTACATATGCATACCTACATACTAGGGTGTGCAAAAAAATCTCTACTTGATTTAGTTATACCTTAAAAATATGCCTATATGTAGTAGGGTGTGTCAAAAAATTTCCGAATTTCGAAATCGATAACGCTCTCTGGCTCAAAAGTTGCTTCTTGGTAAAAAACGGTGGCCACTCAAAAATGAGCCAAATTGATTAATGTTTAGAGGTAGCTCAAAGCACTCAAAAATCGGTACCTGTTTTTTGGATAATAACTCATTGTAAATAAGATTAAGGAAACAGGGGATATATTTTTTTAGTTTCTTCCAACTGGTATTGTTTTTAAATATTACTAAAGAAACCCTCCAAAATTTCCTCAATTTTATATACAATCAGTTTTAATCCGAAAAGCAGGTACCGATTTTTTTCAAAGTTTAAGTGCTTTGAGCTACCTCTAAACAGCCAGAGAGCGTTTTCGATTTCGAAATTCGGAATTTTTTTGACACACCCTACTACATATAGGCATATTTTTAAGGTATAATTAAATAAAGTAGAGATTTATACCGAGTATTTAAAATACTAAAAATAATATATATATAGTACTACTAATTTCTTGGAAGCAAGTAGCTGAAACAAATTATTGATTTTTTTTTTATTTTAATTTTTATTTTAAGTATTTTTACACTTACAACAAGTATCACAAATACTTTATATTAGAACATTTTTTTCTTTGTATTTATTTTTTGTTTAGATATTAAAAAATAAGAAATAGAACTACAAATATTCTTAATAATAAATAAATAAAAAATAATAATAAAATATAATGTAACACCATCATTTTGTAGTATTTTATTACACCCATTGGTATAGTTTCTAGGGGGTCTTTAAGCAAATATACCCTTATGCCCCTAACGTAGATGGAAAAATAGGGACTCCAAGATATGGCACTCATATCAAATTCGAAAATTCGTTTGTCGCTGTCCGCCATTTTTTTCCATAATTCCACGACATTTTCGTTTTTGAAATCCCACTGTCTTTGAGTGTAGTATGCTAGTGAGTGTTTTAGTTTGTATATTTGTTTGTATTTGTTTACCAACCTAAAAAAAAAGAAATATTAAAGGGCATTCCATACAATATTTCACTTAATTTTTGTGACAAAAGTGATTAAAATTGTATTTCTAGGAAAATTTAAATGCTTATTAAAAATCAAAAATCCAAACAATAGTTAAACCTTTTTTTTTTGGGGTGTATTTAAAACTTTTTAAGTCAGATTATAACTTACTGGGGTTTTTGCCCAAAAATTCGGCAAACCATGTCCAGAAAATAAGCCGGAAGTAATTCGTGAAAAATCGATACGAAAATATGCATTTTTCGGTTGGATCTTATTTTAAAAAGATAGTGCCACTTTATTTTAACCGAAGCCACTGAAGGGGTGTGTTTTTCTGCCAGACTAACGAATGCATCTAAAAGGCAAAATAAATCAGAGAAAAAAAAATATCACGGAAAGAAATATTTTTCTGTGATCAATACAATACACTGAAAAAAATATTTTATTATACTTGACCAAGTGATTGATTTGATCACATTTTTCTTTCCGTGTAGAATTTATTTTTTTTACCCCAACTTAGTCTATTTTCTGAGGAACTCACAATATTGTAAATTGGAATTTCTAGTCCGTATTTTGCATCTCTTTTATTGTAAAAATATTCTTGATTTTCATTTATTGACCTAAAATAATATAAATATTGATAAAAAAAGATAAAAAACACAATTTTAAATGTGAGAGTATACTATGCAATGCGAAGCATAAAATATATATTATTATTATTATTTATATTGATATTTATTTAGAGATTTTTTTGTTATTTTCGCTACTTGTTACCACGCCTTCACCAAAATTGCAAATATTTTTTTTCACAATTTTGGCGAAAGCGCAGTTCTGTTTTTCTAAGGTACCTAAATATTTTTAAAAATATATTAACTTTGATAGCTTATTACAACCCAGATTCTTAAAATCTACAGTGAAACCAATCGAGGGGTGTAAACCAAAATAAAAATGAACATAGTGCAAAAAAAATCGAAATTTAAGCTATCTTTAAATTTTCAAACCTACTTTAAAGTAGCTATGTCCCAAGTCGCAGCTAATATACAACTAACAACAAAATCGGCTGGTACTATGTCGATATGTTTATGTTTATTTCCATATAAGGTCCTTAATAGACCCAAGGTACTATTTAAAAGGACCCCAGTGGGGCCATTACCATGGTTTATCCATCCTACAAGGGGCTCCTTCTCAGCAGCAATAACTAAAAAGAAAAATTAATTGACATATCTATTGGCCTATATTTAAAAAAAATATAGGGAAATAGGACTTTTGTTTTAATTAATAAAAATTAATTGATTTAGATTATGTTTTTTTTTTAACAGTCAAGTTTGTTAACTAGAACATAAAATTACATGTGATTTTATATAGTCATAACTTTGCTATAACTAACTTTTAATGTACGCCATTTTTTTTACTTAATCTTTCATCGTTTCTCTAAAGGTTGAATACACAACATTTGTTTTAAGTTGATGTTACCCTATATTTTTGTTTTAGTTTTCTTTGATTACCGACTGTTCCAGTTACCCGGAAATATGGGGTAACTGGAACAGCCGCGTGTAACTTCAGTTACTCCAGGTATAAAATAATTCGGGGTAACTGGGTCATACGCATTTAAATTAGAACGCATATTCCTAAACCCAAAATACCATAAAGGAATTTAAGAATACATATTTAATTTTATTTATTTGTATGTTGAACTGGCCCTCCTGGACTCATAACAGGGGGGCGACCCCCCCCCCTTGGAATATGATCAATAATTTTAAATATTATAAAAGCTTCACAGTTTTTAAATATATTTTTAGTCTTTTTTTACTTATTTAATAAAAATTTATATAACATTCTGTATACTTTTTCCAAAAAAAAGGGCCACCCTGGTATTTTGAAAAGACGGCACCGATGAAAATTACTGAATACTGGTAATTTTGTACACTACTTTATGGTAAAAAATCCCTGATATCATTATATCTCTTGTTTCCTAGTTTTTAATGGTAATTTTTACCAAAAATTTTTCTCTGTGCGGAAATTATGTGTTAGGCCATACTGTATATAAATTATATACAGTATGTAATATAATTACCCATAGATGGTCGAAGTATACCAATAGGAAGATTATGTGATTCATCTTTGACAATATTTTCAGCTACAGATATGGTAAATAAATTTGAATTTGGATATTTGCCCAATAATCTAAAAAAAAAATCGTTAATTAAAATTTGAAAAACTTTAAAAATAGTACGTGTAAATAAGATCTCCCCATAGAATTATAAAATGACAGCGTTGCAACTCTCTACATGATCTGTTGAACGAGAACTGAGGCTGAGGTACGGAGCTATTCAGTTGGCCAGCACTACAGAATACTCCCCACTAAATCTATGCACGCACTTGAAGCGGTGTTTATAGCTTTAGTACGCATTATTATGGGGAGATCTCATGTATACGTACTGTATATTATGTGAGAAACATTTTTATAACTTAAATATTAATTTATGGTGTTCCAAATTTTTACTTAATTTAAACGTTTTTTTTAAGAAAATATTTTATTAAAAAATAAAAAAAAATACTTACGAAGGAGTTATATTATTTACTTTCTTAAAATCAGTACTTTCAATTATAGAAAATAGATTTTTCTCGCTTATAGGAGGTTTATAAAATTTTTCCTCTACTTGGTATTTGTGAAAATTTCCATAAGCATTCGAAACAAATAAAATTGACTAAAATAATAATTATAATTTGTTTTTAGTTTAAATCATTTTGAAAGGGTTGTACTATAATATTAAAATTTTGTGGGATTAAACCTGAAAATCGAGAAAAATTGAGGTATGTGCTTTTCAAAGAGATAAGTCGATCGATTTGTGTCAGTACCTACTTAGGGCGGTTCGAGGATTGACCTTTAACCCACTCACATGGCAAAAAACATTGGGAAAACGGTAATTTATTAAAACCAGGTACGACATTTTTGTAACTTATAAACATTTGGTGCTGTGGGGAGGGGGTAAAAATTAATTATTGATCTGATTGGGTAGGATGAGTGGGGTGGGGTGTGGTGTGCTTTCACAGGGAGGTAGTACCTTAGCTAAGTGAACTAGGTATGTAAGTTTCAAAACCTTAGCTTCCCTATCCAGTTATCCAATTAAAATGCCGTATATAAACTTTTGAATGTCATATACGTTTCTTTACGCATTTGGAAAATATTCTATACGTTTCTATATGGTATTTTTGTCGGGTAAAACCGGGTAATTACCTTTATATCCTTAATTCTTTTAGCAATATCCAGCATGTCTTTTACGGATCTGTTATTTATATTAAAAGTAGTTTTAAAATCGCAAGATTTGTAAACAAGGGCACTACAATGTATGATGACGTTTACATTTTGAATTATTTTTTCAAGATTTTCTTTGGTCAAGCCAAGATTTTTGCTTTCCACGTTTCCTTCGACTACAATAATCTTTTCCTCCGAATTTGGAAATTTTCTATGAATGGTATCAAAATCCTAGAAAGAAAAATTTGAAAAATATAGCTTTTAATCTATCAATTGATATATTTTCAAAGAATAAAAAATTATTTCTGATGCCAGTTTAAAAAATAAATCTTCAAATATTTAAATGCACCCGGACGAAAAGCGGGTAAAACTGCTTGAATTATATTTATAGGAACTTTTTTGGATATTTTTAGATGTAGAATTACCTCTTAAATTTTGGCATGCCAGTTAATAATCACCCTGTACGTAAAAAATAGTACTAAATAGTTTTAAGCTAAATTCGACCCTACTTACTGGTCCATCAAAAACCTCTTTCACGCGCTCTTCGGGCGTTTTTCCATCTTTTTCCCGGACCAACAAATAAATTTCGTGGATATTTGGACAAGTCCTTAAAATTTTTTCCAAAATCATTTTTCCCAAAAAACTGGTAACTCCGATAATAAAAAGTTTGGAGCTTTCAAAAAATGGAATAATTTGGCTGGGTTCTTCCATCGGGGCTATCATATCTTCGGCCGTTATGTCGGCCCCTTCTCGTATAACCTCCATATTGTTGTCTAAAACTATTTTATAAGCTGGGTATTTTGTATTTTTTATTTAACAGTCTAGAATTATTTTATAAGATTCAGAATATAAGATTCTTATCATTTGGACTTTTTCATAAGACGACCCAAAAACACTTTCATTTGACACCCCAAAAAATATGAAAAAATAGAAGATTTTACAAAAGGTAGATTAATCTAAGAACTGGGTCCTTTAATTATTTTTTTGAAGCTTAAGAAACAGAGTTTTCTTTAAAACGGCATGCCACACTTTAAGCTTGTGGCTTTGGGTACTAAGTTCAAAAAATCATGCCGTCAGAATCATAATTGTTGAAATTAATTTTTTTCGCAACGGATCATCAAAATGATAGTATGAGACACGGTTTTAAAGAAAATTTATTCATTTTTTTGCTATGGATTTAAAGGAGCTCTAGTTTTAGTCTAACCCCCAAGATAATTATTAAACAATCTCTAATAACATATCTTACGTACCTTTTCTATTTTTTTTTCTTCAATAAACTTAAAAACCTAAAAAAGAACCACAAAGCACAACCTAAGGAAAATAAATTACCTAGTTTATTCAAATCCTAAAATCATGACATAATTATATTTTTTCCATTGTTTTTATATTTTTCTGATTCATAACCCTAAAGTACAGAGCCGTAACTAAATCTTTAAAAAAATATATTTTTATAAAATTTTTATAGATAGTTATTCTAGTTATCATTTATGGATACCCCTAGACTTTAGCCCCCTTTCTTATATTTCGTACCCACCATAAAAAAAAAACATTTTAATTTTTAAAAACTGACAATTGTTTCATCCCTTCCGGTTGTATTTATACGAAGTATTACCCTATGGGTAGGCCTAAATATTTTTAATTTTTTGTATTTTACTTTCAATTTGGTTTACTTTGATATGTGGCAACCTAGGCTAATCTCCAATAGTTTCTGAGTTATTTAACCACCGGGTAAAAAATTAAAGTTTGTTCTTAAAATATTCCAAATTATATGTTTAAAGTATATTGTGAGTGTCAAGTGTGCTGCATTGGTTACATTTTAATAAAATTACATACATTTTTAATAAAAAATTGTTTTTATCTTTATTTACTAATATTTACGTAAATAATACGTATATGCATACGATTACACAAATTTAAAATTAAAAAATCAAAAATTTCAATTGTTTTTTATGCACGGAAATGGACTTTTGAATACATTTTCGAATATTTTATAAAATTTTATTCAGTGATATTTCAAATCTAGCGAAAAATGGATCAAGAAAGTAGTATTACGGAAATACAAGAGTTTTATCAAGGGGGTACTGCCCTAGTCACAGGGGGTACGGGTTATTTGGGAAAGTTAATTTTGGAAAAATTATTAAGTGCCACTGAAATAAGTAAAATATATTTACTTATCAGAAAAAAGGATAATGTTTCACCCAAGGATAGATTGCAACATTTACTACAATCTTCTGTAAGTTTTAATACATTTTTTGGACGTTCGAGCCGGATTTATAATGGGGAAGTTTGCTTATAATGGGGAAGTTGATAGACTAAAAAAAATTCAAACATAAAATGGCTCTATAATGATTAATAAAACCTATATGATTTGATAATGGTAGTAGCTAAATTTTAATTTATTTTGAAAGGGGGAAGGGGATAATTTTTATAAAATTTAATAAATAAAAGTAAGTAAAATATATTGTATGAAATTTAACCTATTCAGGATGTAAGTACACTGTTTATTCATTTTTTGTTTTTAGATTTTTGATAACTTAAAAAGAGGTACAGTGGACCATTTCAGAAAAGTCGAAGTCATTGTCGGCGATGCCGAAGAGCAAAATTTGGGATTGGACAAAAAAACAATTGACAAATTAAAAAATGAAGTGACTAACGTTATACATACAGCTGTAGCTGCTAAAATTAATCAGAATTTTAGAGAAGCCTGTATGGTCAACATTAGAGCCACCAGAGATTTATTAGAAATGGCGAAAGAAATGAAGAAACTAAAAGTATGTATGTATGTATATTCCCAAAAATAACTTGAGGCAGCTCTCCATCCCATCATTCTTTGTCAATTCTTTCATTTTTCTAAAATTCCTACACCTTACATCCTCTCCCACCTCCTTTCCAAAATATCTCTTATCTCTTAGTATATGACCCCCATTCTTCTTCTTTTTCGAGCTAGCCCTTTCTGTAAGATACGCTTTTCTCTCCAATACGCTCTTGTTTGTAACTCTATCTGACCATTTACTATATATCACCACATTTTAAAGGACCCTCTACTTTATTTTAGTCATTTGTTTTTATATCTTCTGCATTTTCAAATTGTCCAAGGGATATTATAGATGAAAAATTTTATGACGTTGGTATTGATTCTGAAGAATTTTTAAGTCTTTTGGAAAAAGCTAGAAATGAAAATGAAGTAATGGAAAAGTATAAAGAGTAAGTAACTAAAAACACAAAAAAACATATTATGTACACAGAAAAAATAATTGCACTTGATTTCAATATTGTACAAAATAAGTTTGACAATGTTCAAGGTAAAAAACATTTTAAAATTGTTTGTTTTTAGAACTTTAAAATTAAAAGTATTTAAATACATTTTTTTATATAAAAATCTTGATGTTTTTTTTTTATATTTTTAGTATCATGGCATCATATCCCAATACATTTACGTTTACTATGGGTATAACTGAAAATATGATACAAAAAAATGCTATGAAATTGCCTATAGCTATAGTAAGATCGTCTCTGAGTAAGTATAACATAACGTATATTTTAATTTCTTTTTTTTTTTAATATACCGGCTCGGCCTTAAATCGAACGTGTGAGCCACCGTTTTACAGAAAAATATTTATATTTTTTTACTATAGACTTTTCAAATTGATTATTTCTTAATTTTTTTAGTTATTGCAACCAATAATGGACCAGTAAGGGGTTTTATCGATAGTTGCCACGGACCCACTGGTATAGTTCTTGGAGTTGGAATGGGATTATTAAGGGTATTTTATGGTAAACTGGACCAAGTGGGGGATATGGTACCAGCAGATTACGTCATAAATAATGCTTTAGCTGCTGGGTGGGCTATTAATGAATATAGGTATATTATTTATTTAGAAATTTATTTATTAAAAAATATGATTTTACAAATTCAGTGACTTCATAGCTCATAGAGAGTCTCAAACAAGCTTTTGGCTTTGACTCTAGACCTTTAATTAATTTTAATAAAAAAAATACCCCTCCACATCCCCATCCTCCCCTCCCCTTCGCCACGCTCATGACAGATGCAACTCCAGTATCAGTAAGCTGAGACTCACTCTTCATTCAAACTAAGGCACTAAGCCTGTCTCTTTAATATTCCAAAAAAACTATTGATGATGATGATTAATAAAAAAATTACAAATAGTTTCAATCTTCTAAAATCCTCATAACCTGTTTCCCAATTTTCTAACAGTCTAGAATATTTTAAATTTACATATGATTTAAAAAAGTATATAATAATTATATTTCTGCCAAAAACAGAACAAAAAGTCCAAACCTAGCTTAACTAAGTCAGATTTTTAATTGGGATTGAGTATTTCTCGCTCCATATTATATTGTTGACTCTTTTTTTATTTATTTTAGATTATATGACAAATTGGAAAAGATTATGACAAAAGAAAAAATCCCAATTTTCAACTGTGTATCATCGACATCAAATCCAGTTACATGGGGTAAATTTTTTCTGTAATGTTTGAAAAATACATTTTTTCTTGTTAAAATATATTTTTATACAAAATATTTAAATATTTAGAAATCTAACGTAAATACTAGTATATCTCGCTGGGGGGGGGGGCATACCACCTAGATTCTACCAGGTTAATTTTAATTTTAGATGAATTTAGTGAATGTATGGACGAATATGCAAAAGAGTCACCAACTGCAAAAATGATGTGGTACCCTTACAAAATCCACACAACTTGCATTTATAATTATTTAATGCTGAAATTTTTGCTTCACTCTCTGCCTGCTATGGTTTGTGATTTGATTTTGAGTGGACTTGGAAAAAGACCTGTGTAAGTATAACAAAAATAGTATTTATTAGTTTTTTTATTTGTTTTTTTTTGTACAGAATCAGAAATATTATAATATAATAGGTTGAAAATCTGCATTTGGGTAACAAATATGTTTCCGCCATGGTGAAAAATGGCTGACATTTTACTTTGTCGCAAATAACTTCAGAACGGTTTATCGAACGAGAAAAAGGAATACGTCAAATTAAAGAGAATTAAATTTTCTATTACGTTACGTTATATTTATCAAAAAAAAATTGTTTTTAGGGCTCAACAGTTCTACAAAAGAATGGACAATTTTTCAGAAAGCATACAATATTTCACAAACAGATCATGGGATTTCAACGATACAAACAACAAAGAACTTTACAGAAACTTGTCCAGAAAAGACAAAGAACTTTTTAACTTCAATGTTGACGACATAGAATGGAGGAGTTATTTCGAATATTACCTAAAAGGCATTCGAGTTTACGTTTTAAAGGACGATATGTCTACTGTGCAAAAAGGACGATCCAAGTTATTCAAACTCAAAATGCTGCACTATGCGTCACTTTCCGCAGGATTTGTTATTTTATATTTTATTGCGAGAGTCCTTTTGAAATGGGTTTTGAATATTTTTATTGATATTTAGATTTTTTTATTATATGGTTTGGTTTTATAAATATTGTAAAAGTTTAGAATAAAAGTTTTTATAATAAACCTTATTAAAGCATTTTTACCCATACAGATTTTTAGAAAAATTAGGCCTGTTTTACAAGAAAAAAAAATTAGGTAAGTTTTTCTACCTATCCGTCTGGAATATATAGAATCACAATAACTCGAGAACGCTTTGAGCTAAAGAATTCAATATGGAACCAAGTTTCTTGCCTAAATTTCTCGGTTGTGTAAATAATTAAATAAATAAATTATAGCCTAAAATTATTTTCTTTGTTGGACACATATATATGTATATATATTTAGAATATATATTTGTTGGATATATGTATATTCGTATATGCAACCATTATTACATAAATGTGTATTTTGTGTTGCGTTATTCTTGATAGTCCCTTTAAAATCAATAATAAGCGATTTGACATTGAAATGAAGATTTAATTTGAGAGGGAGATGATTTTGTGAAAATTTAAGATTTTTTAAATATTGCATCTTGTTTATTAATAAAGTTAGGTAAATAAACAAAAAAATAAGCAACTGATCACGATATTTCGGATAAAATTGATTTTAAAATGGTGTGTTTTATTACTGTGGAAAATTAAAAAAATAAAAAGGTAAGTTTTTTTATATACAGGTATTATATTTAATTTTTATTTTATTTTTTATTTTGTCTGTTATATCTTTGTAATATTTTTATTGAATATAAATTTAGTCTTTAAAAGATTTGAGTCTGAAACAAATATTTTAAGTAAGTAAATATTTAAATATTTTACTTTTATTTTGTTTATTTATTTATTTTTTAATTGGTTAAATCCGTTTTTTTTTTATTATATTTTTAAAGTAATGATACCAAATTAAAGCGATTCAGACAAAAGCGTTTATAATTTATTGTAAAACCTAATGCCAATAATAATAATAATAATAATAATAATAAAATAGGCAACATTCAGATAAGTAAACACTAAAAACATTTGTTTGTTTGTCATGAAAAAAAATCACAAAATATTATTGGGCATTTTTACTTCAGGTTCCTTTTTGCATGACCACTCACATATTAATAATGCATAATAAAAATAAAATAATATGATATTATGCATTTATTTTTATTGTACTTATTATCACTGGAAGTGCAATTGTTTTCATGAAATTGCGAAATTTTCAGGATGTGCGTAATTTTTTATCTGCGTTAATTTTATGATATAAAAGAAGTAATATTTTAAAAGAAAACAGTTTTAAATTTCCTTACTATAATTCTGTAGCTTGGTTCTAAAAGGGCCAATGTCATTTTATCAATAGCAGCGTTTTACAAAGTGACATTGACCCTTTTAGAACTAAGCCACAGAATTGTATATTTTTCATGAATTTGTTTTTTCAGAAAAAAAACCTGTTCGATAAGCTGTTCATAAGATGAAGGTATGTACTACAAACCCTGGTAGAAATTTAACCTTAGATAAACGTTTTTTCTCACGCGTTTTGAATGTATAAAAGTCCCGATTTCTAACGTTAGGTGTCTTACGTTAGAATAAATTTTATCTAACGTTAACTAAAACTTGTAACGGTAAATAAAAGTTATTCTAACGTTAGGCATCTAAAATTCAAACGGAATTTATGTTACATTAAGTGGTTTAAGAGTTATTTTCTACCAGGGAATCAAATTTATCAAAAAAAATAACTATTAGAAAATATAATTTTTGTATTATTTAAAATTTTGGCGAAGGCGCCAACACAGTTAAAATTAAAACACCAAAAAAGATATTAAAAATATATTTTTGCAAAAATTGTTGTTTCTCGGATCATTGAAAAAAATATGCTATCTTTTTTTACATATTTTTTGCCTTGAAAATATGTTTTTCGCATTTTTTTCAAAATTCAACTTTTTGTTAGAAGTTAGATTTTAGATAACAGCGAACTTTTTTAAAATATATGCATTTTTTAATGTTAAATATTTTGAACCTTTTAAGTCAACCGTTTTTCTAAGGTCAATATCATCAAAATACCAAATCTTGCTTACTCCATGGTTATATACCAGTTGTTTCATCCAAAAACAATAATTTATTTTTTGGACTTACTTTGACGTTTAAACTTAAAATTATGACAGGATATTTTAACAATGATTTTAAAAAAGGTTAAAAATAAAAGCTCGTAAAAGTAAGTTTTTATTTTGCAAAACTTTTTACCTTTTTAAAGTAAATTCAAAGAGTAAACCGGTATACAAATTTGAGGAAATTTTGGAGGTAATATATCGTGGAAATCCGAGGAAATCTCATCTTTACCAACGGTGGGACCTTTTTTATCTAATTTTCAAGATTTTTCGAGGTAATCTTGAAGAAATTCAAGGTAATCTTCAAGAAAATCCCGAGAAAATTTTAAGGGATTACCTCCTAGAAGAAATTCAGGTGTATCTTTTTTTTCAACGGTTTCTCCTCGAGTTGAGAATACAATTTATATATATGTAGTATGTTGTACTGATAAGCGAAAATACCTTACCCCTACGATGGTTTTTTTTTACCCCTCTTTTCTCTAATCTAAAATCGTGCTTATTCTTTGCTTTTTAATTTATAAAATATAATTTATTTGTGGATTAATATGTTATAATTAAAAGGTATGTGTATTAAATATAAATTATATTCTCTCCCTAAATATCAATTCGTGATACTAGGTTAAATTTTACTCATATTAATCCCAATTTTTGGAAAATGCAACTCCTTCTAAAGCAGTCATTGCATTTTCGTCATTGGGATTAATATTCGTAAAATTTATGTAAAAAACCACCGATACCCAAACTAGTATCACTTATGATATTACCCCTGAAAATTTTGAATTTATATGTTTCTCAATAAGCCCAAAAAGGGTGATCATTCTTAGCAAAAACACCTGGTATATACCTGTATGGATCTAGTAAGTACAGTAAAGGACAAGGCTAAGATGAAAATTTCGAAACATGAACCAGATCAACTAAGTACCTACTGGTAATTCTTGAATACAAGTACACATACAAAGAAAACTGTGTTAGTGCACAAATAAATAGAGGCCATATTTTATGAAACGCAAACCTCAATGTTGACCCCCTCCCCCCTCGTAGTGCATCGTAACGCTAAGCACTAATAGATAATTTTAAAAATACTATTTCAATAGGAAATTGTGGTTTATGCAAATATATCATAATATTGTCTGCATTATAATACATTTGCGATAACAATTAAGTTTATTAACATCATTTACTTTTTTTTAAATATTTATTCATTTATATGGGAATTCTCTTTTATGTTGGCTTAAAAAAAATATTTTTTTCATTAATTTTAGAAAAGGAAAATTTATATTTAAAAAATCTTTTTTTATCCGTAATTTGATAGGTAAATATATACAAAATATGTACCTATTGAGAGATGAAGAAATTTTGAGTCAAGGATCACCAGTATTTTAAAATGGTGCTATTGGAATAAACAAATTAAGAATAATTAAAAATAAATTCACAATAAATGACAATATTGTATATATTTACTGTTCTCTTTGATAAGGTTGCATCTCAAATTTTCTGGATTTTTAATTTTTTATATGATAATTTCACGCAAAAATATATTTTAATTTTTAACATTTAAATTATTAATAATTGGGTAAAATTTTTATTGTTTTATTTTTTTTTAATTGTAGATTTACCAAATTGCAATAACTATTTATTTCGCTTTTGTTTCCTCCGAAATATTGGGGAGCTCTGTTTTAATAGCTGACAATGGAATGTCCCTTATGGTGGAATTAACTACCAGGAAGCCATATTGTCATGTCCATAAAGATAGGTATAGTTATTATTTTTTCATCCTCCTGTTTTAAAATTATTTTTACAACAAACCGATAATTATTTAAAAAGTATTAACATTTTTATCCAAAAGACACACACCCTCTAAATTTAAAAATGAGTTGAGATATTGACTTCAAATTCGGAACACCTAAATAAGACAACTTAATATATTTAATATTTTAAGCTTTAAAAATGTGATCAGGGGGATTTTTTTTAATTGAAAGGGAGATCGTGTTAAGCATCATTTGAAATCAAATAAAGAGTTCCAAATTTGAAGTCGATGACCCAACTCGACCAAGGTTGAGAGGGGGTGACTTATTTTTAACTATTTTAATTTCAGTGTTAATTTTTTTAGGGGCACCATAAGGGATATGCTTCTAAGTGCGGACCCTAGAAAAATACGTCAAATGACTGACGATTCTGTCGAAAAATTAATAAGCGTCTGTGAAACTAAAAAAGTGATTTCACCACATCAAGGAGGCTTTATTTATCCGGGAACAAAATGGTGCGGACCAGGTAATGTATAAAAACTGAAAAAAAATATAAGTAGGTAAATATGCTTATTTTTTTTTCAGTGTAGTTATTGCTAGTAACAGCTTGTTACATGTCTCATTAAAATGAGGGACTATTTCTCTCACAGAATATTTTGTAATGTAGTAATACATAATGTATATATTTTTGTAGGAAATATTGCAAAAAATGAATCGGATCTTGGGTATCATAGTAAGGAAGATTACTGTTGTAAAGAGCATGACAGGTGTCCCAAAAACATAGCTAAAGATGAATGTATACATGGAATATGTAACACTTCCCCATTTACAAGGTATATAAAATATGTGTTCCATGTCATTTTATCATCTACGAATAATCCTAAAAAGTTAAATACATTAAGTTAAGTATTTTCTTTATTCAAATTTTTAAAAAATTACGAAATGGGACCTTGTGTAATTTTTGACAGGCTTATAGTGAAAAATTACATGAAGTTTCCCTTTAAACGGTTTTTTACACTTTAAATTTGATGCTCTGTGAGTAAGGATTTTTAAATTCAAAAACTCAGCTCCGTTTGGAAGAAAATTGCTTGTATTTTTTTACTTTTCGTTTAAGGTAAACTTTTCAGTAAAAACTAGTTTAAAAAACATGTGTGTTACTTTTAGGTCTCATTGTGATTGTGATGCAACATTTAGAAGATGTCTTCAAAATGTTAACTCTGAAACTGCAAATACCATTGGTGCTATATTTTTTAATATTGTTCAGGTCATTTGTGTAAAAGAAAGGAATCCTTGCTCGCTTTGGCAAAGGTAGGAAACATATTTTTTCTACAACCCAGTAGAAATACATAAAGTTATATAAGTTTTTTTTAAACAAAATATACGTTTCAAATGACAAAATAAGGTTAATATAAATTATTATTTTTTTATTTATTATCTGGGTGGACTGTAGAAAAATAGTGTGTGTAACGGGAGCGCAAAGAATGATTTCCATCTTTGCTTAGTGACTGTTATCTACGTTTTACCCCAGTAATTTCTACAGTCTTTGTTACATAAAAATATTTCTATTTAAGAGGAAAAAAAATTTTTTTTGTTTTTTTTTTATTTGTTTTTTTTTTTATTTTTTTTTAGTGATAACTCAATGAACGTATTATTAGGATTTCCTAAATGTGAATTAGAATTCGTGAAATCGCCAAGATACCAGCCTAGCCAAATTAAGCGATTCCGGTGGAAAAATAAATTTTCTTATTTGGTTAACATAGGGTTAAGAAAACTCAAATTTCTGTGATACTTTTTATTACTTTTTTTATTTTAATTAAAAAAAAATATTCTTTTGTTTCTACTTTTATTTTATTCCTTTATTATTCCTATTTACTTTTGCGTTATACTTTGAACACAGAATAATTAAAAGAAATAACAATACCTTTCTTCCTGTAAGTAATTTTAATTTTTCAGGAATGGGTATACAAAAGCTGAAAGTGATGAAATTTGCAGCGAATGGACCTACCGACCTTCTGAAAAATATGTACCCTTAATGCCTCTCTCTTAAAGAAAATCTTTGAAAATTAAAGTTAGGAAAAAGTGGTACCCAAGTACCTAAATTTAGTACAAAACAACACAAATATAAATTGTTTTCTTCAAATTTGATCTCTAAAAGTATAGATGTTATAGTACCAATTGTTACCTTCCTGATAGTATAAAGTTCTAAGAATATTTTAAGAATATTCTTTCTTTCTTAGAACGTTCTAAAAATATTTTAGCAACAAATTGTGCTATTAAGGCTATTTGTTAGATCTTTAATTCTAATTCTTTACGTAAGTACCTACATGCATTATAAGTACTTATAATTATTATAATTTTTTAAAGCCTATTTAAATATGGTTTGTTAACAATTGTTTTTGTTATTATATATTTAGATACAAATTATTAAATAAATATTAATGTAGTAATTAGCAAAAGCAATACAACAATTCTTGTGTTTAGATCTATCCAAAAATTTCAAGTTCCCATGTCAAAGCGTTCTTGAAATATCGTAGTATAAGGATATTTTGCAAGCGACCTGCGCCATTAATACGACTTTATAATAATATCTATACAATGGTGTATATTCAACAAAATAAAACAATGATTAGGTGGAAATCGTTTATTTACAGTTTGACGATCCAACTTTCCCCCGTTTCCCTTACATAGAATATGGATATTCGGAAACGGTTAGGAACTGGAAAAACAAAACATCTGAAAACCCTATATACATATACATATTATGTCCTACAGGAATGTTTCAATACTAATAGCAAAAATTAAAGTTTTTGACCTTACGTTACTTAAAAGTTCAGTCCCTAACGTAAGTCACTTGATGTTATAAGTTAAAAGTCTAAACGTTATTGTAATATTACAACATATGTTAGCACTCTAACTTTATTCTAACGTTACCGACTAACGTTATTCTAACCATAGTCCTTAACGTTTTTCTAACGTTAGAATATTTTGGAAACACGTTCGAAAAAAAAATCTAATATATATATATACAGTGCGTGCATTAAGTCTGGAATCACCCGATTAACTTTTTAGTTACAAGTAAAACACAAAAACCCTCGGATAGGTCGATTTTTATTTTTTATTTTGCAAATTATGGTGTAATAAAAGTTATTAAAATTTGCACCCCCTTGCACCCTCACCCCCCAACTTTTTTTTTTTTCAAATAGCAACTTACCTCTTGTGACACTTCGTTGGAAAGGTAATTTAATAAGCTTTCCAACGGTGTTTAATAAAGCCTAATTTGGTAAAGGGATAAAGATAAAATGCACAATTTAGTTTATTATAAAGACATGTAAAGTATAACTTTAGTTCACTATAAATGTTCAAATTGATGTCTTTCAGCTCTTTGATAGTGGACAGTAAAAAAAACGGGATTAAAATCGATTAAATAGTAAACATAAAATTGGTCAATAAAAAGAAAAAAAATTGCATTTTTCAACAGGGTATAAAATATTACAATAAGTTTAAAACAACCTTATTTAGATTCTCAGGAAGGTGCCAAGTAGGAAATAGGGCAACAATTACCATATTATGCGTAATATTTCACACAAACAATGTTTAAATAAAACATGCGTTTTTTCATAGACCCTTTAACAAATTAGGCTTTATCATACACTGTTGGAAAGCTTATTAAATTACCTTTCCAATGATGTATCACAAGGGGTAGGTTGCTATTTGAAAAAAAAAGTTGGGGGTGAGGGTGCAAGGGGGTGCCAATTTTGATAACTTTTTTTAGACCAAAATTTGCAGAATTAAAAATATAAATCGACCTGTCCGAGGATTTTTGTATTTTACTTGTAACTAAAAAGTTATTCGGGTGATTCCAGACTTAATGCACGCACTGTATATATAAGTTTCTACTAGGGTAATATTACTAAATTATACAAAATAAATTATTACTGTGCGGCTCATTCCACTTTAATAAATATTTTTAGTCAAAGTAAAAAATATCTTTTACTGGCACTTTGCTGAAAACTCTATTCGCCAAATCCTGGAAAATTAATCCGAAGGACTCTTCGTATCCTGGCCTTACGTCTGTGAAAACTTCGTTCCAGTTCTCGTTTATAACCTAAAAAAGTTATAATAACTTATAAGGATGGGAATTTTTTATTTTAGTCAAAATTAAAAAGATATTAATTGAATTTTCCATTAATCTATTTTTCATTCATCGTACAGAGTGATACTGGTAGATTGCGCAGTTTCGGGCTACTGGCCCTCGTGAGTACGAAGACTCAACTCTGTAAGATGATTGGGAAAACGGTTTTCTGACTTTATTCAATTCAGTTGTAATGTATCAAAAAACTTCTGAAAGGACAGACAGACCGACACCTCATCCATTTTATTGTTATTATTACATAGGTACCTGACTAATTTGGTCTCCCAATTCATTTTGTTGTCCGTTAAACAAGTTGTCAAATTTGTACGTAACTCTCTCGGGTCTTAAAGTGACTGTATACTTTTTTACTTTCCAATAAAATTTTCCTTTTTTCTCGACAGAATCCATCGTCATAGTATGGTTTATTTTAGTATTAACTAAAAAAAAAAACAAAATTAAATAGGTATGATAGGTGAATTGTGTTATGCAATAATATGTTAACCCCATATAAAGCTTACTGATGAATAAGTTTCGAAAATGCGATTTTCTCGAAAATGACTAGCTATTTTTCAAAAAAGTTTAACAATAGATATAAAGTGTCTCTAGTTGATGGCTACTTACTTAAAGTAACTTTGCATGGACCGTCTCCCACAACTGGGAGGAGTAATATTCTTCCGTTCATGGTGTATTTAGCATCCAGGATTAATTTTGGTGTGATTGATTGTGTATACATTGTGCGACTATCAAAATCAACACTGAAAAAAAAAATACAAAATTAAAATTATACCTAGTATATTATTATATTTTTCGAATTGTGGTAGTTGTGTTATGGGGTAAAATGAATATTGATAAAAACATGAGCTTAAGTTGCCCTGGTGATGAATTGAATGAACTTTTAAATGATGATCCCCTATGGTGTCGTATTAACTTCAAAAATTAAAAAATTTCCTCTAAATATATTTCCCTATATACAATATAAAGGTTTAAAATGTTAAGCCAATCTGTTTAATTTTAAAAGTGGGGTATTGTCTAAAAAAATACTCTGTGTAAGCGCATTCGCCAAAATAGCAAATCAATTTTGAACTCAGCGGTCCAATATTAGTAAAAATATTCACTTTGGTTTTAAGTAATCTAAGATGTTATTTTTTGCGGCAACTTGAGTAAATCCAACCCTCAAGAGACTTTATTTTATTTTTTTTACCATCCAGAAATACTGAATCAGTATTACTGATGAACAAAATTTAAAGGAAACGGACTTTTTCAAAAACAGCTCTAAGAATTGTATTTGTTATTATTATCACATCGCAAGAAAGTAATCGTGGTAGAACCGTATTATTTTCACTTTATTTTGAGTGTTTTTTAAGAAAATGTAGGTACTACCCAGATAGCACAGGTTTATACAATGGATATCCCCAGAATATCCGTTTTGGGATTTCCGACATCCCCAGGATATACGATTTCGTCTATAGATATCCGTAGGACATCCTCAGGATATTACTAAACGGAAAGCCGAGCGACTTCCGAACCGTATATCCCGAAGGTATGTCCTGAGAATGTACTGTACGTCTATCCCAAAGATAGATACTAATTAGGTACAAAAGTCGCTATCAAATAGTATTGCTTTTATTTTTTTTTGTGAAATATTGCTATTAGCAGCTAGCAGCTAGGTGGAAGTTATTTAAATTTAAGCTAATAAAGGGGAGATACCCTCGGGACGTCCCTGGGATGTACGAAGGACATACCGTATATCCTTTGGATATGCGGGCAATATATCTTCAGGACATACCTTTCGGGATATCCTTGGGATATACGACTAATGTCCCGGGACATGCGACATTGAGAGGATATCCGGGGAATATTGTGTGCTATATGGGTAATTGTTTTCAAAAACAAAGTTTTTCTATATTAAATAATATACGGGTTAGGTATGTAGTTTTTGGCACTCTTAGTGCATTTCCTTAAAAAACGTTCTGTCAGTGTATTACCAACCTTGTAGATAAAACTTTTGACCCAGTTAAACCATGCAGATGGACATCTCTGAAATTTTGGTCCACTTTGACCGGTCCTGAACCATGTCCAATCACTAGAGATGGTATTTCTAATGGTTCAAAAGGTTGTAGTCCTAGTTGTTTGTAACCTAAAAAATAAACATCAAATATTATTAAAATAAATAAAGCAAAAATATTTACAAAAAAAAAATCTAAAATATTTCCAAATTCACATATAAAATTTCTTCCTTACCTAAACCAAAGAAAACGTTTTTTTTTTTTATTTCATATTAAATAAATGTACTTACCACCACTCAAAAATTGTATAGCTCCCTCTAGATTTTTTCTTACACATTCGTTGAATTTTGTATCACTTCTGTGGCATCTTCCAAATTCACTAGCTAAAATATAAATAAAATATATTAATTTTAAGGAGGATTTTTGTAGGCCAGGGTGGTTCAAAATGACCTATATGGGTCATATTTTATCCCTCGTTAAACCAAAAAAAGGTTGTTTCCCACCTCTATTAATTTATTAGCATTATTTTCAGAGGCAAAACTAGCTCAATAGATAGACAAACAAATAAACAGACAAGTGAGGTTGAGTAAAAGCATGTAATAAAAGAAGTTCTGACCAGTCGAAGTTAGGTTCGTCGTTTGATCTAGAGTTGATGTCTCTTAGCAATTAGGTCCCAATAAACTATTTAAAACCAATTGGGCTGAAGTTTTTAACTTGAAAAAAACAGCATAAAAGCGAGAGAATACGAGTGACGTACGCCCCAGTTCAGTTTGCAAATACTTTATTCGTCGAGTAGGAACCGAGGGGTAAACCGCAGGTGTACAAATTGGAGGAAATCTTGAAGGTAATCTCTCGGGGAATTCTTATCTGGACAAACAAGGGACCTTTTTTAAGTAATTTTCAAGATTTCTTAAAGTTTTGTTGAAGGAAATTCAGAGGAAATTTTAAGGAATTACCTACTAAAAGGAATTCAGGGTTACAATTTTTTTTCAGCGGTTTGCCCCCAGTTAGAAACTTTCCGTTAAATATTGTTACAAGAAATTATTTAAAAAGTTAGTCTGAATGCTTCCTGAAAAGTTCTTTTTATAACACACTTACTTTGACGCCTTCTAAGCATTTATGAAAAAAAAAAATGCCAACTATACTGAACTATATGAAATTTTTAGTTTCAAAATTTATGTAAAATTTTCTACATATAGAAATAGGTTCTAAAATATTTTTCATTGTGTCTTAAAATTGAAACATTTTTAAAATATGGGATATCAACGCCTTTGCAAAAAGCAACAAAGTTCTGGATAAATATTTATGTATACTAATATATTAAAATAATTGAAAAATTCGGTACTTACGTAATTTAGCACTATACGCCAACTGCACAGTCAAAAATAAGCAAGCTAATATTTTCAAAGACATGATTTTTGTGTTAATAAATTTTAGTGACTTTTAGGTGTTTGTAGAATTAATTATTAGCTTAAACTATTTTTGAAATATATACGGCAATATATATACATATAAATTTATAAACATTTAAGACCCCCCACCACACAATAGCCATTATTATTATAGTACAGAAGATTACTCATAAGATAGTACCTACCTGCGACAATACGACAATAAGATGATGATCTCGGGGTTAAAACGATACTTAAGCTCATACACTGAGAAAATTTCATATAATTACCCGTTTAAAATTTTGCCTTGTTTTTTTGTAATTTTTTACAGGTGGCAATACCCGTTTTGAAATCCTCCGAAAAAATATCTGTTTGCATTTTGCTGTTAAAAATGTCATTTCACTTCAAGAAATTGTGAAAAAAAGTGCGTGTTAAAAATATCGGTCTGTCTGCCAGTCTGGTAGTAAAATTTGTAACTTTTAAACGGAATGTTCGATTTAAAAAAATCTTGTAACAAACGATTTAGAGGTTTGCGTTACGCGAAATATGGTTAACAATGGTGTAGAATAAGGGGCAAAAACTAATATTTTTTACAAACTCGCTTAATATTTATCGTAGGAAAACAATTCTTGTACCGTTCAAAACTATTTTAAATTTCCTACAAAAACACTTTTAATAATTTTTGTTGTAGGGCTATTAGTTTCCGAGATATGGCGATTTAAAAATATTGCCAGCCGCCTTGAAAGGGTATCCATTTCAGTTTGTTTAGTATTTTGTTGTCACGTCAGGTAGTCTTGAGGAAGGGCAGAAAAACAAATGGTAATTTGCAAATTCTTCGAAAACGTGCCTCGAATATAATTTGTTTTTACAGTAAATTTTTTTTTAATTCTTTAAGCTAATATTTTTTAATGTATTTAAATCGGATTAGACGTCATTATACTCCTCGCAGCTTCACAAAAGAGGAGTATTGTTTAGGGGTGCTCACATGGGGGTGTAGGGCGGACGAAACCGCCCCCCAACCACGCTCGAGTTGGGTACAGCTTTTTTTTGAGGGGAAATTTGGAGTACCTACAGTTGGGATTTGAATTTCTGTATTTTAAGTTGGAAAATATATCCCTTGCGACCTTCAACTTACTCTGGAAACACTCTGGAAACAGAGTCAGAGTGAAAACATTCTGCTGCCAACGTGTTTCCAGAGTGGTTTTGTGCCATTTTGTCAGAATTGAATCAGAGTGGTTCCAGGCTTGATTCACAGTAGATCCAAAGTGGGTTTGGACTTTTTTTTTTTTAAATCAGAGCGTTTTCAGAGTGTTTTCGTTTGGACTTAAAAAAAAAAAGTCCAAACGAAAACACTCTGAAAACGCTCTGATTTTACTCTGGGAACGTTATGGGCACAAATACACTCTGGAAATACTCTGGTAACAGCATGATTACAAAATGTTATTAGAATGTTTCCAGAGTTTATTCAGCGTGATTGTAAAGTCGCAAGGGATGTGAATTTCCCAAAAAAGTTATTGGGGAGCCAAACATTCTAAAAGTCGAGAAGAATATAATTTAATTTATTTCGATACACCACCCGATAGTCCAGTCAAATAATAAATGTAAATTGCAATAAATGTACACGGGCTGATATTTTAAAGGGTAGTAGTGGATGGTAACAGAACACTCCTGTTAGTTTTTCAGCGGGTGATTTGCGTAAGAGGTGTCAGCACTCACCCCTAAAAGATAGCGACACCCCTTACACAAATCACCCGGTGAAAAACTAACAGGAGTGTTCTGTTACCATCTACTATTACCCTTTAAAATATCAGACCGTCTGCATTTATTGCAATTTCAACATAGGAATTCCTCGTTATTTGACTGGACCACAAGTCGAAGCCAAGAAAAATTAAGTAAAGACCCTTGCGACTTTACAATCACGCTGAAAAAACTCTGGAAACATTCTAATAACATTTTGTAATCATGCTGTTACCAGAGTATTTCCAGAGTGTATTTGTGCCCTTTATCCATAACGTTCCCAGAGTAAAATCAGAGCGTTTTCAGAGTGTTTTCGTTTGGACTTTTTTTTTTTTTTTTGAAAAAAAAAAAGTCCAAACGAAAACACTCTGAAAACGCTCTGATTTAAAAAAAAAGTCCAAACCCACTTTGGATCTACTGTGAATCAAGCCTGGAACCACTCTGATTCAACTCTGACAAAATGGCACAAAACCACTCTGGAAACACGTTGGCAGCAGAATGTTTTCACTCTGACTCTGTTTCCAGAGTGTTTCCAGAGTAAGTTGAAGGTCGCAAGGGGAGTCACGATAACTTAAGAACGAAATGTCCGATCGATATAATTATTGCAGGAAAAATAGAGTTCTATGAGAGTTGTAAAGCTGTAAGGGGCGCAACTTTTTTTATAGGTATGGGAGCGTTCAAGTATTACGTAACGCGCTAGGGGGGTGGGGGGTTCTCGAAAACGTTACGCCGCGTTACAGAGGGGGGTGGGTGTCGGTAAAAATGTTACGTAACACTTAAAAAATTATAAACTTTTTATGTTTATTGGATCACGTTTTTAACAAATCGAAAATGTTACGCCGCGTTACATGGGGGGGTGGGGATCAAAAATGGCAAAATTTTGCATTACGGAATACTTAAACGCTCCCTATACTATATTACAAAAAAATAAAGCGCATTTTGAGCTCGAAAAATTCATATTCAAGTATATCGGGAGAAAACGCAGTATATTATCCACTGTGAATAATATACAATGGAATGCGAAGCATTTCATATTTTTACGGCTTGGTACAACCTTCAGAGAAATGAGAATTAAAAGGTACTTGAAAATTTCCATAATGGACACCTGAAGTAAATTTTGTGGAACCCATAGTAATAAAGTAGGATAGACGACCGACAGACCAATATACCGTTTATTATAACTTTTCTTTTAATTTCTCCAGGAAATATAAATAAGACTACTAAAAAAATATTTTTTTTCTTTTTCAGGTCGGTTATGATACTTCCCCTTTAGCAAAAAGTAAATTTACATTATTCTTTTTACCGCGAAGCATTATAATGATATATACAATATGTATATAATATACCTTGACTTTGTTTAAAATTTAAAATGCGTTGAAAGGATGTAAAAATAAGTTAACGTACCTATTGGGAATTTCCATTTAAAAACACTGCACTACCAAATTCAAGAATATAGTCGTATTAATGGTGGAGGTCGCTTGCAAAACAACTTTACAGTACGATATTTCAAAAACGCTTTGCACAGAAACTGGAACAAACATTTCCACCGTGGCAAAAAAATTTGGTCAAAATTTTAAGTCTGTATGTCAAAGCGTTCTTGAAATATCGTAGTGTAAATTTGTTTTGCACATGACCTACACCATTAATAGGACTTTATTATTTTCGGCCCAATAGAGAAAGGGCAGAGAGGAGAGTTGCTCCTGTTTTATTATCTATCAGAGAATTATCCAACTATGAAAAAGAAATAATCCGTGAAGATATGTAATGCTACGCATTCCATTATATATTATTCACAGTAAATGGTATATTGAATTTTCCCAAATACTTCAAAAAAAAATAAAAATAAAAAAAATGCTTTTTTCGATGTTTTTTTTTTAAGTTTAACCCCGGTAACTTTTTTTGTTTTTAGGGGGATTTCTTTTAAAATTGGTAGAATTGATCTTTATAATAAAAATAATTTTTCCTGAAAAAGTTACGTTAATCGGAATTTTCAGTGAATTGGTAGAAAGTTGGGAAAATTGGATGTTGTTAATAGAAGAGTTGATAAAAGTTGGGAATTTTAGGGAGTGGAGTTGGCTTTTTTTGGTGGTAGGGCGCCAAGTTTTGGTAGAAGCCGTCAGGGACAAAACATTTCTTTTGAGGGTATTTTTTGGCGCCAATCTTTTTTTTATAGAAACAGTCAGGGACAAAGTTTCTTATTTTTAGTTGGGAAATTTCTCAATCAGAAGTTGGGAAAATTTTGCTACACCCCCCAATAGGTACGGAAGGCCCCATTAACACATACGTGAGTCAAATGACCAATTGGTTCAACTGGAATCTTCTACGGCTTACGTGCAGACAATCTCGTTCTTCAAAAATGGTTCCGGTTTTTGTTGTTTGTGACTAAAGTTTAATATTAATTGAAAAAACGTGTTCGAATAGTCATATAATTTATAGTTTCACTAATATAAAGGATATAAACTGAAAATGTCTTAATTAATTAAAACGATAAATATTAAAATTTAAAATAATTTAGTATTATTATTTACCCCCTTTGATCTTCTCACCCAATTTCTATTTTTATCTAACAAGGTCCCATGTGAGAACTTTGGATAAGGAACCTATATTTCACATTTAAAGTCTCTAAGTCAAAGCGTTCTCGAGTTATCGTGGACACAAATTTCCAGGATAGCCAGAGAGGCACGAAGCACAGACCGACAGACAGACTGAGAGACAGTCTAACAGGCAACTGACAGACAGACCGACAGATAAAAAAGAAAATTTTTCACAAAAAAACTTTTTTCGAATGAAGAATTACCAATTAGGTTCTTTTTTTGTCTGAAAAACAAATGTTTTTACTTTTTGATGAAGAAATAATCAAATATTTAAAGTTTTCATCAATTTTCCAATGTTTTCAATGTGGTTTTAATGGCCATGAATCAACAAATAACTTATATTGAAATCTTAATTATATTTAAAAAAAATATTTCCAAATTGGGATATTAATTTTTCCAAATGGTGGCGATGAAACAAAATATAATAGATATATACAAGGTGTCTCATCTAAGAAAAATCAAGCATTTTTAATCTTATTTAATTAAAAAAATACATATAAAAATTAAATAAATAAAAAAAATATCATGTAAACATATTTTTTACGTATTTTTAACTAACTAATTAATACATAATTATTAAACTTAGTAAATCTTTTTCTCAAAAAAGCTTAATTGTTTTTAGTTGAGTCACCTGGTATAACGTGTAATATATTCATTTTAAATAAATCGTCTATAATCGTGTATAATTAAGCATTTTTGATGGCACGTATTTTTAAAAATACTGGGAACAATATTCTAGTTTTTGGATTTCTTTCTAAAATTCCATGCCATACAACCACCCTATACGAAAAAAATATATATTAAACAATAAAACCCCGGTATAGATTTTTAGAAAACAACGACAAAAAAAATATTTAGGTACGTTTCAACTCCACAAATCCCCCTAGTAACTCCCCTATATTATCCATTATAAATCCCCGCTGGGACTTTTTCGTTCGAAGGGTCGAAAATTATCGTGTTCATAGACCGACAGACGAGATTTTTTTATATTTCTCCCCGAATAATGAAAATAAAAAATAAATATTTAAAGAAAAAAAAAATATAGGTATCAATCTAAAATTTTCTATTGTCATCACGAAATACTTTTTCTTAAGAAGTAAAAATAAAACTCCGGGACCTATATAGGTTTCCGGGTGTACCCGTTCAATAAACGCGCAACCGCGGCTAGTACTTATAAGTATATCTAATATACTGCCTTCCCAAGCTGAAAGGTCCTATCTGTGTATGTTAAACCTATATGGATAGGACTTTTCAGCTTAGCACGCCATTATACTAGATGCACATTTATGTTTTTTAACCAAGGTGAACGAGTAATATGTAATTCTTATTTGGTTTATTTGACTAAATTTAAAAAAAAATGAAATTCATTAAATTTTGCCTTTAACAAGTAAATAAAAAATATTTAAAAACTTTGTACCTTTGTAAATGTTGGTACTTCTATTTTTATTTTTATTGGAAACTAATTATTACCTATACCTACTCTTGTACGCGTCTTAATATATCGATACCCCCAAGCAACAAAGCCGTAACTCATATATTGTCATTTTTCACGACAGCAAAATTTCTAAAATATTTTTTTTTCTTATTTAAGGGTGGGGAAATGATTGAAGTAGAAAAGAAAGTCATGTGATACATCATTTAAAAGCTTATAACATTCTCTATTTAACCCTATAAGTATTTATTGTTTGTTTCTGATAATATTCAAAATTAGAATTTCTTACCTTAGTGTTTTAAGGTAAACTTTTAGTTAAAATGGCCTGTGGAGAAATCCGAACAGTACCACCATGTGTGTCTTTTTTCAAGGCGTTTACCTATGAGTATAACTCAAAATAGGTCTAACTTGAGTTACATCCTTGTTGCATGGGAGTGTCGATATATAAATATTTTTAAATACTTTATTTATAAATGTATGGGATAGTAAGGGCATATGGGGGCAGTTTCGACTATGGTTCAAAATTTTGCGGCTGTATTTAAACATTTTCACTTTCCTTTATTACAATTTATAACAGATAAACAAAGGGAGTAATGTTTAAATAAAAATAAATAAAATATTTATGCAAAAAAAATTGATTACAGCGAAAAAATATATCAGTCGAGCGATCTATCTAGTAAATAAAACAAACAAATAATTGGGGTGGGGTAACTGGGTTAAATTAAAATAACTTTTAACCCCACTATGCTTATAAAAATATATCAGAATAAAAAGTCCCTAGAAAAAAAAATTAAATGGAAATTTTCTTGGATTTTTTTAAATTTTTTATCTTAACAAAGTAAGGTCAAAAAAATGACTGATTGTTTAAATGTGGGGCATCTAGATAATCAAATTATTATAATCTTATTGCGGAAATCTTGCGTGTCTAAAATTATTATTTTATTTAAATAATTATAATAAAATAAGATATAATATTAAAAATCATGCAAAGATACATAAAAAATATTAATTTAATTAAACTATTAAATTTAATTATTATATTATAATGTCATATCTGGACAATAATAATCATAATTATTTTTTAGAATAAAAACAAACAGATAGAAAATAATATAGGCGCCAATTACAGGGGGTGAGGGCCATGTCCCTCTTTGACTTGTTACAGAGGGGCCTGCCCCCCTTGGAAAATTAAGATTTTATGTTTAAAATACAAAAAATATTGATTTTTTTTTGGATTTTTGGTATGTTAACGAATTCGTAACATCGTATTTAATTTCTAAAATGTGTTTTTAGTTTTTTTTTTTTAATTTACAATTTATAATTTTATATATTTTTTTATTTCAAAACTCTTCCTCCCCTTCCTTGGAATTTCGAACAGTGGGGCATAAAATCAAATTATTTTAATATACACAGATCTACTAATAATAGATCGCAATGGCTCATAGTGACCAATTTTGAAAAAAATAAAAAATTGAGTTAAAAGTTATGATGAAAAAAAATTTTTAGTAGGGAAAAATTTTGCGCAAAAATTATTTTTTGCTAGCGCAAACTTTTTTTCTTAGTTTGACGCATTTAAGCCTTCTAGGAAAGGAGAATGAACTAAAATTGTGTTTTACATAATAATGATAATAATAACAATAACTCATTTTACCATGTCTCATTTAAAATATAATATGAAAACAATTTTTATGATTTATAACATAATAAAATAGATACTTCTGACGTTCATTGCAAGCATTTAAATTATATTTATTGAATGTAGTTGTGTAGTTTTTTAGAAGACAAATTTTACGTAAAAAAAAATATTTTTTATGACCTATGCCCACAGATTTCATATATGTAAAATCTGTGCCTATGAGACAGAACTGAAGATCAGTTCTGTGACCTATGCTCATTACAAGAAATAATTACTTATTAGGTGGCTTCAAATTTTTAAAATTAAGACATTATTAAATACTTTTTCGCTTCCGTAAAATGTATATTTAACATTTATGAATTTAGAGTTGATAAAATTTTCAGATAAAGAGTATTAAATTAGAGCGACAAAAAAATAACTTATTTTCACTTTGACAGTTTAAAATGCAGGAGATGTGGCAATTGTTCTATGTCATGAAATGCTTTTATTTAAGTTCAACGGTTTGCCGATAGATGTCGCTAGTGGCACTATTATGATCTGTCAAAAAAGTGAAAAGTAACCTCTCTTTTAGAAATCTATGTTCTACGTGGCCCAAAACGATACAAAAAGACTATAGTAAAATGTTAGCTAAATTAGTTATTTGTATATTAGTTATATTTAGTTTTTTTTCGTATAGTACGGCATATTTTGTTACTGTTGATGCTCATGCTGAAGAATGTTTTTTTGACAAAGTGGAGGCAGGCACAAAAATGGGTAAAAATATTTTTATGAGCTTAAAAATACATATTTATACAATAAAAACTCCTATTTTTGATTTAAATAAGTATTTAACGCACAATTTTTGACTGAAATGAAGCGTATTTTAGCCTTTTCAAGATCTTTGAATTTTTTTTAGGGAGCTCTTACATATTTAAAGTATGACTCATATGCATAGGTATAATTTTTAAACAATGTTTTTTATTTCAGGTTTGACTTTTCAGATAGCAGAAGGGGGCTTTTTAGATATTGATGTTCGTATCATAGGACCAGATGGTAAAGTTATTTACCAAGGGGAGAGAGAAAGCAGTGGAAAGTACACCTTTGCGGCACATACACAGGGTGTTTACACCTATTGTTTTTCAAACAAAATGTCTACAATGACCCCAAAAGTGGTCATGTTCAACATGGCCATAGGGGAACCCCATAAAGAACAAGCCGAAGGAGAAACAACCAATAAACTTGAAGAGATGATTAGGGAACTCAGTGGTAAGTAAATTTTACATCCTAATAAAACACTTTTGGATGAAAGAAATTAAAATTTTTATGTTTATTGAATTTTTTTTATCTAGAATCAATTTTCACAATTTTGGAAATTTTAACCTTAATTTTAGCTTCCTTGACTGGGGTCAAACAAGAACAAGAATACATGCAAGTAAGAGACAGGATACACAGAAGTATAAATGAAAGCACAAACTCCAGAGTTGTTATGTGGTCGTTTTTTGAAGCTTTAATTTTGGTTGCTATGACAGTTGGACAAGTTTATTACTTGAAAAGGTTCTTTGAAGTCAGACGAGTTGTCTGAAAGTTTGCCTGATGTTTCAAGAATAGGGACTCTATCATTTTGAGATTTTAATCAAATACTTATATTTTTACTCCTGATTTTGTGTTTGCTAGACTAATCAGAGGCATTTTTTTTACAAAATTCTTAGATATTTTTGATTTAACTTGGTACTAAATCATATAGGGTCTCTAATGCAGCGTAATTTAAATATCTCAGCACTTGGGAAACATTCAAGTATTACATACCGCAAATTGTACCAAAATTCGTACACTTCATACCCCGGTTCTCGCTTTATTATAGATTATAGAAATTTCATATTTTGGCTACCCCCCCTAATGGGGGGTGTGTTAGGGGAGGTAGCCAAAGTATGAAATCTCTACAGCCTTGAATAAGGCGAGAACCGAGGTATGAAGTGTATGAATTTTGATACATTTTGCGTTACGTAATACTTGAACGCTCCCTTGACTGGATAAATTAAATACAAGTTTCTCATATTAAAAATAAGAATGAATGGTTAATTTTTTTTTAATTGTTCTTTTTTCTTTTAAAAATATTCGTTCTTTTGTAATTTTCTTATTCTAACGCACAGCAAAAACTCGGTTTAAAAGGATTAATTTGAAAATGTAAGAATAAAAAACTTTATTTTTATTGTAAATTGTTAAATTTTCATTGGGGCTATCTTTTGGTGATAACCGTTTTGAATTACTTTGTATCTATAAAAAATGTATAGTTTAAACTCAGAAAACCTTTTAAAGGTTTTATGTTGTAATTTTTTAATAATTAGTTTTTAAAAGAACGATATTTTAGCTGATTTTTTGTGGAGCAGCGGTTACTAACCAAGTTAGGGGAATATGTATTTCTATCTTTTTTTAACTCATTAATTAAACAGAGAAAGAGATTCATACAGGTTAACCAGTGTTACCACAAAAAATTGACTTTTTTGTTATTTTATGTCAAATAAAATAAAAATATGGCTTCTTTAAAAAATAAGGGACTATTCACTCGAAATTTGCCATGTTTTTTACCATTTTTCACTTTTTCATCTTTTCTCTTTCCTTCCTCATTTTTTCTTCCCCTCCTTAAAGTGTGACGATTTTTTTATCGAGCCCCTAACTATGAAATTGATGAAAAAATACAATTTTGTATTTTTTTATGAACCCCTTACATGTTTTATATTATATTTTTGTTTGTATAAAAAAATTTGTAAAAATCAATAAAATAAAAAAATAAAGATTATAGGATTTTTTAGTTAAAATGCCTTCAAATTATATAAATTTTTTATTTTAAAAGTTCAAAAAAGATAACAAAAATAATACTCAGGCAAATAAAAAACTTTGGCACAATAATAAAAAAACTTTACTTGTATCTTAAATCCTTTTTAAGATACAAATTGGTAAAAGTCATCTAAACGCATTTTTTAACACAAATAAATTTTAAATCTGCACAACAAGGCTATAAAAACTTGATAAAATGTAAAATAGTCATTTTTGTAAAGCTTATATCAAAAAAATACTAGATATAAAGGTGGCCCACACTTCAAATATGGTGCTCTGTAAGGATGTCAAAATTAGAAAGAGATAATTCGTGATGTATTACTAATTCTGACATGAGTGTATGGATTAATTTTTGAACTTAAATATCTTGATTCACAGGGCAATAAACTTAAAGTGTGAGACACAATTTTGAAGAAAATTTTTCGTATTTTAACACCATAAATCCCACAAAAATAACTTAAGTTTACCATTGTTTGTATTTACAATTATTTACTTATATAAAGTGATTTAAAAAGTCCAATAGCTATCAAGATATTTGATTTTTTTGGAGAACTTTGGACAATCATGTACATTTTGGGTCAGCACATCAACATTCTTCATCATCCTCTATTTCTAGATCCAACTCAACATCTGATAGGTCCATTTTTTGTAGAGAATTTATAAGCATGTATCTCGAAAAGTACATATAAATTTGTCTAAACCACAACAGTTGTGATTTGTGTTGTCTCATGGCTTTGTGAATAATTTTTCTGTCTTGAAATGATACCATAAATCTAAAAAAACATACATCAATGCAATCCTTTTAGATTTTTAAATTTATTTATTTTTTTCAGTGTAGATATAATTACCTTATTCTAGACATGAGATATGTTAATGGTATATCCAAAAATAACCAATACTTTCTCAAAAGATTAACCGTTTCCAAAACATAGACAGAACACACTGAAAAAATCAACAATAATTAAATTTAATTATAAAGGGCCCCAAAGGCCACACTGTAAAATAATCTATTAATTTTTATTAGGGGCTTCATAATTTTCTTTAATTAAATTTTTAAACACAATAACTCAAGAATGCTTTGAGCTAAAGACAAATTTGGACCATAAGGATAAGGTATACTTTGTTTCATGTGGAGAACTATAAGGACCCCTTACTAAGGGGATAATAATTAGTTATTTTTAAATCCTTTTAAAAAAATACTTTTCGCAAATTTTTTAAATTTATTTGAAAAAATAGATATTTTTTTCAAAAAGATTATTTGGATTTAAAAAAAAAACATGGACATTTTACTTACATTTTGGTAATTTTTTGTCAACTATTAAATTAGCCACAGCAAAATAAACACTGCTATGATTCAAATGATTACTTATTCCATAACGGTCAAAAGTAATAAGCACATTTATGTCATATTGTTCGACTTTGTCTAAAATTAGCTTCTCTATGATATTTGATGGCCATTTGATATCGATTTTATCTGGGAGATCAGTGTGATTTTGTATAAATATATTTTCATCTTTCATGCCTAAAACTCGGCAAGAATCAAAAAGTTCTTGTTTTCTTATGAGACCCATTCCATAATTTTTACCTGAAAATGTTTAAAATGGCTAATATTTTGTATGCAAAGGATCTATTTCTCATTTGTTTTGCAACCTTCATCTAACAACTTTATGGGAACAAAACTGTGTTCTTCCGAGTTATCATAAAAATCTATTTTAAAAATTACTTACCCGTACTTAGACACATTATATAAACTAGATTGTCCTTATTTCTAATAAAATTAAGTATTGTAGGCCCAAAAAACATGACTTCATCATCAGGATGACTTGTTACAAAGAGTACCCTTTTGGCATGTTTTATGCTACTTCTAAATGGGAAACAATTCCATCGTACTACAGTTATATATAATACGATACATATTATAATATAAAATATTAAAAATACTATAAAATGCTCCAGAGTGTCCCGAATATAGTCTTTTAATTTAACAATGAGTTCTTGTAAACTGTTTTCAAGCACTTGGTACACTAAAAACTCGTTTTTAAATCCTTGCCAATCAGATTTTAAAGTTATATTCATATCATTAGAGCCAGATATTCATTTTAAAATAGATTTTTATATTTAGAAACCTATTTGAACTATTTTAACCTGAAAACATTCTCTATTTTTTGACAGCTGTCAATAACAGATGATCCAATAACCGGACAACCGTTGTCCATTTTACCGAAATTTCGTAAAACAATAATATTAATTTTGTACAATATCGTTCATATAAATACGAAAAATTGTATATAAGTGGAATTTACATCATTTTAAGTTCAAATTTTGAATTAAATATAGGCTACGTATGTTGTATTTCTGTTTTTTTAATTAAATTATTAACCGGATTTTTTACCCGAACATGCATAACTTATATTGAGGAGCGGCTATATGTAGCTGTTCATGCCGCGTTTTGATTAACTACGCATGCGCTGACCGTTTTTGTATATATATTATTTTAAAAAACATTTTTTTAGAAAAAAAAATACCAAACAGACGCCAAACCAACGTTAACGTAAACCAATGCCCCCTATTAAAAAAACACACCAAACACCGAAAACAAACTCCGGCACGGAGCAGTAATAATAATTTTAGCCTAAAGCTTTGTAATAATTATTACAATGTTCTTAAAAATAATTAATGGAGAGCGCCAGCCACAAGCAATAGCTTATTTGTGGCTCTCCATGGATCTGTATCATTGCTGCAGTGAATAAATAAATAATTTTAAAATAATGAATAGATTTACACAAAAAATTGAAGCAAATTTAGATTTGCCGCCATAATATTGATGACGCCCCTTTTCTATGATGGTGTCACAACAAATGAAAATCGCACGAATCACTAGGCTAGTCGTCGAATCGGCCATTTGTAAAGATTGCGGCGGCCATTAGTTCTCGTAGGGTGATATTTGTGTGATTTTGAGAGTTGTGTGAGTGAAATTTGAGAAAATGTCGATTGAATATTTGCAAGTAGCTGAAGATGAAGGCGAAGAACCCATAGAACTGCCCACTGAAGACGATGGTACTCTATTATTGAGCACTTTGTCGGCTCAATTTCCAGGCTCCTCGGGACTGAAATACAGAAACCCTGAAAATAAAATATGCAGGGGGGTTAGATTAAGCGAAGGAAGGCTTCACCCTCCTCAAGAAGGTGGATGGGGCTCCCATATCTACTACTGTGTGTTCCCAAAAGGTAATATTCTCAGTAAGAATTTATAGTATAAATTTTATACAGCTTGTACCAGAAAGAAGGGTGCCTGAATCCAAGATGGCCGAAGAAACTAGTTCCACCTAAATATCTAAGATATTTAATTCAACCTTGCCTGAATCATTCGGGACACTAAAAAAAAATCAATATTGAATTTATTAGGCTTATTCCACCTAGTGGCAGCTTGCTGCGTTTTCCCAGAATACTTTATTGCTCAAAAATGGGTTCACACCATCCAGCGGCGGTTTTTTGACGTCATCAGCAAGCCGCCGCTAGAGTGACCCTAGTCAAAAATTTTATAGAAGAGCTGATTTTGGTATAGATGAAAGTGGGGTAACTTCGCCATAAATGGGGCAAAACCGCCATTTTTTTTGCAATAATTTGAATGCTTTGACCCAAGGGAACGATCTAGTATTACGTAACGCAAAATGTACCAAAATTCATACACTTTATACCTCGGTTCTCGCGTTATTCATGGCTGTAGAGATTTCATATTTTGGCTAACCCCCTAACACACCCCCTATTAGGGGGGCTAGCCAAAATATGAAATATCTATAATAGCGCGAGAACCGGGGTATGAAGTGTATGAATTTTAGTACAATTTGCGTTACGTAATACTTGAACGTTCCCCAAAGGCTTCACATTTATTATGAAAATTACCTTAATCCATATCAAGGCTCATATCAAGGAATCTACCAAAAAAGTCTCTAGGTTAAAATATCCTAAAGTTTGGACTTTTTGTTTGAGTTTTACAATTTTTTTTTCAATTGTAGAAAATAAACGTAAATCTGATGATAACTTGGAGAACTCGACAGCTAAAACGAAACGTATGGAAACAAAATTGCGGTGTACAGATCTGATAGTTCTAGGGCTTCCCTGGAAAACAACAGAACAAAATTTAAGAGAATATTTTGAGACTTTTGGCGAAGTTTTAATGGCACAAGTAAGTATATCAAATTAAAAAGTCCAAACAAATTTTCGGAAAAAAATACAACAAAAAAATATTCTCACAACAAAAATGCTGAATTTGTGTTTATTTTTAGGTTAAAAAAGATCTCAAAAATGGCCAATCAAAGGGTTTTGGATTTATAAGATTTGGTTCCTATGAATCACAAATGAGAGTTTTAGCTCAAAGACATATGATTGATGGTAGATGGTGTGATGTGAAAGTCCCCAATTCAAAGGTAAGATAATGACGTGACGCGCTAGAATTTCCACAATATGTCACTAAATCCTGGACCTGGTTATAAATTTTTTCTGTGTAGTATAAAAAATGTTTTTCAATATTTTGACACTCCCAAGCAACAAGGACGTAACTCAAGTTAGACCCATTTTGAGTTATACTCATAGGTAAACGCTTTGAAAAAAGACACACATAGTGGTACTACTCAGATTTTTCCACAGGCCATTTGAACCAAAAGTTTACCTAAAAACACTAAAGTAAAAAATTTTAAACTTGAATATTATCAGAAACAAACAATAAATAAACAATAAATACTTATACAGTTAAATAGAGAATTTTGTAAGCTTTTAAATGACGTATCGCATGACTTCCTTTTCCACTTCAATCATTTACCCACCCTTAATAAGAAAAAAAAATATTTTAGAAATTTAGCTGTCGTGAAAAATGACAATATATGAGTTACGGCTTTGTTGCTTGGGGGTATCGATTTAACATTTGTTTTTTTTTCTTTTTTTACAGGAAGGATTGATTCAGCAAGTGCCTTGCAAAGTTTTTATTGGTCGGTGCACAGAGGACCTATCTGCTGACGATCTGCGCGATTATTTCGGAAAATTCGGCGAAGTTACAGACGTTTTTATTCCAAAACCGTTTAGGGCTTTCAGTTTTGTCACATTTTTGGACCCAGAGATTGCTCAAGGTTTATGCGGTGAAGATCACATCATAAAAGGTAGGTTTAACATTCAAAAATAAAAAAAAAAAATTCAAATAATAGTATATTATTTACCAAGTGAGAGAAGTTTAACATTTTTGACCTGCGTCAAATTGCGCGCTACCGCGAAGCCCGCAAGACGCGGTCTAAAATGTTAAATCTTCACTCACGTGGAAAATATAGTATTTTTTTTCACTACCAGTACAATTAATTAGCTATTTATTTATTTATTTTACTAAAATTTAATGAAAAAGCTTATAAATTTAAAATATCAAGATGGCCGTTCGCGGCCATTAAAAAAAAACAAATGAATAACTTGACATTTATGGCAGAAATTTTCTGGTGATCTGCTAAAATTATTAAGTTAGAAAGTGTTTCCGTGTTAAGTGTAATAAAATATATAAAAATGGTAAGTGAAATGCAAAGTGATGATTCTGGTACTCCCCCAGAAATAAGGGGACAGGCGAACTGTGAGGGAGAATCTATTGCCTCAAAAATTAATATATGGGGGTTGTACCTCTAGTAATCTATGATCTTACGGTAATATATGGGTTGTATAATCTATGGTTGAATATGATGAAAAGACCAATGATTTTCACTTTTCGAAGTGTTTTTTGTAATACATGTTTTATAGGTACTAATTTAGTTAATATCTTTTAATTTATCAATAATAAATGATAAATTATCATGCAATAAATAAATTTGGTGCCTAAAGACACTTGTAAATAGCAATGTGATTTAATAATTAAGTGAAACGTCAGATGCCAAAACAGCTGAATAATATTTCATCATTAACCATGGTGCAATTTCATTATTTTTAGAACCTCTGACGTCATAGGTAGAGAAATAATATTTCTACCAATGAAAAGAACAGTAATAAAGATGTGGTTTTAGGCTGGTAGTGAAAAAAGATAATTTTTCGAAATTCGAAAAAAAAAATACTTTTTTACCTCATTTTACCCCCTTACCCCACCCTGATATTTACCATAAACAATTCCAGTCTAGAAATTTGGATAAGCAACCTTTGGTTTAAATAGCTTAAAGCGTGTTTGAGTTATCATGCTTATAATTTCCCAGACAGACAGATTGGCCCACAGACAGAATTTTTTTGACAGAAACCTTTTTTTTTGATATAAAAGGTTGAGAAACATAAAAAAAAGCAATAAATATTTTTATTACTAACACGACTTGGGGAAAGTAAAATATTTCTAAATCAAAACATTTTTTTTTAATTTGTTTATTTTGTTTAAAGGTGTTTCTGTACACGTTTCGAATGCGGCCCCCAAAACGGACTCCAGGGGCGGAATGGGAGGTTACAACTCCAGAGACACCCGGATAGTATCTGGACATGGTCAGAACAGGGGCGGAGGCCCAGGGGGACAGGACGGCCCTGGAATGTACCAGCAAAGATACAACGGACCCGGCCCTAATCAGGGCAATTGGGGCAATCAGGGCGGTCCCAGGGGCAACCTTGACATGCCGAATCTGCAGGCTTTAGGTAAGTGATAGTTTTAATATTTTATATAACATTTTTTGATACATTTTTGAAGTTTGATATCACAAAGTTGCATGTTTTTTAAAAAACAATTGAGATTTTGGTTCAAAAAATACAGGGTGTTTTTTAATGACCCTCCTCCCTCATTTTTATTTGAAGTTAGGTTATTTTTGGACAAAGTTTAATCTTATTATCTTAAGAAAATTAACTGGACTCTTTTCCTGTAAATTTAAGTACTGTTAGATAGACAACCGGTCTGTACTATAATATACAGGGGGTTTCCTTAAAGAAATTAAGCTATTTCTAGATAAAGCGACAGGTTTAAGAAAATTAAGTCATGACATGAGGTAAATTATATGGGGTTAGGTGGTTCTGGTAGCCTCAAAAGATGAAACTTTGCTTAGGGGGAACATAGTATGCATTTAACTATATATAAAAAAGTTATAAGGAGGTTATAAAAAACACCCTGTATATTGTTGGAATAAATTATTTGAGGTTTTTGTAAATTCCGCTCAAAGTGGATTTAATACATTTTGAACAAACACTTTTTGGTTAAACTTCATAATTTTTTAACCTGATTATTTTCCGGTCCAGTTAGACTCCTGAATCCCGAATCCTTTGTGACGTATAAAAATCCCGCAAAATATTAAGAATATAAAGTTTTTGCCCCAGGTATGCTTTTAAACCATTATTATTGTTTCCTATTTTCATATTGTTGTGTTTTGTTTTTTTTTTTGAAAATTGTATTTGGTCCCGTTTAATATTTTTGAACTCTGTGTGGTTTTGATTATAGTTTTGTGAATGAAAAAAAAATGTATGTGGTTACTTTATTTTTACAGTGTGATTCTAAATTACAAAAAAAATAAGAGGTGATTCCACATCAAATATATGAAGAAATGTAGAAACTTTTAATACAGTTTTTTTTTTGTAGAATCACTCCTTAAATTTTTTTATTCTATTTTTGAATCGTCTTGTACATTATAATATACGGTATAATACTCAAACTCAAAAATGAAAGCCCTTGTAACACTTTTCTTTTAACGAAATTGTAGCTTACTGGCTGCATAATAATTGGAATAAATCTTATTTTGATAGCTTTAAAAATAACGCAAAAAAACAAAAAAGTTCAACGACGGCAATTCAAAAAAGTTAAAAAAAAATACGAGATAACTCTACTGGCAGGCGGACAAAGTGTGCTATTAGGGTGTCCAAAAAGTTTTTTATTTACTTAATGTTTTCTAGGTGTCCTGTTTAGAACGCCCTTAGAGTAAAAATTTATTAATTTTTATTTTATCAGGCTAAGATTTGGCAGACTTATTTTGATACTCAAAAAGAAAAAATATAGATATCAAGGCTTTTAAATTTGATAAAATTAGTAATACCAGGGCTGGTTTTATACGAATTTTATCGATATTTGCATGATTTTAGTGTTTTTAGGGCCCTAAAAGTACCACTTAGGGTTGTCCATATAATTTTTTACTCTAAGGGCGTTCATACCACGACAAATAAAAAAGATTAAGTAAATAAAATTTTGTTTGGACCACCCTAGTGTACTATAAAAATCTATTATTCGCCGCAATTCTACATATGACTGGTACTGGTTGAAATTTTAGATGTTCCAGTCATATGTACAATTGCGGCAATTCATATAATTCTATAGTGGACGGAGTCCGCCTGCCAGTAGGGTCATCTCGTATTTATTTTCTGAACTTTTAAATATTTCCGCCGTCAAAGTCGGATATTGTTTATGACTTGTTAAAAACTTGACAAACAAAAACGTTCCATTGCATAATAATGCGGGTATTATGAAACGCATATAAAAATGTGTTTTAGAAAATCTGTAATTCAATAAAATATATTTTTTAAACAAATAAATAAACAAACGCTTCCTATCTTTTTAAACTGCGCCTTAAACATGATAACCTGTATCATTTAGGTATAACAGGTCAAGGTCAGCAACCCAACAATCAACAAAACGTCAACCCGCTCGGTCTGGGTCTCAGTCTGGGCGCCTTGCCCGTAAATCCGTCCCTGGTGGCGGCCGCCATCAACCAGGCGTCCTGGGGCCTTATTGGAAACCTACAAAACCAACTGGACCCCAATTATAACCAGGGATTCAACAACGGCCCTAACAACAACACTGGTAGGCACCTAAATCACTATAATTCGCGTGACAATCGTGACAGGAGCAGAAATTGAATGATTTCCAAACTAGAAAAATTGCTTGTGGCTAAATGTAAATATTTTTTCCTACGCTTTTTACTTTCGTAGAAAAAATAGTGTACATTACTCGAGAGGAAAGTGTTTTTTCACACTCGTGTGAAAATTTTGCGCATTTGGCTTATCCTTGTGATGAATGTTACTACAAGAAAACTATGTAATTTACTATTATGTTTACGTTTCGCTAAAAGTCATTTTGGAGGGTGGAAATCATACTTTTCGCTCGAAATGCACATCACTATTTTTTCTACGATCCAATAACACTAAAATTATAAGAAAATCGTGTCAATAATTGTCATTAAAATTTAATTAGGTATTTAATAATTGTTTAGTGGATCATAGAAAAAAAACTAATATACTTTTTAAAAATACCTAACCAGCTTTATTTTTATTTTTTATTTTATTTTAACTGCATGCATTATATAAAGTAATATTTGTAAAATATTTCATGCCCATTTTAAGGTATCCATACTTTTTTCCAAGTGGCCCATATATAATTGTGGCTTTTCGGTAACTATTTTTTTTTTAATTGACGTGTTGTGCTCGGAAAAATTGTGATCACGATAACTCGAGAACGCGTTAAGCTACAGATTTAAAATTTGGATCATACATTCTTACACAGCTAGCATTGTTTTTTGGTAAAAATCGGGAAAAGAAGGGGGAGAAAATAATATTTTTTTGTGATCATACCTAACTATTGCTTACATGACAAGTTTTTGCTATATTTTTTCTTAACACTTTTTTTTTCTTAAAATCGGGTTCTATTACAATGTCATTATAAAATACAATAATAATATTTAAACTAAAACTAATATACCTAATTAGAACTTTTTATCTAACGACCCCTTTTCCCCTATATGCTTTTCAGGGTCCAACCAACAAAACGGCGGGTCCAACCAGGGTGGCTCGGGCGGAAACCCTGGTTTCCTAAATTGGATGGGGCAAGGGGGCGGTGCTCAAAGCCAAGATGGCGGCCAGTGGCCCCGTCCACCGCCTCAAGACAAGGGATTTCCAAAATACGAATAAGTAGGTGGATAAATGTTGATTTTTGAGTTTCTTTTTTTTTTAACTTGGTGACTTTTTATAGTTAGCACAAAGTTTTAAGGGTTGTGAATATATTCTTGTAAGTGCACTTACTCAAAAACCATTTAAGCTAAGAACTTTGAATTTTAACCATAGATTTTTTACCAGATAATCAATCTGTGTTCTAAATTTAAAGTTTCTAGCTCAAATAGTTTTTGAGTAATTGTACTGATAAAATTATGTTCATAGGTCTATAAACTATGATTCTTTATTGAGCTAGGTAAATTTTGAAAAGTTTTTTTTTTGCATTGATATTTCCATTCTTGGAAACAGAGAGGTAAAAGAAATTTTCAGTCCTATATTAGGATTTTTTTTTATTTTTCATAGAAAAAATCTTGAACTTAAGAGTTACGCGAAACACCTTATCGCAGTCAAATGATAATAACATTGTAAAAATATTTTTTTTAGTAAAAATAACCTTAAAAAATTAGTAAACGCGGCACATAATACTCGGCGATTTTTTTATCGTGGAAAACGGTAAAAAATCATGTAAATGCAGTTTTTTAAAGTCATCAGAAAATTTTACCTATCCATGGTAAAAATATTTGAGCATCATTTCGTCCAGCGTTTTTTTGCATTTGAAGGAAAATGTTTACTGAAAATTTAACTCCTTGTATCTGTAGATAAAATAGGGCTGAAACTTTCATTTTTTAATGGTAAATTTTTCAAAAAATAAATAAATATAATAACAAATTATAATAAAAATCTATATTTTTGTAAAAAATTACAAGTAAAGAATGACTCAAGCCTGTACAATGTGATATAACAATTTGACTTAAAAATATTTTAAAAATATTGCAAAAAAGGGTACTGATTGACAAAAAAAAGGCTTTATAAGTGCGTAGTAAATTTTTGAATGGTTGAGCGTATGATTTTTACAAAAGTATAGGTTTTCGCTTAAAAGATTGTACATGTTTTTATTTGTTCATAACTTTTTTTGAATATTTAGATTTTTTACCATCTTTTTGATGTATAACGTGAATTCTTTGGGTGAGTGTTTTAGGCATATAGGAACTACATATAGATAGTGTTTTAGGCACTTGTAAGGTTAATGAAGAACTCTTTTGAGCGTTTTTTTTTTTAAGGATGAAATGTAATATTCTGAAAATTTAAGTGAACTTAAATCTTACAAGGTTAAAAATGTTACCAAGGCGTCCTTGATATTACTATTCCATTTTTACACTTTTATTTTATTTAACTATTTGTTTAAGCAAGTCTTACATTATGTAATTTTGGTGATAGGCAAGTTTGTAGCAAGGTGAAACTGATCAATTGAATCTGTTGACTTTTATTTTAAATGTTTTGATTTTTCAATTTTGACTTGCTACAAATTTGCCTATCACCAAAAATGTATAATGTAGGACTAGCTTTATGAAAAAAAACAGCACCAAATGCAAGAGTCTTTAAGGGTGTTTAAAAATATACTGTAGTCTTACACATAACATCTTGAATAAATGATTAATGTCCTTTATCAGTTAAAAATTACCTAAACACTGAAAAATTTAAATGATAACGTAACATTTTTCTTAGTGTAAAGGGTGTTTTTAACTTCTAAGGGCTTATAGAATTATAAATTATTACTAATTCTAAGTAAACTTTTTATGTACAGGTCCAAGGCCTTTTTACGGGGCCCTTAAAAGCATAATCAAAAAAATTTAAGGCCCTGTATTTTTTTTATTTACATAACATATATCGTAAACTATGATTCATAACTTAACTTGTACTTTTATTGTTTTTCTTTTTCTCTAAAAAGAAGTTTGACTGTTACTAGAATATATATGAGTGTAAAGTAGTACGAGAGTGGTTTTTATTTCTATAAATAAGGTTTTCGGTATCCTAAAATAAAGTTTTTTCCTTTTTGTAAGTCGATTTTAAAACTGTAAGAAACGTTTCTACAGTTTGCGACTAGTGTTTCACCCTATGTGTGACTTTTTGTTTTAATTTTGATGCCACCTTTTTAACAATTTTCTCAATATTTTTCATATATATGAAAATATTAATATTATGTCAAAAAATGGCATTTTAGTTATTTTCTGGCGTGCCTTAAATCCATAATAATGTATCCCAATCCATTAAAAATTAAAAAATTTAAAGTCTAATATAGCGTATTTTCTAATACGTTTCTCAAAAAAATAATTACAATTATACACGATGTTTGAAGTCTTATATCACATATTAAAGAGATGATTCTACGTCAAAAAACATGAAAACCCACTATGGGAACATAGGTCCGAAAACAAACCCTAAGGAAGTTACGACCCTTTAAAATTTTAATAAAAATGTTTTTAATCAATAACTCTGATATCCTTTAAGATAGAGTGACGAGGTTTTGCATGTAAACTAACCTTAATAAGGTCCATCTTCGTATGTTATTTTTATGTACTTATTTTAACCAGGGGCGTGCGAAACGGGGGGGCATTATCAGTTTTTTGGCCAAAACTTTTTTCTGTGTAACTTTTTTGTAAATTTATTATTGGAACATGATTCCTCAAGTCACAATACATAAAAAAGGTTCTCCTGTTGTATACTGTAAGATTAACCGTTTTCGAGAAAAATTAATTTGAAGCAATTTCACGTTTCGATGACTAAAAATTAGATACTAAAATGTTAAAAACCTAAATTTCAATGATGTCGGATAATTCTACATCAAAAACTGAGAAAAAAGTTTATATACATGTAGGTCGAAAAATTGGTCTTAAAAGCTAGTATGGTTCTTTAAAAATCGTGCATTTTTAGAAGACCATAGCTATGCATAGTTGCCTTAGGTTTGATTTTTGGAAGTACCTGTAAATGAGGTTTTTTTCTTACTTTTTGACGTACATTCGCCTAGCATAATTGAAATTTTGATTTTCAACGTTATTTAATTTTTAGTCCTGAAAACGTGAAATTGCACCTTCAAATGAATTTTTCTCGAAAACCGATAATCCTACACTATACAACAGAAGTACATTTTTTATGTATTTTGACGTGAGGAATCTTGTTCCAATAAAAAAGTTACACAGAAAAAAGTTTTGGGCAAAAACCTCCCCGTTTCACACGCCCCTGATTAAAAATAAGTACATGAAAATAACATACGAAGATGAGCCTTATTAAGGTTAGTTTACATGCAAAACCTCGTCGCTCTATCTCAAAGGGTACCACAGTTACTAATTAAAAACATTATTTTTATTAAAATTTTAAAGGGTCGTAACTCCCTTAGGGCTCGTTTCCGGATCTATGTTCCAACAGTGGTTTTTCATGTATTTTAATGTATTCTACATCTCTTTAATATGTGAAATAAGACCGTGTATACGGCTAGGGATACAACTTTAGTTAATCCGGCACTGTGTTTAACTGATGTAAAACGGTGTTTGTGAAGCATATAAATGTGAAGACTAAAAGTTAGAAAAGTGATGTTATGTTTGAAATAATGGTTGGAACAAAATGAATATTTGAATTTCGATATTTTGAGAAAAAAAAATGGTTGAAGCAAAATGAATATTTGAATATTTGTTTTTGGATATTTCTGAGTTATTTTTTCGAGTGTTTTGGTTATTTGTCGGATGTATGGAGTATGAATTTTTGAGGAGGAGATTTTTGAATTTTTTACGACCTTGGATGAATATATTCAGTAAGTTTAATTTTATTTTGAAAAATATATGTTTTGCAGGGCATTTTCTAAGAAAAGAATAAAAATTCCAAATGAGCAATAATTGTATTATAATTATAAATTATAATATAATAAGCTTATTACGTTATTATGTGTATTTTCTACATTCTAAAACTGAAAGGACAATTTTGGTATTTTTATTAATTTTCCTAAAAAAACTTCCCGTTATTCTATCTATTATGTTTACACTTTAATGCTATTTATGTAACATGTAGCGAATTTCACACGTGTTGCATACAATATTTTTTCTACAAATGTAAAAAAAAGATAAAAAGTGACATTTAAAAAATATCATTTGCTTTTAACATTTTTTTTATCACAATATTTTGAAACTAATAGAAAATTAAGTCAATTTTAAATAACATTTGTAGACAAAATACGTACACCGCTATTTTCACCATATATTTGCTAATTCAGCTATACTTCATAAATTTTGGTTTTTTCTTTTCAAAAACAAAAAAAAACAGCGTTAATAAAAACAATAAGGGTTTCCCAAAATGTTGAAAATTTTTAAAATGGGAAAGTAAAACATATGTAAATGTTTTAAATTATTTGATCTTTAATTATCCAGTTATTAAAAGGCAGCCAAGTCGACATTTATTTCAAAATTAACCAAAATTTATATTGATATAAATTTAACACAATGATTTCATAATATGGTGCTTTTATGGGTGTTTTCAATTCACCTGATATACAATATAATATTTTTTCTACTACTGTAAATTCTCGAGTAAAAATGTACGTTGTTATATGCTTTGGGAGCTTTTTGGACTTAAACTATGAGTCTTATGATTTTATAATTTTTATTATAAAATTATAGCTAAAGTTTGTCATGTTCCCAAGTTTTTATTTTGTAAAAATCAATTCTAATGTATTTTTTATCTATTTTTTCACAGGTTAATCAAGCAACTGACAAACACTGTGATAAATGAAACACATCTGTGATATTTTTTGTTTTATTAAATAAGATTCTGTTATATTTTATATGAATAAATATAAACAATACATATTTAATTTTTTATTCATTGCAGTAGAAAGTCCAAGCCCATGAATATTTAAAACACTAAGGGGTCTCCAGGAATTACGTAACGGAAATTAAGAATATTGGCCATAAAGAGTTTAAGTAATTTTTGTGGAGCTTAAAAGTACGTGAAATTTACTTTGAAACGGTGTCTCGCCCTTTGAATTTAATGCTCAATGAGGCAAGATACTTAAATTTAAAAAACCATGATTTTATATAGCTGAATTTTTAATTTAAATATTTTGGATAACAGGGAATCAAATTCAAGGTGTGTGACAACGTTTCAAAGAAAATGTATCGTAATTTTTACTGAAAGGCCTCGCACAAATTACTTAAGTTTCCCATTATCACTATCATTAAATAAATCTCTTATTTTATTGACTAAATTCTTAATTATGTGATAATTATCATATTGAGTAAACAAGGCTTAAGTATGGCGACATTGCTATACAGGGTTATTCTTTTATAATTTAATTTAATTATAATAATTAAATTAATAATGAAATGAACAATTCTAGTCTTTACGAACTAAGCAGTTTTATTATAATTATAACTATATTGCATTTAAATTACATTTTACAAATGTTTTTTATATAAATAGGAATCAATAATACCCTTCCGATAAAATTTGGTTCCAGTACACATATATGATCATCTGTATGACTAAAAATACCGTCTTGTCATCTAATAAATAAATATTACAAAAATGTAATTATTTTAAGTTCATAATTAATATGGCAAAGTATATAACAGGTAAATAAGTGACAAAAACGTCACTTATTTTTGACGTATGTCATAAATTTTCATTTTTCATACTGTAAATCCAAACAGTATCAATTCCTGAACCAACTGTTTTTATTGGTTGCTTATTGGGCAACGGAAACCTACATACAACTATGTTACAATCTTTTTTGCACTCTTTTAGGAATTTTTTCTCCAAATCTTCCATCTAAAATTAAAAAAAAATAATATCTCAAAATGCTTTTTGTAGGATAATGACGTCACACGCTAGAATTTCCCTCAAATCTGCTTACCATTTGTTCAACTCCAAAAATGACAATATTGTCATACTTTGACAAGTTATATTTCCAAAGGTCTCTGCAGAAAAAGTTAGTTTTTGAGCTTAGTCCCTGCCTTAAAGCGTTTACTTTGCTGTAAATAACCAACCACGGGTTCAATTCTACCCCATGTGATATAAAATTGTGCTTTGCAGTTTCTAAAAAAAATAAAAATTTTCATAAATAATATATGTGTTGCGATATCTCGCTCAAAACCCTGGATAATATAATATTACCTAATACAATTCTACCATCTCCAGAGCCTATATCAAGAAGTACCCCTTTTTTCCCCTTTAAAGCTGTTAAAATATTTTTTATTTGATCGTTTGTAGCGGGTATATACGGTAAACAGTGTTTTCTTAATGCCGGGATCACAAAGGGGGCGCAAATTGCTGTTAGCCCCACTGCAATACCACCTAAAAGAAAAACACGAAATTAATAGACTAAGAAAAAAATAATCCCTGGTAGAAAGATAACGTCGCGAATCCGTTTTCCCGACTTTTTTTGACAACTGCAAATTACAATGAAAATCTTGTAAATTGACAGCAATTTAATGTAAATATACATGTTTTATTGACAGTGTAGTGTAGAATTTGAACAATCTTGGTTTTTTAAATAATCAAAACCTATAGTTTAGGTCTATAGATTTGTAAATTGAAGCCTTTTTACAATTTTTAGGCAATTTCCACGCATGCAAGATTTGTACTGACCAATTAAACTATTAGAATGTCAAATACGGTGTTCTGATTGGTCAGTACGTTGCATTGCTAGAAATTACATAATCTAGTGTCCGTAAGCAAAGAAAATATATATATATAACCGTAAGGTTTTCATACCTGTGATTCCCACTAAAATTTTTCCCGTTTTTGAAACTGAAAATGGCTTTCTACCATTATCCGTGTTTACGTCAATTAATTCAAGTCCAGACGACATTTTATAAGGCCCTATATAGGTCCTAGGGCTTCTGGCTGCAAGGCTGATGAATAAGACAATTTTCTATGAAAAATACTTGACGTTTCTACCACAGAACTAGAAAAATAGATTGAGCAAAGAAAAACTAGTCTACTTTTCTTCTTCTGCTTCTTTTTATATGTTAGATTTTTTAGGAATTATATAATTTAGAACGCTATTATAGCGAGGTATACCTCTGTGTTATATTTCTCTTTTTTATTTGTAAAGGACAGAAAGAAACATGACTATATTATGTGTCAAAACCGTATTTATAGTTAAAATTCTTGTAGACGCCATTTTGATTTTATGCGGGCGCCATTTGAATCTAGCTAACTGTGCGATCCTTCTTCTCTATTTCCATGTGTTCAACACGAAGTTAGCTACGAAAATGACGTGAGGGTGTAGTCCGGTAAAAACGTATTTTCCTTTAAAAAATTAAATATATATTATGTTAAGATAGTGTTAAACAAAATTGCAGTTAATTTAGAATAAAATAGATCTTTAAAAATGGAATACTATCGCTACTTTGCCGATAGTTTCTGGACGGAAAAAGTCTGGTTACCACCTAACACAACCTGGGCAGATATTGCTCCAGAATCCAGCAAAATTATCCAGCATGCGGATTCTAGGCATTTGTTCTATCCTTTGCCGTTTGCCTTGGTAATGTTGTTGCTGAGATACTTATTTGAGAGGTAAGTAGGCCGATTTTTAAAATTGAGGTTATGTTACCTTATACAGGGTGGTTCATAAATGGGGTACTAAATTTTAAGGTGTGATTCTTCGTCAAAAAATACGTTTTTAGAATTGGGGACATGCTATTTTTTTCCATAAACTTATTTCTTTAGTTTTTTTTTTGTTGATATTGTTTCATTAGGTATCCAAAAATGACTTGAAGAACTATGTATGTCCTACAAAAGACTTATTTTTTGAGGCTTTATTAAATTTTGGGCCTAGGTTTGTAGAATTTTTTTTTTATAACCTATTTCTGCCATCCTGTATAGGGGGAATAGGGGCGACTTCAACCAAGAGGCAACTTCCATCATGATTAATTAAAATACAAAAAAAAATCTAAAAATATATGTATATTTTTTTTAATTGTTAATTAACCTATATTTTTAAGGTTCTGGTTTGCCCCAGTGGGCATATCCCTAGGAATAAAAAACACAAAGCCAAAGAAAGCACCATTTAATGCTATTTTAGAAAAGGCATACATCGGTTCAAAAAGATGGAAGCACAAACACATTCAGGGCTTATCCAAACAAGTCGACATGAGTGAAAGACAAGTAGAGAGATGGTTAAGGCTCAGAAAAGGTCAAAATAAGCCCTCAACTTTGATAAAGTTTTGTGAAAACTCTTGGAGATGTCTTTACTATACTTTTAGTTTTATTTATGGTCTCACCATTCTTTGGAACAAGCCTTGGCTGTGGGACATCAATGAATGTTGGTAAGTTATTTATTATGCATATATAGAGGAAAGTAATTTAATCATCAGGCAGTTTTTCACGAACTACTATAGGAGCCATAATTTTTATGTTTTCAAATTGCTTAATTATGACTAGTGGATCAACTTAGCCAGTTTCTTAACTTACCCAAGACATAAACACAAACGTTTATAATGATTATTTATAAAATAAACAAGCATGCTAATGCAACTGAATAGAAAACTGCTATTTGCAAATTAAACGATTTTTGCTGCCATTTAACGGGGACAAGCTCTACCGTTATCATAATACAGGACGTATTTAGTTTGACTTTTGACTTCACATAAAAATAGGTTCTGTTTACGTCTGCAGATACACTACTATCCGAAATTATGCGTCTTTTCTCTACATACATACTTACAAACTAAGTTAATATAAAATTCGATGGTATCTAAAATCTCCACTTTTTCTATAATAAGTCTTTGTAAAAAATTGGATTTTTTACACAAGTAATTAAGACATTACAATTGAATAAAAAGTAGTGTATGATACACGGGCGAAAACTGTTTTACGGCGATTACGGAGATTGCCAACCTAGTTCAGAGAATGTAACATAATATTATATTATACTTCTTTTTAAATAGTAATATTTGAAAAAAAATAAATAAAATTAAGTTTTTGTTCCCTTTAATCCCTTTACTACCCCCCGATTTTTACAAAAAAAAACTACAGCTGATTTTTTGGCTTACTACGCTTATTATAAATAAGTGTCCGAATATGAAGTGTTCCTTCCTACACAAAACTGTTTAAGGCATCTCTTACTATCAAAGATTTTTAAGAAAGTTTCTAAGTGCAATTTTATTTTATCCAAACATATTTGAGATTATATTTTTGTGTAATCAGTCAATAAAAGTGACACATAATAATTAAAAAAATCACTAATTTTTCTTAGATAATGATTTTATCAAAATAATACCCAGATTAATAAGTTTTATTGTTTCTAATATTTTGCTAGTCAGTATTTATAAATGTTTATGTGACCTTTAAGTTATTTAGTGTATTTTTAAAATTACACTTCGAAAAATAAAACAAAAGTGAAGAAAGTATAACCTTTGGGTTATTAAAATGCTTCAAAGAGCAAAAAGTTTCATTTTACGTCGAAAAAAGCCCAAAAACGAAGAAAATGACATATATTACGAGGATTTTACACATTTAAGAAGACCAAGTCAGTACAGTTTTATTAAAAAGAACCAAAACCCGACTACCTCAACAGCAGATACAGAAAATGATAGTTCCAATATACAGTTAAATAAAAAACTTCAAAAAGCCAAAGAAAACGAAATTTTGGAAACGTTATATCGTAAAAATGCGAGTGTCAAAAAATTGAAAATTTTTGAAACTCCGAATAAAAAAAATGGAAATACAATTAAAAATGAAGAAAATCAAACTTTGGAGAAGTTAAATAATAAGAGTGTCACTTGTGCAAAAAATTTAAATATTTTTGAAACTCTAAATAAAAAAACTGATGATGAAAAAGATGAAAAAACAACTGACAATGAAGAAACGATACTACCTGAAGAATTTGATTTTATGAGAGTTCAAATAAGAAATGAGAAACGTGCCCCTAGGGAAAATGTCACATTTAGGCGTTCTCAACCTACGAATCGTTCGTTGAAAAAAATGTTTAGGTTTAGTTTGGACTTGAAATTATTTAAAAAATAAATATGTTTTTATACTTTTTTTTAATGGTGTTTTATTATTAATATGTAACCCATTTCGGAATTGCCCTTTAATTAGGGCTCGTAAAATTTTCACACAGTTTTTTTTTGTTGATTGCTAATTGAATAAAGTTATACATACATGTATTTAAAATAAACCCGGATTTTTTTTTAGCAAAGTTTTTTTGCTAAAAGCTGATAGAACCCTTTAAGAAATATTTTTTTTATGCTAGGGTCTGCGTTGACCCATTGTAAATGTCATTTACAGGTCCCATTTATTAAATGATGCTTAAAGATGTAAAAAATTAAAAATTTCGATTAAAATTAGTTAAAATATATTTTATTTTCTTGTGTATACTAAGGTTTTTTATTTATTTTTAGGAATGGCTTTCCTCACCAGTCAGTAACCAGCGATATCTGGTGGTACTATATGATATCAATGTCTTTTTACTGGTCGTTGTGCGTTAGTCAATTTTTCGATGTGAAAAGAAAAGATTTTTGGCAAATGTTTGTCCACCATATAGCCACCATTGTTCTCATGTGTCTTTCATGGGTAGTAAATGTTTTTAGGATAGGCAGTTTGGTACTAGTAGTCCATGATTGTGCAGATATTTTCTTAGAGGTAAGTCCCCATTTCACACACTTTTCCTCAGTACTATACATTGAGAATTTGTAAAGTTGCTTGATGTTCTATATATACAAAATAGTTCAGTAGTATATTTTTCTTGTAAGAAAAGTTACACAACAAGCGAAGATATCATAGCGTTCTTATAAGAAAGATTGAAGAAAATACAATAAAAAACTAAAACTGATTTCTTAAAAAAAAATTAACTTCTATGCACAGTTTGTAATGTTTTTGTTGAATATAAAGGCGCTGCTGTCGAACTCAGAAATTAGCAGAATAATATTATGAACAAATACGGATATTTATTAAATAATTCTTTTTCGAAACTCGTTATATAAAAAACAATGTTTACATTTTCAGGCGGCTAAAATGGCAAAATATGCAAACTTTCAAAAAGTATGTGACGTAATTTTTGCTGTTTTTACTGTGTTGTGGATCGTAACTAGATTGGGAGTATATCCCTTTTGGATTATCAAAAAGTAAGTATTTTTTTATCACACTGTATACCGGATGTTTCACAATTTATTGAAAAAAAAAATCGAATAAAACAAAACTAAGCGTTAAATGATATTAGAATGTTTCAGTAAAAAGGCGTAGAAGGGACATATTTATTATGTTTATGTTTGTTTTTAACTTCATACTATTCTACTTAATTAAGCATCCCCTAAGTCCAGGACTCGTGTGGGCTAGTAGTAGAGGGAACCACCGGCTTTAATTGACTTTCCAACCAATATATCTAGGGAGTACGCCTTCGCAAAATTTCAATTATTAATTAACTGAAAAAGGCAATCGGCGCCAGTGAGGTTTGAACTCACGATCATTGGCTCAGTGTCAATGCTAAGCCATAATTTAATGGTCGCCATCTTTATTTTTGCATTGGTAAGACATGATTAAATATGGCGGATGAACGCCATCTTTCTTTATGTGTTAGTAAAACTAGACTAAAAAAAATGTTAATAATAAATATGTCCATTGTACGCCTTTATAGTTTAAAACTTTATTTTTCATTTTTAATAATAAATTATTAATAATTATTATTAATAAAAATGAAATATTTTTTCGCTATTAGCTTTAACTTGTTTTTAAAATATTATTTTTGTTAATGATGATGAAAATAGGTGATATCTCAAGATATTACTGTTTTATCTTCAAAAGTTCAGTTATTTAATTAACCCAAGAAAGTAGCATAAACATATTTACACTTATTAAATTATGACCAATTACAAAGGCCCACAAAAAACGTAAATTGGTGGTAGTAGTGGAAAAAATGTTTATTCGTTTTTTTTTTCAAATAAAAATTTTTGACTTCTGCATTTTTTATTTAGTTTTTTTCTAATATTTTTCTTTTTTTTAGTACCTCGATAGAAGCGCCAAAAATTGTACCAATGTTTCCAGCCTACTATATATTTAATAGTTTATTATGTCTGTTATTAGTACTCCACATTTTTTGGACGTACCTTATTTTGAGAATTGTCTACAATTCTGTAAATGCCGGAAAAATGGACGGGGATATTAGGTCCTCCAGCGACGATTACTCGGAAGATTCAAAATCGCAGTAAAAAAATATATTTGAAAAATATATATTAAACAACTAGTTTTATAAAATAAGCTTAGAAATCATGCGCGTAGTGCGATTTTTCTAAATAACAAGTGCGATAATAGTTATAAATATTCCAAAAAATATATGCACCCATTTAAAATACGCGTCTTGATTTATACTAGTTCAACAGCGGCCATATTTAAAATTCACAAAATTTTTATTAGATACCTCTACTGACAGACGGACTCCGTGTACTATACAAATCTATTAGTCGCCTGAATTCTACATATGACTGGTTCTGCGCTTGTTAAAATTTTAGCGGTAGGGTAACAGTCATATGTACCATTATGTCCTGATAAAGTAAAGGGCAGTAAGTAACATTGGTCAATAGCAGCGTTTTCAAAATATTACATCAGGGTTGACGTGTAAACGCTGCTATGCGACAATGTCACTTACTGCCCTTTACATTAACAGGGCAGAATTGTGGCGATTGATAGAGATCTATATTTCACGGAGTTCGTCTGCCAGTAGTGTCGTCTCGTAATTTTGTTGTGAACTTTTAAATATGGCCGCCGCTGAACTCGTATGTTAGAGAACGAGTTGAAAGACGAGTTCTTTAATCAGACAAGCGTTGTGATGTGCATACCACACTTGTAATGTACAAGATTTTATCTTCAACCATCATAATTTAATGTAATATAAATTGTTATTGATAACAACTATCAAAGTAAAGAAATTAAAGCGGTAATGTTTTTACAGCACTAGTGCGGCAATATACGCCACTATTAAATTAAAATGACTGTAAAATCATAGTTTTTATGCAATGGTTGCAGGTAAAAAGTCTTATGAAACGAGTTTTTATACAATTTTTTCTGTTCCGTTTCATAATAATACCCTTAAAGCACGCAAGTGTGTGCGTTTATAAGTTTATTATTTAACACCAGTACAAAAAAGGTTTTTTTATACTATCAATTATTTATCAATGCACGGTTAAATTTTCGGTTGGTAAGATAGTTATCAAACTGACAGTTATCTTTAATCGTGCATAAAAAGCCGATGTGTTTCGATGGTTTTTAGCGTGAAAACCTGGCGAGTAAAGTAGAAAATTACTTTTTTGCTAAAAACTGTCAAATTTTGACAGATTAACGCTTTAAGGCCCGTATTCACCAAGACTTGATGAATAATAATAATAATAATTATTATTCAGATGAAGTTTAGGTTAGGGGGCGTTGCGTTATGAAAATCATTATACTATCTTCTTATATATAATTAATTCAAAATCATCCTGGCTCTTTATAAAAGGTATTTTGTACCATATTGGAATTATATTACAAATAATTTTGAAGTCCTTTAAATCAATTTCATTTAAATAAAGGCTTTTTCTGTCTCCCTGAAATCTCACGCTTTTTTTAGCTTTTAGCAAAATGTTAATGAGTCAAATTCACAGCAGTTCTATTGTCATTACAAAATAGTACCGATGCATTTTAGATAAACTCCATTCAGCGAGAGAATACGACTCTGACGTCACAGCGCGTAAATTAAAAAGGACTCTGTAGTGTAATTGAACTTTATTTTTTAAGATTTCATACATAATTATTATATAGAAAATGTATATGTACAAAAATCATTTATTAAGTCTTAAGAAATAAGTTTGAATTATCCTGCAGAGTGCTATTTAGTTTACTCGCTGTGACGTCAGAGTCGTATTTTCTCGTTGAATGGAGTTTAGTTTGATATTATCAATTTTACATGGTAATTTGCTATAACGGATCGTCCACAGCAGCAAATTACCATGGTAAAATGCAAAATTCGGCGATATTTAGGTGTTATTTTGTGATGGCCAGTGTAGCTGTGAATTTTACTATAATATGGTGAATACGGCTTTATTTGTTCAAAATGAGAACAATATCGACGGCTAAGTTGTATTAAGTCATATCACACATGAAAATATTAAGACATTTTTCAGTTTTCAATATAATTTTGAAATACATTACTAGAATAAAAACCAAAAAAAAAAACATGCATAAATATGCTAGAAACATATTTACAGCGTTGAATATGCTATCAAAATTTTTAGCGATAAATTTATAGGATTTAGAGAACGTATCATTTATGTACCATCGTTTTCATAATAAACGCTTACACCTAAAAATGTTTGGATTATATTGAACTTTATCAAGGTCTCTTTGACATTTATTTGTCAAATATTATTATGACATTACTTGTCAAAATAATTCACATTAGTTATGCCGCAGCTTACAAATTATCAAAAATGTATTATACCAGCAAGAATAAATGACGGGATAAGTGTACGTGAAATAGCCACTTAAATGTTGCAAACAGCACTATAATGCGAGCAAAGAAAAAACTTGAGGAAACTGGACAGATTAGCAGAAAGCGGGGTTCTGTTCGAAGTAGAATGAGTAGTGCAGAAGAAGATATGCAATTAATGAATTATCTGCGGGAAAACCCTTTCCATACCGGAGTCAGAGCGAGGGAAGAAATTAACTTTACTTTACTTTAGAATTACGACAGGCTTGGCACGCAAAAATTACACCAAATTACACAAACCAACTGTTAGAAATACAAAGAAGATTTTTTTATTTTTGGTATCTTAAAATAAGTCACTCTTGATGATGTTTTTTTTTTCTTTATATTTTTGAAGACACTATTTTGAAGAAAAAACATTATCCCATGAACCGTAAGAGTTGTACAAAAAGCGCTTAGTGTTTTGTGAGTTTAAAATCAAGCAGGGCAAGTTATAAAGAGTGACTTTTTTTGAGATCAAATCAAAAATAAAAAATAAATTCCTCTTTGTAACTCTATCTGGAGACATACTGTATAAATATCATTTATAATAAAATTTGTTAACCTTTTTGCTTATAAGCATATATGCTTAAAGACAGTTATAGGACTTGCACTATATAATATAGACTGTACTTTAACCTTACTTAATAAGTAAAGTACATATACCACAACTAAAAATTTAAAATGTTGGGGTACCTCAGGGTTCTGTGATGTGAGCGTTTTCTATGAAAATGATGGTATCTTTCTACAATCAACTAGAGGTAGAACTTTTATATTTATTATAATAAATAAAGATGATCAAATTTGATCGTTTCTTAATTTTTGAATAAATATTTTTCTATGTTGTATGAAACACCAATGTGTGATAAGACCTCTAAGTCATCGATATATTCTTCTTCTTTTCTCAGTCATTAAAAAATTTTATGTTAATTTTTTTTTCTTTTTTTTAACAATACTATTAATGTTTTAAACTAGTTAATTTTTTAGTGTACCTTAGAAACGTCCAATATTTCATATAATTTATTTTCTTTTAAACTAATATCATTAATTAGGCACAATTTATTCATTTTTTTCTTAATATATTTATAGACATAAATTAAAACAAAAATTCTACTTATACCAAAAAATAATATGTCTAGATAGGTTTTAAATTAAATACATGAAAATATTTTAATGTGTTTTTTGCAAAACAGTTTTTAAAACAACAAAAAAAGCAGTTTTAATTCACATAAAATTGTAAAAAATTATAATTCTTTAATTTTTTTAGTAATTTTTAATGGTTAAATATCAGTTAACTTGCATTTTTTGACTTTGGTCATTTTAGTACATTCCACATATTCATGGCTATGTTTTAATAGGTTGTGACGGTTTTCAGTTATTTACTTTTAGTTCGACTTCGACTTTCAGGCTTAACTTTTTTAATCGCAAAAAGGGCCACGTGACCTCCGTAACTTTTTAATAAATAGGCTAATTTGAAGAAAAATTACATTTTCTTGTTCATTAATAGAAAATAAAAAACGGTTTGATTTAAAAATACAAAAAACTATGTTTTTTTTTATTTTTCAAAAATGATTTTTGTTTTTTAATTTTAAACCGTCTTTTGTTTTCAATTAATAAGAGAATGTAACTTTTGTTCAAATTGACCTATTTATTCAAAAGCTATGAAAGTCACGTGCCACTTTTTTGCTATTAAATCGTTTTGTTCGATAGATTATTTTATTTTTGGTTTTTAATCGATATTTACATTATAAGTAAACAGATTGCAGAGAAAAACTGAGTGTTTTGCAAGGTCGAACTAAAAGTAAATAACGGCGAACCGTGTTGTATCTGTCATTTTGACGTTTATCGGTATTAAATCTAATAGTCCGGGATCCCACGCCCACTAGTTTTTTTTTATTACCTCACCTTTGAGACTTTGTATATGTATTCTTTATGTCAAGTCAAACAACTTGTTACATAAGAAAATTCTCGGTAGCGGGGCGTTTTTTTTTTTTTGAGACCAACCCTTAACTTTAGGGTGTCCCACAACAGTATTGCCTGAACATTTTTGTCGGACAAGGTTACCACTTGATTTTAAATATTTTTATTAAAAGATCCTGAAAAAATCAGCTGTGAGGTGCTAAATGTTATGACGTCATAACTTTACCATGTTAGGTTAGTTCATTTTGTTGGTTAAATTCTTAATTTAGTGTTTCTTGTTGGATAAATCAACCTTAAGTTTCTTAATATAATTAAATAACATTAGAAAACGCATCTAATTTAACACAAATGTTATTTTAAAACTGAGAAATGCCAAAAAGTCAAATGTGAGATACAACTTATTAGAATTTAGCCATCGATATAAATAATTATAAAACATCACAGATATTTTTTTTCCTTTAAATTTAAAATTGCTAAAAATAATATTTTGAAAATACGGGATACCCTGTATATTTTTGTTAAAAAAAAAAAACACCCTATATGTATATTTTAAATTTGTACTTATAGTACAAAAAATATTTTCTTAGTGTATTTGTTATTTTTTTTTTGCTTTTCTATAATAAAGTACAATTTCTTACAAAAGAAACACCTATCATATTTTTTATTAAACTAAACATAATAGTATTATGGATAAAATATCGTCATAATACTTTCCCAACCTCGTATCTTCAAACAACCAATTTTTGGTTCATTTCACCAGAAATCTGGTAAGGGCAACAACACAACTTGTTGTGTTTACTAGCAAGTCTTAGATTTTAAGTGCACTTAACTTGATTTTTAAGGTACGGTTCGACCTATATTTTTTATTTAATGACCGATTAATATTGTTTTTGAAACATTTGTATAGTATTTTGACTTCTATTTTATAACCTAAAATGTTGACACTCGATTTAATCTTTTAATGTGCATTTTTAAAAAACCGGGTACCCACATTACGTGACAAAAATGCCGATATTTCGGAGGATATTGTGTCTTTATTGCGACAAATTGTTTTTAAAATCTGTCGAATGAAGGCTGGATAAAACGTTGGTCGTGCAGTATAATATACTGATAGGGTAGTATTATTCTTATCCTACTTTTGTATACTTATATATTTTTATTGAATTTTGATTGTTTTGATAGATATCGTGGTTTAAATAATCAACAATACATAAAGTTTTATTTTTTTAACTAAATTGGTCAAACTGGTCAAATATTAGGAACTAATAAACTGTACACACAGAAAAATATTGTCTTAAATCAAGAATATGGTGATTTGTATATAACGAAGAGAATATATTCTTCTTTTTTGCGTACCATAGTCTTGTCCCTTCATATTTGAAGCAAAGTTTTGCTTTAAAGGAAAATATAATCTTTTCGTTATATCCAAATCACACATTCTTGATTTAAGACAATATTTTTTTCTGTGTATGCGATTTTAACGCAAAACTTTAAATTGCATTAAATTATTCAATATTTCATGGTAAAATATATATTTTTTGCTAATTTTGATACTTTTCTTACTTTTATAGGACACACGTGCTCATTCTAACACTTGATACGAAATAGTCATACCGTATCTAGAGCTAGAATGAATTAATTTAATGTTCTAAACCAGTCGTTACTATAAAAGTTACTATCTTTTACGTTGCCCCTAGCAACGTTTTAGGATAACAAAAGAGTAAGGATTTACTTTCCTTATGACTGGAGTAAACAGCCTGTCAAGGTATATAAAATTGGGTGTTGGCTAAATTAAAAATATTCATTTTAGTTTTTTTAACCTCTTATTTTTTAGTAAATGATTAATCAATTAAAAAATATCATCCTGGTAGGCAAATAAAAATAATTTCGCGGTTTAGAGATAAAGTGATAAGGATTCTTGATAAGAAAATTTTAATTTGTTTAAACGAAAAATGAATTCTCGCTTGGGTTATTTAACCTACAGTTGGACACAATTGTGAAGTGGGACATTTTTGCAAAGTGATATGTGAAGTAAGAATAGTGAAAAGTGCAGCGGGAAGATGAAATTTGTGAAGCAACTGTTAATATTGTTATTTGATATATTTAGACGCATATAATCGTTGTTAGTTAATTACAATTTATTAACAGTTTAGAAAAAAAATATATCCAAACAAATTTTTATTAAAATATTTTCCTTTGATTTTTTTGGATCTGAAAACCTGGTATTTCCAGTCTTAAAAACGGCTGACTATAAACTCCGTGATGTTTAGAAATCGTAGTTTTAAGTTAAAACGTCAAAAAAAAAGTGAAAATACCCCAAATTCATTTCGTCGGAGGTCGGATTTTTGCCCAGACGAGCTGGAAGAAGAGCCAACAATAAATGTGCTAAGAAACATTTTTCCCAAATCGAGTTTTATTGGAAAAAGTGTAAAATCGAATACAGTATCTTTGAATCGAAATTTTTCGTTTTCTGATGATACGCTGGTTCCAGAACTTAAGTCTAACAGACTGTTTCAACAACATAGGGTAAGTCCAGCTTGGAGTGCCTTAATGTGATGTTTTTTTTATCAAGAAAAATTATTTTTGACAGAAAACGTCACTTTAAAGCACTCTAGTCCTGAGTAACGATCTAAGTAAATACTTGGGTAGCGGTTCACATTACATGTAGCAAGCCTTAACCCTTTAAGGACGGTTGACTGGTGTATCCGACAGTGTATAACTTGGGTCACAGACGACTGTCTTTGGACTGCTCTGCCTTCCTAAGCTGAAAGGTCCTATCTGTGTATGTTAAACATATGTAGATAGGACCTTTCAGCTTAGCAAGGCAGTGCTCTAAAAATAATGTTGACTACTAGAAGCGCAAATAACTATTGTTAGTTGGTAATTATCTTTTGGCCTTAGATGTCACTCATTATATGTGCGCACATTTTCAAAGAAACTGTTAATTTAAGAATTCAGAAGAAAATGAGTTAAAACTTTATTACACAATGTCATAACCATTTTTTCCATGGCTTCCTCTGTTCCCAAAATGTAAACAAATTGTAACGATGCGGGGGGTTTAAAAATAGCAAAAATTCAGCCTCTAAACACCCTGTTGTTGTACTTTGCATGTAACCTTTTGATGAGAAACTCCTCAATTGTGGTATCTTGATGGGTGTGTCCATAAAGTTAAGCCTAATTAAGCTACTTAATAAGTGCAATTAAAATGGGTTAACTCAATTGATCTTAAATGCAGGCATCATGACGCATCATTCAAAAACAACACGGGTCTTTATGTTAAAATTTCTTCCCAGTCAGTTTCATAAAGATATTTCTTATCGCTCACTATTTATTTATTCTGCAGCTTTGTTCAAAATAACATTATTATCAATACAAGTAATTTTCTTGTGTGTGCATAACCACAGTTGGGGTAATTAATAATATTACATAATATTAATAGTAATTTATTATTAACGAGTTTAAATAAGAAATTTGGTGAGACATGTGAATACTTGGTGAACTAAAAGTGAACTAAACTTGTGTAATTTAATCTACCAAGTATTTAAAAATTGTTTAAAAATATACACAGTATAATAACTATACATACAATTATTGTAGGGATAAAATTATATTTATTTTCCAAATTACTTTCGGATAACTTGACAACCATTTGATATAGAAACTTCAAAGTCCAAACCTCGTTGCTTTATCTCAAAGGGTTCCTGATTTATTAAATTAAAACCGACTTTTTTAGCCCCTTTCAAAGGGGCGTAGCTTCCTTACGAAGCATTTTATATTTATATGACATTTTAGTCATAGGATAAGTAATTATCTCCTTTAATCGTGACATGATATTAAGGAACACCCTGTATTTCTATAATACAAGGAGCCTGTCCGCCAGTAGTGTCATCTCGTAAAATGACATGCCAAAATTTATGAGGTGATTCTACATCCAAAAATATGAAAAAAAGTTTCTATAAAGTTGGTCCGGAAATGAGCCCTAAGGGAGCTACGGCCCTTCGAAGATGGACATATTGAATGGGGAACAACAAAAGCACCAATAAAATTTTAATGCTGCTGGGAGATTCTTCATTTAAAACTAAGCAAAAACGCTTTCTTCACTAAAACACCTAAATTTAATATTAAAGCAGTAATAGTCTTTTAAAAATTAAAATTTTTGGTGACAAAAAATGTTACTTCCTCTTAATTGCATTTTTTTAAACGGTTGCTCCTACAGTGTTACAATGTGACATTTTTTTATGTATTTTTTACTCAAGGAATCTATATTTTTTACAAAAAAATTTAAAAAAGTGCACATTTAAAAAATAGCTATTGTTTTTTTTGTTGGCGCCAATATTTTATGTAACACACTGTGCATAATCGTTTTTGTACTTACTATTTAAATTCAGGATGTTTATGCTATCTTTAAGTGACATATTTTTACTCACAAGACGTTTTAATGCTTTTAAAATCATTAAAACAACATCACTACAATGAGAACAAACTACAGTCATTTGAACACAAGTGTTTTAATAATAATAATATTAATATTAAATAATGTGAAAATTTTTCGTTTCTACAGCACTTAATTTCTCGCAAAATGTGTTATAAGATTTGAGGTTTTCATTATTTATTTGGTTGAGTCATGTTTCCCGTTTTTCCCGTACAATTTAATACATATTATACAGTGTAGAATTAATTATTAAATACTTGGAAAATGTTAATAAATAAAGTTTATATAAAATACAAAGAATAAAAAATCACTTGATGTTTTAACTGAATTTATACGGATATGGTGAAGTATTATCATTAAACAAATATGAGTCAAAATTTCAACATTTCCCATCATAGGAGTGCTATAGACACATGGTTAAAAAATTTGCGATATGAGTGCCATTATTATGAATTCATCGACAGAGTACCCGTCCAGACTTACAAAAAAATGGATTTAAATAGTGATTATATCAATTTGTGGCAATGTTCTTCAAATAATAGTGTTAATAGTGAAATAGAGGCTAAAACTAGTCCAGAAGACAATGGTCAAACAGAAAGGTTTGAAGAAAGTGAGAAAATAATTGAAAACGAAGACAAAGTTTCCGGAACAGATGGAAATTTGCATGAAACAGTTGTTGAGAATGATGATATTGCTGTGAGGAATGATAATTTGGCAGAAATTAGTGATGTTTTGGTAGAAAGAGTTAAAACCAATGATAATAATAGTGATAGTTTAGTAAAAAACAACGTTGTTCTGTCTGAAATAGACGAAACAGTAGAAAGTACCAAAAATTTGAAAGAAAATAGTGTTGTTTCAATAGAGAGAGTTGAAAATCGATTAGATTTAATAGCATCTAGTGAAAATTTGCCTAAAACAGTGGAAGGTAGCAAAAAAGGTCTTTCTTTGTGTGAAAAAATTGATATTTTGCTAGAAAACTGCGTGCTTACTCAAAAAAGTGACTTTTGTAAAGAAGATAGTGAGAATAGATTAGAAGAAAGTGATGAGTTGGTAGGAAATAGTGAATCATTCATTAAAACTTGTGATAAAATTTTTTTGTCTATTTTGGAACACAGTGATTGTTTCTTAGAAAACCGTTCCAAATCTCCAGTATACGAATCTCAAAGTCACAACACTGATTTGGAAATAGTAAAGGACAATTTGCAGAAAGTTTTGGACGTGAAATTTGGAGTTGAGGCAAGAGTTAGTGCTCTTTTTGATGAAAATTTGGATTATTTTGAATCGTCACCGTACCGTTTGCAGAAAATCGTTTTTGAATACAGCGAAGACGTAATGGCGTGGAGAGATAATTTAAAATTCGATTTTTATGAGGAAGAAGAGCAGTATATGGCACAAACGGTAAAAAACAATATTTTTGCTTGTAAAAAATAAAGGTAACTTAGGTTTGTAACCTAAGTTGTTTTAAATCAATTAATAAATTTTCAAATTTAAAAATCGCGTCTCGCAGTGCATCAAATTTAAAACGTGAGACACCGTTTTAAAGGAAATTTTTCCTAAAACAGAGTCCATAGCCCAAAAAATACTTAAAAACTAAATGCGTATAAATATTAGATTAGGAAGTTTAAACTTGGTGGTTTAAAAAAGCTTATTTTTCATGGGAATATTGTTTTGACATTGTAATTGAAAGGAAGGAACATTGTTTATTAAATAATTAAACCTATAAATGGGAGAAATTTATATCAAAAACAGAGGCGTGCCTATAGGCACTAGAAATTTTATAAAATAACAATTTGGGGTGAAAAATATGTAAAATTTCCTTTCAAATGGTATGTTACACCCTTAGTTTAATGCTCTGAGAGCAATTCAAAAATTCGGCTATAAAAATCAAAAATTTAGTTATGCAGTTCAAAAATTTATCTATAAAATTTTGACTTCAGCCGCTGACGTCACAATCATCAGCGTATTTTTCAAATTTAGATAGATTGGATTAGAGAGCATTAAATTTAAAGTGTGGAATACCGCTAAAAGCACCCTGCGTTTTACAGAATTTACTTAAGGTATCTGTTATAAAAAAAATATTTTATCCAATACATACAGATAATGAGACAATTACCAGCTTTATTTTAAATAGATAAACTCAATAATAACCCCCGCGTGGAATTTACTTTATTGATAATTATTTATTTTACCCACTCAACTGTCACTTGTCAAATTATTTTCTTGTAAATGTCATTAAAATTTTAAATAAAAATATGAATTGCTAAGCTATTTATTGGATAAAACCTTGTATGGCACTCATGAGTAAACCGATATTGCCCTCTCGAAAATTAACCTGCTTGGCTGACGCCTCGCGGGTTAATTTTCTCATGGGCAATATCTTACTTTACCCACTAGTACCATAAATAACTTTTTCTACTACCTAATTAAGTGCTAGCTTACATATTATCTACCGTCGGCAAGGCTTGTTTACCTTGGCAACCAATAAAATCAGTGAACTCATTTATTATTGACCGTTGTTAAGCAATGTTTATTGACGACGGTCAATAATGAAGACTTTTTGAGACAACTACTAACTTTTTTCAACTTATTTGTCAAACTGACAGCTATGTCAAAATAATTTTTAAACTTTATTTTTAACTGATATTTGGAGTTACTAGCTTTAGGTAGTAGAAAAAATAGTATATGCACCACGTATGCGAACTGCCTTAAGACTTAGTTCGCATACTAGGTGCATAATATACTATTTTGTGCAGAAATTTTTTGCTATTCTTATTAACTTACTGACGTTTGACGAAAAAGAAATGTTTTTTCACCAGTGGGTACTCGACGAAATATATTTGATATTTCCTGTAACTGTAGACGTTGTATAAACAATTATATATGTATGTATAATTATAGGTACATAGGCATTTCTTCAATTTAAATATTAGGTAATAAACTAGTCAGACTAGCGACTTTGTTTACTTAGGTATAATTAGGTTGGGATAACATTTCAATTTTAAATGTTTAAACACTATTTTGATGCAACGTAAAATAAATATAGAGACAAAGTGGGAGTTTTGATACTTGTATCGACCTTCCCACTTGTCCCCTATGTTTAATTTATTTTTAAAATAAAATCAGATGTAGTTTTTTTGTATAAAGAAAATTGGGGGTTACTGGTGGTTAAATATTTTGTTCTATTTTTAACGAAAATTTGTAAAATTATTTTTTTTTTATTTATCTTTTCGATAATTTTTTTGAAAAATATTTATTTCTTTATTTTTTTGATTATTGCAATGTTTAAACGAGCTGCCCCTGATTTTAAAATTATTTCGTCATTTTTTAAAATGGTAATTATCATCCTTTTATTACCTAGGGTAAACAATTATAATTGTAATAAGTTTTAATAGCGCTGTTACTGTTGTCTGACAATTGTTATTACAGGGTATGCTTGAATTACTGCTACAATACTTTTCCTTTAAGCGCATTAAAAAAGTCTATAAAAAAAAAACAAAAAAAAATAAATAAATAAAAAAACAAAAAAAAATAAATAAAAAAACTCGCTTAAAAATGGGTACATTTTTCATAAATCTACCACACAATTGTGTCTTTTTATATAACTTTTTTAACATCTTAAGTCCATTTACAAAAAAAAAGGATCTTTTTACAATAATTTAAGGACCTCTTTAAATAATTTTGTTTTGTTTTACGGCCATTTACATACTTTTTGCAATTTTTTTTGCTTAATTTGCGTTTTTACATAATTAAATATAGATCTTTTTACAAAAAAAATAACATTTTCGATTTTTACTTTTTTATATTGTGATTTTTTTTGTCTTAATCATCTTATTTGTTTCTAAAACGTCAAGAAACATCAAAATAAGCAAAGAAAAACCTAATGACGTCTGTCTGTGTATCTGTCTGTATCCACAATAACTTAAGAATGCTTTGAGATAGATAATCGGTTGGTGAAGGGGGTTAAATTTTTATCTTTGCCATAACTGTTTATTATTCACAATAAATAAAATTTAAAAACCACCTAAAAGGTAAATACGCAAAAAATGTTATTATAATATTTTCTATAGCCCCCTCTGTCCCCCAAAATGTAAAAAAAATGTTTCTGTACATACAATTGTATACCTATTAATAGGTACAATAGAAAAAAAACACCCTAAAGGTAAAAAAATACACAAAAAATATAATTGTTTTCCATGACGGAATCGAGGAGGGGCCCCAAAATGTAAAAAATAGTTTACAGCGATATCCGAGTACTCTCGCTCATTTCAGACGATTTTTTTTAAATTGTTTTATTATTTATCCACCTGTGCGATTTTTATTTTGATTAAACCTGTATCTGCACTACGCGGCCACGATTCTCAATTGTTTTCTATTCTATAGCCCGAGTAGATCGCTGGTTAAAAAAAAACACGTGAACGTAGCCGCTCATTCAAGCTATCGCCTGCTTTGCGTTTGCGTTCATTTATATTTTTCTTATCTTATCAATTGTTTTTAAAAATGGCGTTTTATACGGTTGTGTTGTGACGTAAAAACTTTTGGTTTTAGGTTATCTTAGTTTTGAAATGTTAAAAAACAGTGTAATAATCATTATGTAACAGTTTTAGGCGTTAAAATGTTATGAAAATGTCGGATTTAGATAAACTACCTGTGGATTTACGTAGGGAATTAGAGGTAACTTAGGTCATTTTAATACATATGGATGAATAAAAACTTTAATATTATTTTTACGGTTGGTACACAAAAAAATAAAAAATAATTATTTCTCGAAACGTCAAGAAAATGTGATAAAAGTGGGTGTTAAACAAAGTCGGTCTGTCTGTGCGTCTGTTTTAGATATTAACCTTATACAGAGCGGTCCAAAAGTCACGCAACCGCCCCCCTTCCCCCTTAACTTTTGAACGAGTGAAGATATCGACTTAAAATTTGGAACACCGAAGTAAGACAACTTATAATATCTTTTTGAATATATTTGATATTAATAACTTCTAAAATGTTGACGGTAGGAGGGGGGATTATTTTTAATGGAATGGGGGTCGTGTTTAAAGTTAGAAAATTATCTTTTTTACCACATATTTTTTTGTTATTTTGTCGAAGGGTTTAAACTGGGGAGGAAATGGATTTTTTCCCAGTAAACACAGAGGTCTATTTTGTGTCGGAATATCCACATATTTAAAATTCTTTAAAAAATCAAACAGTTTTAATAAATAATTAATTTTATGATGCAAAAACGTAAATTATACTTAGGGTGATAAACACTCGGAAATAAAGCAAATAAACACTTTATTGCATTATATAATCATGTTTTTATCACAAATAATAGTAAATTATACTTTTAAAATAATTTTATTATTAAAAAAATTAAAAAAAAAAACTTAAAATTGAAAATTTTCAAAATGGGAAAGCAAAATCAACATCTTTAAAAGTATTTTTGAACAAATAGGGTCAAATAGAAAATTTAATTTTCTTTAAAATAATGTACCATCCGACCCCCTTTTTCTCTTAAAATAATCTCCCTTATGCCCTCCTGACCCCATTTTAAAAGCTAAATATATGCCAAACGACAGCTAAAGTTGTCTTATTTACCTGTTCCAAATTCGAAGCCGATATCCAAACTTATTCAAAAGTTAAGAGGAGAAGGGTGGTGACGTTTGGACCGCACTATATATGTTATAACTTTTGAACGATTAAAAAAAAGCTTTCACCAAATGATTCAGAATTGTTATGGTTTGCGCCACATTAATTACGATTAAAATTAAAAGCGTCAAAATCTAAATAACCCTTTACAACCCGTGAGGAGAAATGTAAGCAGTTTTTGTTTAGCTAAAGTAACAGAAGAAATTTCGATTATTTTGAAACTACTTTTATTAAGCCCAAAATCGAAAACTATGAATATTGTAAAAATGGCCTAAAAAATAAAAATCGTGCAAAAATTTCATACTCTGTATATTTTAAACAATGTTAATCAGATTTCTACACGAACATATTGTTTAATTACTTATATTATTAACGTGTGAACTGTATACATAATAATTATACTTCTCGTAGCTTTACAGTAGAGAAGTATTATTCCTTTATCTCGGACCTTGAAAAAAGAAATTGTACCAATGTGCGTTTTACACATTTTTTAATAACCTAACTTAAAAATGTCCGTCCGTATGTCACGTTTTCTTGTCGCGATAACTCAAGAAAAAGAAGTCCAATCAACTTCAATCTTTTAGGAAAAATCTAAATTGGTTATCAGCGCTATTGAAGTTGAAAAAAATCCCCCGAAAAATAAAAACATTAAAAAAATTGAAAATAGTAAAAAAACTTTTTTTTAGATTACTATTATTAAATCAAATTTGAAAAAAAATCCTCGTAAAACAAAAAAGTTTTTAAAAAGAAAGAAAAGTGCTATAAGCGTCATTGTTTTGGAAAAAAATACTTTTAGATATAAACCTGTCGACTTCTAGAGAGCGTTAAATAAAAATTAGTAATGTCCCAATGCAATATTATTAAATAAATTAAGTTTAACTTAAAACCAGCTGAACAGTTGCACCTTGTCACCTATATCGAGTTTACAGACAGACAGAAAGACGGACGAATTTTTTTTTTTACTGATTTCGATTCAGAAAGGTCTAAAACGTCGAGAAATGTGAAAAAAACGTGGTAAAAGATTTTGACTTTTCGGCGAAGATTTCAATACATCGACACTCTTAGTGCTACTATAGTAGTATATATACTACCTACTACTGTGGTAGCACTAAGTGCCGATGTAATTTCACCAGAAAAAAAAAACTGCTACGAGTATACTAAAGAATGCTAAGCATTATATATCTTCACAGCTTGTTTATCAGTAATCTGAACTAAATAATAATGATACGTAATCTTTGAGAAATTTCACTTAAATTTCAATTAAATCTATTAAATTTTTTAAATTTAATAGATTTAATTGATTCTTTAATTTACAAAAAGAAAGTTTAAAAGAATAAATTAATATATAATTATTTTATTTACCTAATCAATGGGAAAATAGTTATTTATGTGTGGGTAAAGTAAGATATTGCCCATGAGAAAATTAACCTGCGAGGTGTCAGCCAAGCAGGTTAATTTTCGAGAGGGCAATATTGTTTTACCCATGAGTGCCATACAAGGTTTTATCCAATAAATAGCTTAGGAATTCATATTTTTATTAAAAATTTTAATGACATTTAAAAGAAAATAATTTGACAAGTGACAGTTGAGTGGGTAAAATAAATAATTATCCACTCAATAAAGTAAAAGCCACGCTGGGGTTATTATTGAGTTTATCTATTTAAAATAAATCTGGTAATTGTCTTATTATCTGTATGTATTGGATAAAAAATATTTACTTAAACAAGGGTGTCTCGTGCTTTTAATTTGATGCTCTGGGAGCGGAGATGTTTAAATGGCGATTTCTCCCGTTAGATTAGACAGGGACAAAAGTTCTACCCAAAAAGGATAGAAGACATACATACACTTCCACTTCCACCCAACCAAACAAATTTTGTATTTGTTCTTTATTGAACAAATACAATATTTACTTGGCCGGGCGAAAAGTGTAACTATAGTATTTTTATTAAAGAAATTACTGGCGCCATCTAAATTTTAGTAGAATTATCTTATTCTACAGATTCACATTAGCTATGTTCGTTCGTGCCGCTCAGTGCTACACTCTCCGGCCCACCAAATAAATACTGTATTTGTTGTATGAAAAACAAATACAGTATTTATTTGGTTGGCTGGAAAGTGTAGCACAAATAAGATAGAGGTAGGGCAGACGTCTTTTGTTTCATAATTCTAGTTGTAGAGAGCTCCATTTGATGCTCTGGGAGCGGAGATGTTTAAATGGCGATTTCTCCCGTTAGATTAGACAGGGACAAAAGTTCTACCCAAAAAGGATAGAAGACATACATACACTCCCACTTCCACCCAACCAAACAAATTCTGTATTTGTTCTTTATTGAACAAATACAATATTTACTTGGCCGGGCGAAAAGTGTAACTATAGTATTTTTATTAAAGAAATTACTGGCGCCATCTAAATTTTAGTAGAATTATCTTATTCTACAGATTCACATTAGCTATGTTCGTTCGTGCCGCTCAGTGCTACACTCTCCGGCCCACCAAATAAATACTGTATTTGTTGTATGAAAAACAAATACAGTATTTATTTGGTTGGCTGGAAAGTGTAGCACAAATGAGATAGAGATAGGGAGACGTCTTTTGTTTCATAATTCTAGTTGTAGAGGGCTCCATTCAAATATAAATCCACAAAAATCATGATGTTTATAAATAGGTAGGGGCTATTTGCACGTCCGACGTCTAAAGTTGCTAGATGTCCCAAATGTGAAAAATCGTTTGGTATTTAACACGGCAACAAATTATGTCGGCTTGTTTTAATTTTGTTTTTGTTTTTAGGAGTTACTAAACCAAACTTCCAATTCTGAACAGCCAAACAATAAAAAATATTCAGACCCTCCATTTCCCTCCTCCTTTAAGGATGATTTTCATCTTGACCTTAGAGGCACGTGTAATAGGAGGGTTCGACCCAACACGGGCAATTTTTCACATTCATCTTATAAGTAAGTAGTTGTTTTTGTTTTTTAGCAGGACTAGAAAGAAGGAAAGAAACTTTTACTGGCTATCCCCTTTTACAAAACGACCCATTTTTTTTAATAGGCTCATTTTTATCAAAGAAGGCCCATATTTATAAAAAATTCAGTCCTACACTGTAAAAAATAAAAATGTAATTACACATGATTCTGCTCGTAAATGTGATTCAATGAAAAAAATTACATGTAAAATTTACTAGATTACATGTAATTTTACAATTTTACATGTAATTTTAAATTTTTATATGCACATTACATGTAAAACTACATGTAAAATCTAGTAAATTTTACAGAGTTCACTGTAAAAAATAAATAAGTAAATTTACATTCAGAATCATAGGTAATGTGTTGCCATGCAGAGACAAGTAAAAATTACGAGATTTTACATGTAATTTTACGATTTTATATGAATATTACATCTAAATTACATGTAATGTTCATATAAAATTGTAAAAATACCAGTAAAATGTCGTAAATACTTGTACCTGCAAGGCAACACATTACCTAGCATTCTATTTATTTTTTACAGTGTACGGTTGTTTAGAGAATTCTTTGAGCTTTCTTTTGGTTTAAAAACTTTTTTTAAAACCTTAATAGTAAACTCGTTAAAAAATATGGGGTTTGTCTTCCTTTGTCCTTTTTATCGCACTTTGATTAATTTCTCTATAGTTTTCCTTAAAAGTTTATAATTATTTTTTTAGCTGTGATAGAATAGACATTAAAGGAGTAGTCTATCTAACATTTAATGATAGATGTTACAAATTATACAAAAATGATGATTTTATTTACGAAAATGACATTTTATTAATTAGGAGATATAAGGAAAAATCTAATGCAGTAAGTTCAGTCAATTTTCACTCATAAATAGGATTAATATTTTGAATTTCTTAGGTTTTACCGCAGACTTCACACAGATCTGTGGGTTTTACCCGCAAGAATTTTTTTTTGAGTCATTTTTGCTTGTTTTTTAAATAATTATAATTAATTTTAAACCATTCTCAGGTTATTATCTTTGATTACTACCTACAGACAAATTTCCATAAAGGCAGACCAAAAAATCAATTTTTTTTCGAGGATCTCGGATCTTTCGTGTAAAATTTATTATTATTATTTAAAAAAATCATTATTGAATGATTTTTTCGAAATGGTATCGAGAAATTTTGAGATTAGGCCTTCTCAAAGAGATTAGTTGATATCTCGAAAATTCGGATGTACTTTAAACTGAACCAATCAAATATGTATTTTATTAAATATATGTTTGATTAGAACATTCCATAAACCGATTTGATTACTATTTTTTTTTTAGTTATTTAAACACAAATTTCAAATAAAATCAGTAAAATTAAATAAAAGAGAAGTAGAATTGACAAGTGGCGAACAAACTATTTTCCTCGTATTTTCGGGCTCCAAAGAAGCCAAATTGTTTTGTGAAAATGAACAAATCCAAAAATTACTAAACGAAAAAGTCACTATAACCAACAGGTTATTAAAGCTTATAGGAAAAAGGTCTAGTCGAGAAATTTTAGAAAGCAAAGGTAAGTAGGGCAAAGTGGGTCAAAACGATCTATGAGGGTAAACCGATTACTCTGCACAGAGTCCTTTAATTTAATAAAGAAATAGTTTAAGACAATAATAATTTTTCTTCAACGAATTAACAATCTTTTCCTTTTATTTTTTATATTTTAATAAAAAATATCCAAACTAATGTCAAATAATTACCTATATACATGCTAGTGGTCCGTAGTAACGTTTAATTGTTTACAGGAATTTACAAATCTGAGGAAATATTTGGAAACTCACTTCAGCAACTTTATTCTCAACATAATGAAATTCCCGAGTTTATTAGGGAGGTTATAAAGTTGATCGAGTTGCCTCAGAATATTTCCACTGTGGGGCTGTACCGTACTTCAGGAAACATGGCGACCATTCAAAAAATTCGAATCCAAGTCGACTTAAACAAATTAGACATTTTGAATGAATATATCAAAGACGTCGATGTTTTAGCAGGATCTCTAAAACTGTTTTTTAGAGAGCTTATAGAGCCTCTAATTTCCAACGAAGTATGCCAAGAAATATTAGATCTTATGAGTAAGTATTATACTAATCCTTGGTCGGTGGGGCAACTTACCCCCTGATCTATTTTTCCCAGCTTTCTCAGACACATAATTAAAATTCCATTTTTGTTTTTTAGATAATCATTCAAGTAAAAAGTATACACTGCAAAAAATTTTGTCTAAATTACACGAAGCGAACCAGAAAACTTTATATACACTGATAAAACATTTATTAAAAGTAATTGAGTATAAAGATCAAAACAAAATGGACGTATACAATCTTTCCGTATGTTGGGGTCAGACCGTCATATTTTTTTCCGATTCCAACGATTTGGTAACTCAAAGTACAAATGCCATTTCTATTTTTGAGTTTTTAATGAATTATTTTATAGAAAATACGTATGAATTGGACATGGAGTTAAAGGTATTGTATGTTAAAGAACTATAGTTTAATTTGTGGCGCACGTTCCGTGTTTTCTAAAGAAGTGCGATAAAAATCTTGTGAAGCTAGTTATTTATAAAATTTTATCTACAATGATTGCATAATAACTAATCACAAAAAAACAATATCTTCTTTTAACAATTTTTTTTTACCATACCTACTATCAGTATCATTCTGTATGATCGATCGATGGAATGTAAACACTGTTTTTTTTAGGATATTATTAAGAATGCTGGAATTCACTCATCCAGAGAAAGTTTAAAATTTAAGGAATCTGTAAAACTTAAGGAAAGTTTAAAACCCAAAGAAACCTTAAAACGTAAGGAAAGTGTAAAATCCAAAGAAACCGTAAAACGTATGGGCAGTGTAAAACCTAAAGAAAGCTTAGAATCTTTAACGAGCAAAAAAAGTCAGGATAGTATATACAGCTACTACAGTGCTGCCAGCTCATTAAAAATGCGTGCCCTAAACGAAGTTTTGACTTTGGTAGTTGAAAATATAGAGGAAAATATGGATAATGATGGTTTGTACCAAAAATCCGGCTCGTCGGCAAAAAAGGAGAGAATCTTGAGAAAAATGTTCAAAAATAAAGTTTCTGATTTAGAAAAAATCAAAATCGACTCTGTCTACGACTGGACGGATGCGCTGAAAAAATATTTAAGAGAGGATCCTTTAATTACTAAAGATATCCTCGAAGAGTTTATTATCTGTGGTAAGCACTTACTACTAAGACTGGTTTGAGCTCTCCATCCCAGCCTATCCCTAGCTAATTCTTTCATTTCCCCAAAATGTCTACACCATACATCCTTTGTTATTTGTGAGGAGTATTTTATTCTAGACTTCTCTTAGATTGACTAAACGTATTTCATTACCAAAAACAAGTGAAATTAATTTTTTGTTCTTGGGGGGCCATTTGAAACGTTAAAATGTTTTTGAATTACCCCCGTATACAAAAGGTAGTGAAAACATCGCAAAACAAAATTATTTTTTATTTTTTTTTCTGGTTTTGTGAACCTTTGACAACGTAAGAAGGAGAGAAAAATTTAAAAGTTTACGCACACATCAATATATAATATATAATATCTTCATCCAACAAAAATTATTTATTTGCACTTATTTTTTCCCATTAAAAAATAGTTATTTATGGTACTAGTGGGTAAAGTAATTTACCTGCTTGGCTGACGCCTCGCAGGTTAATTTTCGAGAGGGCAATATTGTTTTACCCATGAGTGCCATACAAGGTTTTATCCAATAAATAGCTTAGGAATTCATATTTTATTAAAAATTTTAATGACATTTACAAGAAAATAATTTGACAAGGGACAGTTGAGTGGGTAAAATAAATAATTATCCACTCAATAAAGTAAAAGCAACGCGGGGGTTATTATTGAGTTTATCTATTTAAAATAAAGCTGGTAATTTTCTTATTATCTGTATGTATTGGATAAAATATATTTAATACGTCAGGGGCATACTTTTTTAATGTAAATTATATTTATTATTATTTTATAAAAACACCTTAGTACGCGCAAAATTAAATAAAAAAAAAAACTGATCGGGCAACGCAACAAATAACTTTTGGCAGTTTTTTGTAATTAAATTTTAATGCAGTTAGCTAATAATGTTAAAAAAAGTGGTTTAAATTTTGTACCGTCGCACATTGACAATTTTGTAGGTGGTAAAAAATTAGTACCACCGCCCTTGGAAGAGTTGAAAGAAAATATGTATGTTTATTTAAATAAGATAACTTCTTCTTTACAATACTATGTAATTATTTGACTTTTCACTTGTTTTAATTGATATTGATTTGGATTAGGATGTTATATTTTCATCTATACAAAAACTAGAAAATCAGAAATTAAATAAATTTTAATTTTTAGATGACGATGTTGTGAATGAAGACAATGTTTTAAGATTATTAGAAAAAATACCAAAAAAAGAAACATTAGCATACATAGTACGACATATTTTAAAAGTAATAGCCAACGAACATTTACACAAAGTGCCAAAAGACCGTATGATCGACATTTGGTCAAAAGTACTTTGTTACCAAAAACAATCGCCTCAAAAACAGATCAAATTTTTGAAAACATTACTCAACATTTATGACACCAAGTCCAGCAAAGAAATACTTCCAAAAATGACTGTAAACAACAATTTTCAGCCAGATTTGATCAAGGATATTCAAAACAGTTTTATGAAAAAAAGTAGCAAAAATAGTGCTGAATTTGATGAGCATAGTGGTAGTGGTAGTGGTAAAAAAGATTCTTTGAGGTGTAGCACTTACGAAAATTTGGATGGTGAAGAAAGTGAAGTTTTTTTCGTCGAAGAAAAGAAAATTGATAAAACGAAGTTATAGCGATGAATTTTAGTTTTATAAAAAAAACTCGAGAACAAGCCAAAACCAAAATTCCAGATTGCCTTTGGCTATAACTCGGAAAATAATGGTTTTACTACAAAAATGACAATATATGGTTTTGTATAAAATTTCCAATGCTTTTTGACCGTTTTTTTTTCTACGATCGGTAATAAGCGAGTTTTTGCCTAGAATAATTGCGTGAGCTTAAAAATTTAACCAGAAGTAGAGTTTCAAGCATCTTATCAAAATATCGGCACTTGTTTAAAACATAATTCGATTTGAAATATATGCTCTCTCATAAAACACTCGTGTAGCGGGACTAAAACAACCAGTTTATCTATCCCCTTGGTATATAAATAAATATTTTTTATTTTTAAGCTCACACAGTTAACACAAGTAGACTAGTTATGTATCATTTTGATACATTTTGAACCAAGACGAGCAGGGAGCGGAGGAAATGGTAGCGATGACATTTCTGCCATAGCTATATTTATTTGTTATACATGTTTTTTGTGTATTTGGGTTTTTTGATATTTAAATAATTACAAAAAAAAATTAAATCTTTCATATTTAGTGTTAAAATTACTATCATTTAGATTATTCTTAAAATACACGAGAGCCGAATTACGTCATTGCTACCGAATGTCCGCTTCCTAGTAATGAGTAAAAGACATTCTTTGTGACGAGTACCTATAGTAGGTACCTGTACATAAAATAGTACCAAGTACCATACCCTGGTAGAAAACATGGTGAAAATGTTTTATTTCAACCAAAAATTTCTGCTAGGGTAGTTATAGATGTAGATAAATTCTTATTTTTAACTGGACAGTATTTTGCAATAATATGTTAATCCACACTGTAAAATGACAGTAGGTTGATATTTTACTTGCTATCTTTTAAACTAAAGATTTTAAATGTTGTAAATGTTATGATTATAGATCGACGCATACCAGTCAAGTAGATGCCGCAAAAACGTAACTTATCTACTTGACTGGTACTCTACAAAAAGCGGTGGTTTCACTGCAATCAATACCTCGACGTCGGCCTATAGTTATAATGCATGAACATTTGAATTTAATGCTTAATTTAGTCACAACGTTTAAAAGATTTTAAGGAAATATTTTTCAACTACTGTCGTCTCATAATGTCGGTTAATGTATTATTGCATAAAACATTTGGACTTTTTTGTAAAAAGTATAGTGTTATAAAAAATGTATAATTCTTTTTTATTATTATTTGTACAAATATGTATTTAATAAAACTTTTTTAATAGTTTAGTATTTTGTTTTGTTTTTATTGAAAAAAAAAATATTAAATATTTTTTTTTAATTTTTTAAGTTTGTTATAATAAAAGTATATTTTTATTAAATAATTAAAATGTTTAAAATTTGACCTTAATAGTAAAAATTATCTGTTTTTCTTAATTTGTAGATAAAATAAACTTTGTAATTCACGCGATAAGAAGACAAATATTGCTTCGAAAATAAATATCATTTATATTTCTTATTTGAAACAGAAACGATTTATTTTTATTTTGGTTTTCTTCAAAATTATTTGGAGAAATTTAAAAAATAAAAATGGATAATATTCGCAAAGGTTGGTACTCAGAAATTTGTGATTTGTGGCCAGGACAGTGTTTTTCTCTACAGGTTGAAAAAGTGCTCCATACTGAAAAATCTGATTTTCAGGATGTCATCGTTTTTAAATCGTAAGTAAAAAAGATTAAATTTTCTTTAGTTTAATTTAACACTGAACAAATTGGTTTTTGCTAAAATTTATCATCAATTAAACTGAACCTAGCTTTTATATAGTGTAACACGCCAATTTTTAAAAAACAGTGCAACTCTGTTGGCAGTTATATATTTTAATTATTCTTTAATTATTATTAATGTCAACATTGTTATTGTCTGTCAAAACTCCATAAAGGAATAACCTTCAATATATTTAGGGACATTTATTTGAGGTACCAACCTGACACTTGACATCTGAACTCCACAGCCTGTTGCTGCTTATGCTCAACAAGTGAAATCTTTGTTTTAATTATTCATCCTCAGGGATTTTGTACTTATTTATTTTTAAATAAGATCCTGGTGTTTAGGTAAGAACTACTTAAACCGTATTTCTTCAGTTTTACATTTAATATATTTATTTTAGTTACTTACATTTAAATTTTACTTTGTGGAGTTTTGGCAGACATTTGGGTATTTGTCATTAATAAAGTCAGTGAAGAGTGCGAATTTATCTTTTGCTTCCCTACGAACCCAACCCCATTCTGGACCTATACGGCGCCCAACTAATTTTTTAAACCGGTCCATCTCAATAGGTATATTTTTTCACTTTTTCACATCGAATTTATTATATAATAATATATTAATAAACTTCTAAATTTTGCGAGCTCCTGGTAAATAAAAAAGTCCGGACTCTGAAAAATGCTTACCTATTGGTTCCATTTTTGGACTAATCAAATTTAGCAATTACAGGGTCTTGCAGCCGCTAGAGGGGTGGCTCGATGCGTGAAGCGTCGGAGGGGAATATTTTAATAGAGTAGGGGCGGTTAATACCATACCAAGGTACAGCTGTAAGTGTAAGTACCTGTAATTGGTACTCCTACAACCTACTTAAATAGCCAATACCCAAATACAATTATATTTGGGCCAATAAAAATTAATTACGGTCGATTTTAGGGGCGCGACCGGTTTAGATGTTTTGGCTGGTTTATATTGAATATTTCTTGGAAAACTAAGTATAGGTACTAGTATTAAGAGTACCGGCTCACCGAGAATTTGCCCCCCTTTCGAAGGTTTCTCATACTTTGGCAAATAACTTTTATAACCCTAAATATTGGATTCTGAAAAATTAACAAATGTCCATAAACGATTCCAGCGATCATTTTCTTTATATTTTTGGCCCATACAATAATAAATGTAATGTGCGAGATATAAGGCTATGATATTTCTATATATTTCGGGCTGCTGAATCGAAATGTGATGTCAGGATTACCCGTTCGCCTTTCGTTTTTTATAAACATGTTAAAAACTGGGCCGAAAACCCTGAAGGTCGCAAAAGACTGGATAGGATTTTTTACAAAAAAAAAGGTACATTAAGGCATATCCAGAAGCTTGCATAAGAACATAAAACATAAGAATGCGATGCCGTGATTGGCTTACAAGATACATGGTGGCACATCAAGCCAATACCGGCATTGCATTGTTATGTATTATGTTCTTATGCGAGCCTGTGAATAGACACTTACCTGTATTTATTTTTTTTTTGTAGGTCTTAGTTTTTTTCACGTTTTATGATTTTTTTACGAGTAAAACTTTACACCCTTAAAAAAAAAAATTGATTAATAATTCTTATTAAAATTAAAGCCCTATTTTTAAAATTGACGAGACGCTATTGACTATTTCTGTATGTATATTATGCGCTACTTATAGTTAATAAAAATATCTAGTTAAAATAGTACCTATTTATTTTTAAACTGAAAGATTAATTTACTTTTATAAAGTATATTTAAATTGGTAGATACAATTTATAAAATATGGTCATTTATAAATGACGTCACGCCATTTTTAATTATTTTTGTCACGCAAATTAGGTTTGTTTTGCATAGAGTAGGTATAGATGTAAAACATAACGTTGCAGCCCATGGGTTAGATCCCCCTCCCCCCGAAAAGCGTGACGTCTTTTATAGACGGCCCCAATACAAACATTAAAATACCACAGTGCTATAGAGATCCTAGCTGTATAATAAAATAGGTTTATATTAAAAATGGAACAAAATAAATGTTATACGGAAGCGTGCCCAAATCTACCTGAATTTTCTTTTAATTTAAAAATTAAAGATGTGTTATTTAACGGTAAATCTGATTATCAGGAAATTTTAGTTTTTAACACGTGAGTACAAATTTTAATACAAACATTTATAGGTTAAAATTTTATTTCAGTGTTTTGAATTCACTATAGGTTTGCTCGATACAGCCAAGGTTATATTAGTTATATTTATTTTGTTGGATAGCCATTGGCGTTTCAAAAAAGGGGGCAAAGTTAAGAAAACAAAAATCGTACAAATATTTTTTAAAATTCGAAAAAAAAAACAAACTTTTTTGTTTTTACCCTGGTGAAATCGGTTTCAGCGCATAAAAAAAAACATAGAAAATGATCGGTTAGGACAGAGACATTTTTTTGTAGCCCTGTGTAGTTACTAAATAATATTTTTTTATGATTTTTGCTAATAAAAATTATCTTTTTTAGGAAAAATCATGGTACCACCCTTGTTTTGGATAATGCTATCCAATGTACAGAATTTGACGAATTCTCCTACCAGGAAATGATTTCCTTTCTGCCTTTAAACGTGCATCCGAACCCACAAAAAGTATTAATCGTAGGCGGCGGTGATGGGGGCGTGGCCAGAGAAGTAGCCAAACATAATTTAGTAAGGATTAAAAGATGCATCCAAAAATATTTTTGAAATTAGCAGAAATTAATTTTTAATCACTTTAAAGTTGTAAAATAAACACACAGATAATAGTACATAATGTTATATTATGCACCTAGTATCAGAACTAAGTGCTCGAGACCGAAGTTTTTTTGCTGAGATGAAAAAATCAGTTGAGAACACTTAGGACAGCTTGCACACGTAGTGCATACCATATTTTTTCTACTACTTAAAGCTGGTTACCTACTTCATGGAGTAGGATCCAAATAGTAGTTAAAACTATAGCTATTTTAAAAATTATTTTGACATAGCTGTCATGTTATGTATGTTGTTACTGTTTTATTTTAGGTCAAAGAATTTGTACAAGTGGAGATAGACCAAAAAGTAATCGACGTAAGTAAAAAATATCTTCCAAATATGGCAAAAGGTTTTGATTCGCCGAAATTGACCCTATTGGTCTGCGATGGCTTTGAGTACATGAAAAACCATAAAAACGAATTTGACGTAATCATAACGGATTCCTCAGATCCAGTGGGTCCTGCCGAAAATTTATTTACTGAGTCCTATTTTGAATTATTAAAGGAGGCTTTGAAGCCAAATGGAGTCATTTGCTCACAAGGAGGTACGAATTTTTTGTAATAGGCACCAAATTGAAAAAATAAAATGAACATACCGGGTGAGTTTTATATGTACATAAATAAAACTCACCCGGTATGAAAAAAAAAATACGTTGATGGTAAGGATAAATTATTTAATTGTACTAAATAATTATTAATTTTAGGTACAGTATGGTGCTGTCTGGATTACGTCCGTAAAACACTCGACAATTGCCGAAAGCATTTCAGTAACGTGAGTTACGCCGTAACAAGTGTTCCAACTTACCCCAACGGGCAAATTGGCTTCGTTATCGCAACAAATAACACCGAAATTGATTTAAAAAAACCGAAACACATATTTACTGAAAAAGAAATTGAAAAAATGGATCTGAAATATTATAATTCTGAAATTCACACAGCTGCATTTGTACTGCCAAATTTTGTGAAAAAGGTACTCTTTTAATACAAATTATTAATTTAAGAATAAAATATATATTAATATATAAATGCAAAATATGTTTTATTTATATTTATATACCGGGTGACCCACATAAGGCAAATCAGTCGTTTTTTTTGTGTTATTTCTAGAGCTATCAATATGAAATTTATACCAAACTATAAGTGTGCCTAAAATTTAGGACCCATAAACACGGATTTTATAAAAATCAATAAATTGCATTTGACTTGGAAAAAGGATGTATTATTAGATAAACAAAAATATTGTTTATTTATAAAAATTTATTCTTAACTTATTATTACAAAATATCACAATTAAAAGTCTTTTTTTAGTATTCACAGAATTTTTGAAGAAATTTTTAACGAAATAGTCTTTAAAAAGCTATAATTTAAAAGTGATAAGTTTTCACTTAGAAGTAACAGTTATAACTAAAGCTAAATTTATTTACAAATGCAAGTTACCCTAGTAGAAATTTTGCGTTGAAATATTTTTTTTGCAACGTTAGATTTTCCTGGAAAAAACGCGAGTTCTTTTTTTACTGTTAAATTCATACAGTAATTTCTGCCAGGGTAAGTCCAGGTTTAGTCTTATTCTAATTTATTTTTTATTTATTTACATTGAGAGATTGTGAATGGAGTCTTCATCTTCTGCCCCTATTTAAAACTTAAACTTTACATTAAACTTAATTTTAATTTATTTTTTTCAGATATTTTATTTTTTAAATCTTGTCTTATGTTATTAGAATCATTCTTTTTTTCTACCAGAAAAACATTAAAATAGTTATGCTCAAAATTTGTGTACGAAAAATTGTCCTGTTTAACAGCCTTTTGTTTTTTTGGATCGAAGAATTTTTTTGTCAGATTTGTGTCTGAAAAATGTTGCTCCTCTGCGTTTTTCTTTTTTATTTGGAGTTGTTCTTCGTAGGTGTGGTTCTTCACGTGTTTTCTTAGGCTGCTAGGGTCTGTGTATTTTTTTACGCATCCTGTAACTTGACAAACGTACGGTTTCTGAAAAATAAAAAAATACATTTTAAAACTTCTGAAGAAAGTTTAGAATATCTACTGATTTTTACTTTCTCATAAATTATCTTATTTTTTCCCAAAACGTAAAAAAATCAAAATAAGTAAAAAAAAAATATGCCTGTCTGTCGATCGGTCGGTCGGTCGTTCGGTGTGCCTGTATCTACGATAACTTAAGAGAACTTTGAGCTAGAGACTTGAAATTTGGTATGCAGATATATTAATATTAATACTTTTATAATTTCTTGGCCAAGTTCGTATTTTAGCGAAATCGGTTAGGTGGGAGGGGGTAAAAGGGGGGTTAAATTTTTGTTTTGGCCTTAAATATGGTCTAAAATGATTAAAATTTTCGTTACGTAATCCCTTCTTAGAAAAAAATTTTTTTTTTTCATGGATATATGTGTTCTTAGTTTCTTAGTGGACAGTGTAAAAATGTAAACTTACGGTATCAAAATGTGTCCTCTGGTGCTTTGCTCTATCGGAGCTGTTTGAAAAATTTTTCGTACAGGTGGAAAACTGGCACAAATAGGGACGTTCTCCAGTATGACTTCTCTGGTGAATTTTCAGGTTTTCCAATCTTGAAAATGCTTTGTTGCAGCCTTTGAACTGCAAAGAAAAAGGAAAATATGAAAATTTTTGAATAATTCTTTTTCTTTGCTATTTTATTATTAAAATAAATTAATTCTGATAACAGATTTAAATTCAGCGGAAAAAATACTATAAAATAAAGCTTTGTATTCTCTTTTTGGATTAAATGCTGCCAACAGACTCGAAATACCAAACTACAGACAGAATTAATTTATTTCAATCATAAAATTGTTGAAACATGATTACAAAAAAGTTATACAGAAAAAAGTTGGGGACAAAAAACTAATAGGGCCCTCCGTTTTGCACACCCAGGGTTACAATCTCGGTTACAATAAGTACATGAAAATAACATACGAATATGGGCCTTATTAAGATTAGTTCACATGCAAAACCTCGTTGCTATATCTTTAAGGGGTCATGAGTTATTAAATAAAAATCGATTTTTTTAGCGTTGTAAGGTCCTTAGCTCAAACGCATGTTTAGACATTTTTTTATAGTAACTTTTTGTCATATTTTCTGATATAGAATCACCCCTTAAAATGATTGACCCTATTAAAAATACACCGTGTATTTTTATACTTACTGGGCATTTATTGGGTTTTTCTCCACTGTGCACCCTCATATGTATTAAAAGTTTGTATCTGGCATTAAAAGGCTTAATTTTCCTTGGACAGTTTTCCCAGAAACACGTAAATTCGTCCCCTCTTTTCAGCTCAACATGATTTTTCTCGATATGTTTAACCAAAGAATGCTGCGAGTCGTACTCTTGGTAACATTTCTCCCATCGACAAGTATAGTTGGTACTACTGCTTACTTTTTCACAAGTATCGGAAAAATAATTGGTATTACTGGTTGTTTTATCACAGTTATTGGAAAAATCGAAGAAATTCTGCTCGCGTTTTAGAGAAGAAAATAAACTGGGAGAATTTCCAGAACTTAGTAGTACGTCGTTATTTATTAAAGCTTCATTTTGTCGGAGTATTATTAAGTTTTCTGGGTTTTGTTGTAAAAATGATCGAGATTCGATCGGACTTTCCAGTATATCGTTTGAGCTTGTGACGAAGTTGTTGTTTACGCATGCTTGTCCTATGAGATGTCCAAATTCGCTTTTGACACTAGATTCCTGTCAAAAAAATACAAAAAAAAAATTAAAAAAATATAATAGTATTTTGGCTTTTTACAACTAAAATTTTTGTCATGCGACCATTATTAAGCAAGCACAAAATAACAGTTTTTATCCCCTTTGACTCCCTTACACCATCCCTATTTTTAAGAAAAATTATTTTATTCAAGAAATTTTGGTAAGAAGTCACTGGCCCAGATTTCAAGTATTTAACTTAAAGCGTTATTGTGGTCAAACGTTTTACGACAGACAGGCCGACGGACCTAAAGATAAACGTAAAAAAGCGATAAAAAAATTAAAGGAAACCCTGTTGAAAATGACGGGTCTGGGCGGGTGAAATTCACCCGCTCAAGTCCGGTCTATGCAACATTTATACCCGTGCAGACCCGTCATTTTCAATAGGGAAGAAATATGTAAGTAAAATCTTACCAGTGGAAAAATCGTGAGATCAGTTTTCGATGAGTTTCTCAAAAACTTATTGAAATCCATGTTGTTTTTTGAAATCGTACTTATCGAAGGTAATGAGTTTTCAAAAATGTAATCTTCTGAATCCAAATTTTGTATGTCGCTCGATAATTCGTTAAACTCGATAGAATTTGAGTTAAAATTGTCACAAACCAAATCAATGTTGTCTAAATCAAAAATTTCGTTGTTTTCGTGTTTTTTGGAAATATTTTTATCCAAATTGCTGTTGATGTTCGGCGGGACAAAAAAATTCAAGAAATTCGTGTAATTTTCGGAAAAATCGTATAATGTTTCAGTATAAACATTTTCGCTTCCGCTGTTATTTTTGAAATTGGTAGTCTCAAAATCTTCGACGAATTCGTTGAAATCAAAATGTATGTCCTCGGTGCAAGTTGGAGTGTTTATGGGGGTATTCTCTGTGCTTGAATTTTGGATTAAATAGTCAATCAAAAATTCGTCATTCGTTTTTGAATCGTTTTCTTGAAACGTCGAGATTATGTCGTTTTTGGATAAATTTTGGGCTTCGTAAAAGGCTAGGTTGAATTTTTCCATTAGTTCTGATTGGGAAAACTGGTTTATAGGGTTGTACAGTTGATCAGTCATGTCAAAATGCTTTAAGGTCATCTAAAAAAGGAAAATTACATGAAAAAATTAAATGTAAATTTAATTTATCCACCCATTTTACTTTTGAAACGGTGTTTATCTTTGTAAAAAAAAAATAGTGTACATTACTTATGAGAAAAGTGCTTTTACTTTCCTTTCTAGTTATGTTATTTAATATTTCTATTTGTAATATTTATTTCATGATGAAGTTATTATGAACCCCCATTTATAAAAATTAACAATAAAATGCAAAAACAAAAAAAATAAAAATATTTGATTATTATACAATATAATCTACTGACCCCCCTACCCTCCACCTTTGTTAAGAACAAAAACAGTTCCATACAAGAGCTTTTGGTCAAAAACCTATAATTTAAGCCTTTATTAAAAAGCGTTCTTGAGTTATCGTGGTCATAAATTCCTTTTACAAAAATATTCACTGCCTATTAGTAATAAATATTAATTTATTATCACTTTAATTTTTTAATAAAAAAAAAATTACCTTGTTCAAAAAATTGTAGAAAATTATCACTAAATCACAACACGGCAAAAATGTCAATTATATTCACTATTTTCATTTCACAGGAAAAAAAATTACGCATTAAATTGATTTAAATTTTAAAAATAATTATTATTTTAAAATTATTAAAGTTTTCAAAATTATTGAAATTTTCAAAATTATTAAAGATGTGTCTAATAAGTCTTCTTGTTTTAAAATAGCATCAAATTATGAAGATGTCATAATATAAACCCTCCAAATGTGTTCATTTAATAAAAAAAAAACACTCGGGTTTGATCGGGTAAGTCCGTATATAAAGCTCTATAGACTTAAGTCAAAAGCTTTATTACACACTAGTTAACTCCCTGAAAACTGAAACAGGTTCTGAAAACTTTTCAGCGAATCAAATATAAACAAATAAAATAACTTCGGCCCACTTTTAAGCGAGATATTCTTAGTTAAAATTGATGGTATATAACGTCATATATTTTTTAATTGTACATTTAGGCATTATAATCTAGTTAAATTTATAAGATATGGGAGAGGCGTTACCTAATTTTTTTATAAATCGATACATGTATAAGGGAAATTCCAACGCGTGTCGTTATTATCTTACAAGATTAATCCTTCATATCTCTGTTAATAACAAACTGTTATCCCTGCATAAATATTATTAAGATATAAAACGTAGATCTTTTTTAAAAATTGTATTTGTAAAAAATTTATAATTTAAAATTAATATTTTATTTTCAATTTTAAATATTTTTTTATAATTTAAAGGGCACTTCAACCCTTTAAAAAATTGTATTGCTTTTAAATTTTGGTTCACTAAAACCCGATATTATTATACTATGACATGTCATGACATAAGATAACATTTGTTGCTGTATAACAATTTTATGTTGTTTACCTCTTAATTCTACAACTGGTTTGGACTTTTTGTATCGTATAACATATTTTTGTTATGACATATTACAAAATATGGTTGGCGCCTATATTACTATCAGTGTAGCTCAAAGCGTTCTCAAATATTCCTTGTCAACCCTGCTGAAAATGACGGGTCTGGGCGGGTATAAATGGTGCATAAACCGGACTTGAGCGGATGAAATTCACCCGCTCAAGTCCGGTCTATGCAGCATTTATACCCGCGCAGACCCGTCATTTTCAATAGGGAGACTTTACGGGACAACCAGACAGACCAACAGAAACATTTTGTTCACTGAAAGCAGCTCTTTTACATATAAGCAGTCCATTATTTTTTTTTCTAATGCAGGACTTTCCTAGCGGAAAGTAATACTGGCATTTTTTATAGGTGGTAATTGGATCATTATTAGATGGGTTAAATCAAATCACATGATATTCTGAAAATTCTATTCGGTTCCCATACAAATTATTTTTGACAGATAAGAATTCTGGTAGCGAAAAAAATTATACACCCTTCAAGTAGGTATTGGGTTTCTAATTGGCAGCCGTAAAAAAAATCATTTATGGGTCTCGGCTGTGTTTTGGCTCGAAAACAGCTTCCTTGTCTGATAGTATGACAGGTGCATAAATAACTATTAATTTAAGTGATTGATTATATCTTAAAAATCTCAAATTGCTTAAATTTTCATACATTACATGTTTTAGCACTTTTCAGTTTTACTGAAAAATGATTAAAGTAATTAATTAACAAATTCTTTAATCTTCTTTTAAATTTTTTTATCGAAAAAATGTATATTTTCAAAATTTCCTCATGCCAGCAAGATTTAATTGACTTTTTTTATAGGAAATCACAGCTTGATTGTTTAGTATAGAATTTTAATAATAATGTCAAATTTTTAAATGAGGAAAAATTTTAAAAGAAAAATAGTTATCTCGGATGAGCGAGAAGAATGTTTTTAGGAAAAAAAACTAACATTTTTTTTATTAATATAATTTATGGATAACTCTTTAGTTCAATTAAGGGGTTTTGGGGGGTTAACCTGTTTAAAAAACATGAACTTCAGTTATGTAGATTTTTTCTCAAAAATGGCATCTGGGAGTTTAAGAGTTCTGTTTTTTTTTAATATAATAGTTGTTTATAAAATATACAAAAAAAATAGCACCCCTTAAACTCCCAGATACAATTTTTCAGAAAAAAAACTAAAACTCAACCCAAATCTTATTTATATCTCAAACCAAAAAGTCCAAACCAATTTTAATTTTTCAGGAAAGATTTTTTTTTAAATATATATTTTTTTAATATTTGTTTAGGTTTATATTGGGTATGTTAACCCCATATTTTTAATCTGTAAAAAAAGCAAAAAAAAAATATTATTTAACATATGTGTTTAACATTCAAAACATTTTAAAATACTAAAAATTATATTTTATATGTTTAGTTTATAGCACTATCTCACTCTAGTTAAGGCTGCTTAACTTTTTTGTTGGCTTTTGATTATGATGCGACAAGTGTAAATTAAGGGGATACAAATTGTTAATATTTTTTTCTACGCACTTTACTTTTGCTGCTGTACTTTTTGACTTTTGTCCTGGGGGTTTTACTTTCTCAACCATGTATTTTACTTTCTTAGGAAAGATAGTGTGCATTACTCGAGCTTGTGATAATATTTCCGCGCTTGGCTACTAAGGAGGTGTTTCTTAGTTCTTGGTTTAGAATTTAAATTAGTTTTTTATATCTATTTAACACAAATGGACTACTTTAAATGAAAAATGGGTTGGTAGGACAGGGGTTAAAACGGGTGAATTATATCGAGGGCTTCATAACATAGGGGCCATATATGCCATATTTTTTGTTTTTGAGATTTTGATTTGGACTTATGACGCGTCTTGATGTCACTGCTATTTTGTTAAAAAATGATTTACAATAATATCTTAGGTTTTACTGCCGTGCTAAGCTGAAAGGTCCTATCTACATATGTTTAACATACACAGATAGGGCCTTTCAGCTTATAAGGCAGTTTAGTGGACCAATGTTGAAAGCAATAGGTACACTCTTTTAAAGGGCATTTTTTCTTCTTTAAAGAAATTTACTGTCCGGGACAGTCCCCATTCTAAAATTAAATGACTTATTAAAGACTAGAACTTCCAAATATTTTTTTTTCTATTTGAAGATGTTTAAAACATCAAAAAATGCACTAGAGTCCAAAAAGTCCAAATCAAATGTTTGTTGGACATTAAACACGGAAAAAAAATTATAGCTAGGAGCGCTATAACACACATACCAAGCAAATTATAATCGCTTATTATATAAATACAAGGCTTTCTCTTACAATTATGGCAGTCAGTGTAAAAATTTATATGAAATACTTTAATTGTTTATTGAATAATAAAATATAACAAATAGGATGGCATTTATAGCTTAAATAGATTTAATTATTGTCCGTGCTAATAATTTTTATAATATAATAAAATTTCTGTAAATTTATAATAGTGCCTGTAATAAATATAATCGTGTCTGTAATATATATAATCGTTTCCAATTTATTTTTAACATTATTAGTTATTGTGTCCCTTATAATCTATAGCTTAAATCACTATAATTTGCCACTGTTACCAAATATCTTATAATGTATAGCGCAGAGCCCACTAATTTCTTTCCGTGAAGTACTTAACTGTAGGTATATAAACATTAAAATATCTAAAAATGTCCGAAAATGAAGATACGACAAACCAATACGACATATCAATTGTTCATAAAATTTACTCCTACTATGTATTTAGGAGAGAAAAAATTATTATTGCTATAGGAGAAGGAAATTGATTTCACAGTGTGAAAACATGATAAATAATGGTAGTAGTGGAAAAAAATTATTATAGGGTTTTAAAATTTTCGAATTCCCCTTAATGTATTCCACCCTTTTGGATGCCATATAGTCTAGCTAACATATGTCTCTTGATCCATTCTACAAAATTAAAGACAAGTGCTATTTAATGTTCCAATATCAAGTTACCAGAGGTAGCAAAAAACAAATGAGCCACGTGCAGTGGACCAATAGCAAGAAGGCATTGTGAAAACAGATGAAATGTCATTAACACCATCATCATACTATATGCGTATATGTATATTATATTGCTTATAATAACAAATCCTGTTTATTTTATATATATTTTTTGTATTTTTAAATTGGATGAGTTTTGATGTGAGTTGATGATAGATTTTTCTTGGAAAAGAAAGAAAAAAAATCCCTGTACTTGTACTTTTTTCAAAATTGGCCTAATATTTATAATAATACTACTCTGCTGTAAAACTAAATATTCAGATCATTTTTAACAGTGGATTGCAAATATATACTTTAATAAAATTTGCTTTTATTGCGTTCCTTGTTATTGCGATAAGTTTTATAGCGGGCCATCTAGAAGGCTATTAGCTGTCCGTTTAAAGGAGCACCAAAATAACTGTAAAATACTCAAATTTCTGTCTTCTAATTAACTTTAAATAAAATTTCACTATTAAAACTTTTTTTAAGTTATCATAGAACGTGCGATATGTTTGTTATTTTTATTCCATACATAGACTACACTTGAATATTATAAAAAAAATCAGAAAAAATAAAAGATAAATAAAGAGTGTGCCTTAGATGCACTTGTTCGATGCAGTGTTATAAATATAGACTGTAAATGACCTCCCGCCTCTAAAATTTATATAATTATAAAGCATAACATTTTTTATAGACACACGTGTTAACTTGAAAAACAATTGAAATATGAAAAAAAGTAAATATGTTTGATATGCGCACTAGTGCTATTTATACATTTGTATAAATAGTTATATAACTACAAATTGAACTATTTTACTCAACTTTTTCGATATTACACCTCATGTAAAATAATTAAATTTTTGCCCTTAGCATTTACTATAAAGGGTGTTTTACACAGCCTATATCTTCGTTATTAGAAAAGATAGAAATTTTAAAAACATAGTCTTAAATGAGAAAAGGTCCTAAAGGGGTACATGGTAATTAAATCTTTTTTTAGTCCCATTTAAGATTATTTTTTAATAAAGTATTTATCTTACATATAAACGGAAATATTGGTTTTGAACTAAAAAATTGTAGGACACCCTGTATACGATTTCCGATATTCAGTTTTAACTTGCCATAATGGGGAAAACTGTTAAACGAATGTTTTTTTTTTAATTTAAGATAAAAGATATCTAGTTTTGTCCATTTTGTTTTTTGTATTTTTATTTTTTAATAATGTTTTTTGTTAAATATTATTTTTTTTTTAATTTTATTCATAATTTTTTCTTTTAGATGGAGTTATCAAAAGTTAAAAAAATTAATTATAAATCTATTTTTAAACCTTTGTTTTTATATTTTTTAAATACTGAAAGCCTATTACATACATATGACATAATTCTGAAAAGAATAAAAAAATGTGATGACGTTTTTTTGATAAATGATCTTTGGTCTCCTACTTGGATATTTCTATATTAGACGCATGCCTTTATACATATATATTTCTACACTGCAAAAAATAAAATACTTTGGATATATTTTTATTTTTAGAATTTTAAATATTACAAAAAATATGTATTTTTACAAGGAATTTAATTTTTGCGTTATGTTTTATAACTAAATTACATGTTGTTTTTTTTATACTGGATTATTTAAAAAAAAACTCGAGTGCGACAGACCAGACTAGTCAATTTTTTAAAGTATCTCGGAAAATTTAATCCGCCATATTGGATCCGCTATTTTGAATTTTGAAAAACTGGCACCAGATTCGTAATCAGCGACCCCAAAAACACCAGACTACCAAGTTTTAAGCAAATGGGAGCCATTTTGAACGCTATCTTTTAAATTCTGACCTGGGATTCAGATTCAGAGACCCAAAATTGACTAGTCTGGTCTGCCGCCTCGAGATTTTTTTGGTGTGCCGGTGTAGTCGTATGTACAAAAACGACACCTAATAACTCAGGAACTCTTTGTGTTATAGCAACGATTGATCTATTCTTAACATGACCCATCAGCCAATGTTATTTGCATGTAGTTACTTCAACCAGGGGCGTCCGAAATGGGGGTTCTAATCACTGTTTCCCCAACTTTTTGATGCTTAACTTTTTTGTAGGTTTCTTATTAGAATAGTGTTCCTCAGGTAAAAATACATAAAAAATATATATTACATGTTTCGAGAACCAAATATTAAACACTTTTTTTATATTTTTTCAAGTCTTTAACATTGTCCCCCTTTAATTTTTATACCCACGTTACGCCACTGACTGGACTACCAAACTTAAAGGATTTTAAAAAATAAACACTTTTTATTTTGTTTTTTTTTATTATCCCTATAATACATATAGTTACAATAGACAATATTTATTTAGAACTTAAAAATACAGTTTTATTTTACACAGAAAAAATACAATTTTGTAAAAAATATAGGTGATTTCTAAATTTAAATATTTAAATAATTATAATTAAACTATATTAAAAATGATAGTTACTTCAGTTTTTCTGTTTTATCCTTTGGTCGTTCGTTTCTGAAAAAAAAATTATAATTAGTATTTTAAATTTTAAGATTGACAGATTAAGTTTTAGCGACCTTGAAAACCCCCATTTTTTTATCGAAATATATGGGGAAATATATTAAAATTTTAAATGTTTTGACGCCATTTTAGATCCGCCATATTGAATTTTTATGTTTCTAATGCCAGTTTTAGCGACCTTAAAAACCTCTAGAAACCAATTTCTACGAAAATATTTCAGATTTAAATATCGTCCACTAAAGGCTCTAGTTGTCTAACTCCAAATTTTTCAAAAATTAGATTTTTATCAAATTTGCTTTATTATCTGAAAAAGTTGCATTAAACCAATATCAGCCTCAAAAAATGCAAAAATGTAAATATTTTAAGTCGCTAAGTGTCTAACTCCATCATATGATTGTGAGAAAACAATTAAATGAGAACTGTCACTAATGTCAAACTATTTCTCGACAACAGGGGATCCCGTTTCAAATATTTGTTAATTTACTGTTTGATGATAATTATAATTATTGCCATTAATAATGTATATATATTATGCCTACCTAGTAGTAATATTATATATTAAATATAAAAATATAATTTTTTTGTAATAATATTACGCGATATAATACGATAGGTATCCTCTTTTATCTTCCCTTGGAGTTAGACCATTAGTGAATTTAGATTGTGTGGTTAAAATTTAATTTTCAAATAATTTATATAAAATAGATAACAATGAAAAGTTTTAAATACATTAACACATTTCAAACATTTTTACCTGTGAACAAGCTAGTTTTAAAGTTCTAAATTGCTATAATTAAGTTTTAAATCGTTTTTTACCTCTCCTGAAAAATATGACGTTTTGGAGTTAGACCGTTAGAGCCTTTATATGACGATATATTTGTTTGATAAGATAATTATTGATATAATTTAAAAATAAGTACTTACTGCTGTTCTGTCTTTGCTGTAAACATCTTTGCAGATGTTTCTAGCTGTCCATGGACTGACCATTTTACATTCACAGTCAAGACCTTCTTCGATGCCGGTTAGTTGATCTACAATATTGTGGGCAGCTACGGAAATATAGGTTTTCTTTTCTCCTTTGGCAGATTCAAAGTTGTCAGCTACAAATACATTGCCACCGTTCTGCAAAAGAAAATCATTTTTTAATGACAATTTTAAAACATTACAAAAAAAAAATCGTTTTTTTTTGTCATTTTACAACAAAAATTATTGTCAATGACAACTTGACTAATAACAAACGAGTTATCACAAAAAGTATTACTTTATACCCCTTACCCTAATTGCACTTTTACCAAAACCAATCCCTGCGTTAAACTTTGCCAACTGGTTAAAAAATATATGGTACAAATTTTAAGACTTTAGCTCAAAGCGTTCTTCAGTTATCGTGGGCACAAAATTACCGGACAGACCAACCGAAAGACAGATTTTTGCATAAAAACAACATTAAAAAAATTGAAATTTCTCACTGTTTTATCTTTTAACAAATTTAAATTATTTATTACATATTTATAACAAAATATTTATATATTAACTATATAGTTATATAATACCTATTTTCTATTTTAAAAGAGTATCTTAATTTTTTGACAAATTACATGTTTATATTTCCCACAACACCTGTTCTACACATGTGTATACACTATAAATTTAAAATTATTGGGGCTTTATTATTATTATTATTATTATTATTATTTACTGGAACAACTTAAAAAAAATTGAAATTATTATTTCTTTTTTATTTTTTCTTAATTTATAAAAAATAAAAATTTTAAATACTTACGTTGATGGTGAAGTCTACACAGAAATCGTCGTATACCAAATCTTTTTGTAATTCGGGGGTACCTTCTGGGTGCTTCTTGCCTTGCGACAAGGTGAACACGTTCAAATTGTTGAAACCGATGACATCTTTGGTCGTTTTTGCGTCCTTTGCACTGAGTGAATCGAACGGCGTAATCAAGTTCAAACGGATTTGCTTGTTGTTGAAGAATAAGGTCCTGAGTTTTTGAATCTAAAATAAATGTTTTAAATTAAAATCCACGTGGAAAACACATCTTTTTACATCGGCACTTAGTACTACTAAGAAATCTTCGCCGAAAAGTCAAAATCTTTGACCATGTTTTTTAACATTTCTCGACGTTTTAGACCAATCTGAGTCGAAATCAGTGAAGAAAAATTCCGTCCGTCTGTCTGTCTGTCTTTCTGTCTGTAAACTCGATAACACCATTTCTAAATAAGATATCGACAAGCGGTTTTTTGCATATTGTTTCTTATCGTATTTCGTTGAGCTGATTATATTTTGAGGGTAAGGGGGTAAGAATGGGGTAAAACAGCTATTTTTAGCGTTTTTTAGTTATAATTAAGGCAATTATTATTGTATTTTATATGAAAGATAATTTTAAATTGGTCCAAAAATGTTACAAACTATTTTTTCCTAAAATGCATTGTTTTCGAGATTTTTGCGTTTAAAGCAGTAAAACGTTTTGGAGATACAGACTTTCAAACAATATTAGTTTGCTCACAAGTAACATACAAAGTTTTATCCAATAAATAGCTTAGATATTTATATTTTTTTAATTAATGACATATACAAGAAAATAGTTTGTCAAGTGACAATTGAGTGGGTAAATAAATAATTTTCCAATCTGCTAAGTAAAAACCACCTGTTGGTTGTTATTGAGTTTGTTTATTTAAAATAAAGCTAGTATGTAACTTTCTTATTTTCTGTATGTATTGGATAAAATGTTTTTCCATCCTTAAATGTTCCTAGTTTTAAACTAGTCTTGCAAGTGGTAGTTCCTATACTTACAGCGTAAAGTTTTCCAGTTTCACATGGCTCGCTTGTAACAGCAATGATAGATTTTACAGCTTGGGCTCTGAATGGGTAGTTCAAACCTTCAGTGTAGGTTCTGGCTTGTAAGTTCAAACCTAAGGCTAATCTGACAGATCTGTAAGTGTCATAAAGAACTTCCAACAAACGGTTAATTTTGTCATTTTCGGTTTTTATTATTTCGTGTTTTGGTGCTTCTGTGAATTTGACAGCTGGTGCCTTTTCTTTGAATTGGAGTTTACCGTTGACAGTTACGTGAGAGGGCCAGTGGTTTTCCCCTCCATAGGTGATCAGATGGAAGTTTACGTCACTGCAAATAAATACCAATTATTATTATTAATTACTTATTAATTTTGATTCATGTCCTTTGGAATGTGGTGCTATAGGATAATGTTAAAGATAACATGGTCAGATAGAGTTACAAAGGGGAACGTGTTGAAAAGAACCTAGTATGAAATGCTGCTCATAAAAAAATAAGATATGTAGCGTGTAGAATATTGTCATTTTATCTTACCTAACTCCCTTTGATTTTAAGTCCTTGGAGATATCAGCAACCAAAGGCTGTACAAGTTCCTTGTAGAGTCCTTCGTTTCTTTTTACTGTGTCTAACAAAATTACGATATCGGCCATTTTTCCTGGTAATTTGACGCTGAATTTGTCTCCAATTTCAGTGGGTTTATCTCCATTTCTACAGGAGACTGAAAAAGATATGTTAAAGTTAAAGAATATATAATGTTTAAAATAAGAAATATTCCTGATAAGGAATAGAATAAATTTAAAACAGAAGTATATTTGAGGAACATTCTAGCTCATGACGTGATTATCTTGCAAAGTAAATTATATTCAAAAATATGAGTAAGTTAACTGTTAAATGTTAATAAACATCCCCATTGTGACTTTAAAACTTTCAAAATATGTATTCATTAGTTAAATAAAATATTTAAATATGGTGAAGTTTTGACGAAACGTAGGTTCTGTTTACTTACCTAAATGTTCAGGCATGAGGATTGGGATGTTACGTTCGAAACAGGCGCCTACGTAGGATCCGGCAATCAATCTTTCGATTTCCTTATTGCCGGCGGCCATTCCTTGGTTGCACGCTTGTTTGTAGTTGTCGGTGTTGACAAATGGATAACATAACCTAATAAAAAAAATAAAAAATGCAAAAAATATCGTGTACTACATTAAATAAGAGTTTTTACCTCCTTTTCCCACCCCGATTTTTACCAAAAATAATCCCAGCCGCTAACATTGGATAAGGAATCTATGGTCCAAATTTGAAGCATTATCTTTCTTATTTCAAGTTACTTTTTAACAGATCTAATTCGTAAAGCTAAATGACGAAGTTTATACACTGTTTTAAAAGTAACCATCGCAATAAATCGTGTTCTGATTGATAAACAAAAAAATTGCATGAGGAAAAGATTTTTTGTATTTCTAAATAACTTACCTTAGGCTTGATTTCCATGAGAACAATTCAGTACAAACGGGGTTGTCATTTCCAGTTACAGCAGGGATAATACTAATAGCAGGGCAGCTAGCTCCCATCTTGTAAGAGTTACCGAATTCGGCTTCCTTTTCTGTTATTTTGCCGTTACCCATGGTAAAATCATTGAAGGGATCGTTGGTGGCACTTCCCAGCATACCACGTACTTGACCATGGTAGAAACCAGAAAGTCTGACCACACAAGCTGTCAATTCTGGTATACATTCTACTCTTACACCAGCATCAGTTTCAAGAGTGACCATAGCATAGTCTCTGAAAGCAGCTAAGTTAGGTTTACGTACTGGTAAATCACCAGCGGCATTGTTAAAGGTGACTTGACCTCCTTTTTTCACGGTTACGGTGTCTTTCTCATCAGCCAAGGTGATGCTTTCCAAAACACCGTTGGAGAAGGTACCGGCTACGGTGAATCTACCGTTTACAGCGTCTCTAGCTAACAGATAGCTGCACTGTCCTTTGAAGGTTAAATGTTTGCCTCCGAACGTGAAGATGTGTTGACCATCTACGATGATGGCTTCGAAGGGGAATGGTGCGAAGAGTCTGCGTGGTGACGTCACCAAGGAGAGGAGGAATTGCAGGTATCCTTTGCTTTCTTCTTGCAATAAGTGAGAGAGAGGACTGAATCTGGCTGCTACAAGTTTTGGAAGTCTGGTGAGGATGTCTGGGCTGAAGATAGAAAGCTAAAAAAGAAGAAAGTATTATTTTAGTCAAGTCGCAGTCTGGATTCGAACCGGAGTCAGCAGGGTTATTTACTTTGACGGTAAAGTAACTTCAAATGATTAATAATAATAAGATTAAAACTTACATCAACGTTTTGCCATTGAAGAGCTGGCTTTCCTTCGGTGATAAACAACACCATTCTTCTGACTACAACGATAGCCGATTTAGCGATCTTTTCTAATTCAGCGAGATCATCGACCTTTTCGTTCTTCAGTTTCTTTTCGATGTATGTTTGGATGTTGGTCAATAAGATTTTAACTTCTTCAGCTTCTGGAGGAATGAGGTCAGTAATGGTGTTCATCATTTCTCTCATCATTTGGATGATACCGTCGGCATTTGGAATTCCGTGTTTGATAAACTATTAATTTATTTTATTAGTTTTTTTTGCAATACTTTATAACGTTATACCGTGCGATTATAAAATGCTGAACACTTTTTAATGCAAAACTGGCATTTTAGCAATTACATGGGCTTGTCGCGCACAACTCTAACAGAGACGTGGCTTCAAACGAAGAGTATTTTCTTTTCAAACTGTTCGGCACTTTATAATCGCACTGTATATAAAACTAAATAGTTTTTTATAGTGACATTTTATTAATTATATAAAACCCCTATGTTTATTAGATTGAAACTAAAGCAGCAACAGCAAAGTTAAATATTGGAACATAGTCAGTTATTAATTTTTTAGGAAGTCCTTGATGAAAAAATTATTTTTCTTCTGCAGTTGTTATGAATAAGAGTAATTCCTATGTTAATTTTAACATTAGAAGAAAATAGCAGATCCGTTTTTGTTCTAAATATTCGAAATTAGATCTAAATAAATTATATTTTTAACTTACCTCTTCATATTGGTTTTTGAGTTCTTCAAAGATAGGTAAAGCCTTGATTTCGTTGTAAATTCTCTTCAATTGTTCCCTGACCAAAGTTGAAACGTTTCCGTAAGCCTTCATAACAACTCTACCCAATTCTTGGGCAGCTTCTGTCAAAGTGGTCATCATTTGTTTAATTTCTGGTTGATGTTTTTCGATAATTTCACTCAGTTTAGCGAAATATCCCAACACAATGTCGAGAACGGTGTCGGCAACCTTGGCAACAACGGAGGCGACTCTACTGGCGATACTTTGCAACAATGGCAACAAATCTTTTTCGAAGGTTTCGACAACTTTAGAAAAGGCTACTTTGACTACGTGCACGCTAGCTTCTACGAGCTCGCTGAATTTGTTAAAAACTGAGGTCAGAGCGTTTGCTAGGGTTCCAAAGATGCTCTTCCTATAAAAAAGAAAAATGGATCTTAACCCTATACTGCACATTATTTTATTTTGCAATGAAAAAAATTTATGATACGTCTTTTGACTTGCATAATTCACAAAAAAATATTGAAACAAAAATTCTTTTACAAAACTAAAAAATACTAATAATAACATCTACTTGCTCACAAATTATGTGTGGTAATCAACAAATAGTATATTAAAGTACTAGTTTCATAACCTATGTTAGCGCACGAGTACAAGTTTAGAAAACAAGCCGCTTGCGGCGAGTTTTCTAAAGTACTAGTGCTCTAAAAACGTGTTATGAAACGAATGCTTTATACAATTTTTTCTATTTTGCTCTAAAATTAAAAAAACTTACATTTAAATTGATGACTGATTTAGGGATTTTTGTTTTGGATTGGCATTACAGTTTACACCATGTTTAAAATTCTAAGAGCAAATGATATTTTGATATATTTTATAGTCATCTCTTCTCTTTTTTTACTGCAACTAACCAAGCCACAATTTTAACATGGTAAAAATAACCTAAACACAAAATTTTGTAGAATTGACATTTGCTCTGCAAAAGGTCAAGCGATAGGCCAGGTCTGTTGCCAACCCAAAAGAACAAAAAGTACAGACCTATAAGAACACGCAAAATGCGTGTGATTATGAACTTATAAGAGTCGCAAAATAGAAAAACAATTTTTAGAATTGATTAGAACACAAAATCTCGTTTTAAAAAAAACCAACACAATAACAAAAATTCGACTCCAGCTAATTTTTAAAGTGCGTGACATGATCACCTATTTAAAAATTTACCGGCAGTATTAGATACTTTGATCTTTCAGAAGATACTCCAACTTGAAGAACAGTGTTATTTTACTCACGACCACATAAAAGGCGTTATATTAATATTTGTTATTTTTTTATATAGTCGTAGGAAAAAGCGGAATCTTGTACAGGAAAAGACAAAAATTATATTTTGTACTTACAAAAATTCACTGATTTCCTTGATGGTCTTGTCAGTAACAATTTCTTCTCTGATTTTGCTCAATTCGCTTCCATAATAATCAACCAATGGTTTCATGTTTGGTGCAGATTTTTTGGCCAATTCTCCCAATTCGGTGACTTCTTTTCTGGCCTCATTAGACCACTCTTTACCAACAGATTTCAAACCGGTCAAATAATCGGTGATATAGTTACGAATCTCTTTCATGGTTTCCTGGATTCTCTTCGAGTCAACACCGTAGTCGGGTTTCAGGAAGTTGGAATCGTCAAGTTTAAGACTGGCATGGAACATGTTGCTCTTTCCTCCTTTAGTGATCAGGTCAGCTCTGATATCAGCAATTTGTCCAAGAATAAATCCTGAACTCATGACCAATTTATTATTTGGATGCTTCTTTTGACCTACTTCGTATTTGACAGTGTTGAAGTTTTTAACTTCCAAGTGTGAAACAACAGGTTCGTTCTTGTAAGAAGAAATTTCGGTGTCGATCACTTGTTGTTCCTTGTTGATGTTCATTTTGCTGTTAAGTCTTAACATGTCAACGTTCATAACTCTGATCAAAACATTAGCTTGACTTCTGGATAATTTCATAGCGAGTTGGTTTTCATATTTGCTGTTACCCACGTGGTACACAAGCTTGTTTTTGCGTTCAAGAGTGTAAGCTTCCCTGTCGAGGACATATTCTCCAGATCCTTGGATATCGACTCCTAATCCTGAGGATTTTATAACAAGCGACTCCTTGACAGATACTTTGTTGTCGATGTGGCCCTCAGATTTGTATGATACGACAAGTTTTTGAGCTGGTTGAGCGAAAATGTCAAAAACGGTTTCAGCTGAATAGTCTTGGTTTTTACGGTCTCCTTTTAGGTTGGATTTAACTGTAATTGACAGAGGTCTTTGCATACCTGGGTGGTTAAATTTAGCTTCTCCTTCGACTGATCTTTTTGGTACGTTAATATTGGCATTAGCAGTTAACGAAGTCTTCTTACTTGGTTGGTTTTTCTTGTCCAAATAGAATACAATTTCTCCGGAAACTTTACCTCCATCTCTTAAAAGAGTTTTAGGGTAATCCGCCTTCATTTCCAAAGCGATTATGCGTTTGGGAGTTGTCAGGGAGACTCCGGCGTTTTTCGGATGTACGTATAAGCTGTACTGGTATTTAGAGTTTTCCAAGTTTTGGAAATGAACGTCTACGGTATGCTCGACTTGGTAGTCTTTTCTGGTGGTTACGGCTTTAAGACCAAATTCGTGGGAAAGTCCTAGTTTCCTTAAATCGACAGCAATTTCAAGAACTTGATTGAAATTATGTAAGTTGTTAACATTTGTTTTAGAGTCGATTTCGATATGTGCACATTCTTTCTTCTCTTCGCAGTAGCTGTTCAAAATTCTGAATTGTTTGTTGGTGATTTTTAATTCAGCATCGATAGCACGATTTCCCATACCGGCATCAAAAGTGATTTCGATTCCTTGTTCTCCATTCTTTTCCATGGATAATCTGTTGCAGATGTATTTAAAGTTGCCTGTTTTTGCTTCTTCCTTGACCTTGAAACTTCCTGATCCTTCTATGATGTACTTGCCTGCTTCTTCGCGAGCCTGGTAACTAGATGAACCGGACAACAAGTTTTTGTCTCCGGATTTGATGTTTACTTCGATTTTTCTTCCGTCAGTGCCTGCTTTGTTGTTGGCTTCGAATGAGATTTTGTTTAGTTTTGGTGGACAGTGTACGTTTCCTTTGATCTTGAAGTTTTCGACAGATTCAACGTTAACCTCTAAGTTTCCTTCTAACAAAAAGTTTTTGACTTCGTTGACGATTTTGATTTCACCTCCGTGGATTTTGTCACCGGAACGAGTTACCTGAAATGTTAAATGGATTTTTAATATCACTGGTTTACAAGGTTTTTTTCAGGTCCTTACTACATTTTTAAATAAATTAATTTTTAAATAAATAAATCGTACCTTAACGTAAACTTGACCCAGTTTGTTTTCTGGATTCCTCATCTTAATGTCAATGTGTGATTCAGATTCAGTACGTTTGATGTCGCTGTCGAGAGTATATTTTTTGCCGTCAGACTCGAGTTCAATCTCGGATTTAACACTTTGACCATCTTCAGAGCGCTTGGTGTGTACAGTAAGTTTGTTGTTTTTGTGGGCTTCGGTGGGGAGGATTAAGTCGGCGGTCATTTTATATTCGTGACCTGGCATTTTGGTTATGGAGATGTCTCCCTTGATGTTTTTGCCTGCACCATATTGTAAAGCAGCGTTGGCGTTGATTTGTTTGTTTTCTTTGTCTTGGTGACGAGAATAACCCATAGCCATGGTGATTGGTTCTTTTTTGCCGTATTTCAAAGTTTTCTAAAAAAAATTGAAATATTTTTATAAAACAAAACTAAAAAAAGTTACCCCACCCCAATGGAGTAAATTTCTTTATTTAATGTTGGTTAAACTTTAATAATTTGTAGATGTTTTGCCTTTTGCACTTGTTCATTTTAAAAATCAGTTATGAAAATTTATTTCAATAGCATTTTTTACCAAGAATTCCAAAAGGAAAAGGAAATTATTTAAATGTTAGGAACATAAAACTTTCTATTTAAGTATAAACGTACCTTAATTTGTCCATCTTTGTCGCTAGCTTTAACAGAACCTTCTCCTTTAACGTCAATGATAGCGTCGGGGTTCGAACCGTCGTCATCAATAAATAAGTGGTATGCACCGTTGTATTCGACATAATCTCCAGGTGCTTGAGGTTTTCTTAATGAACCGGAAGCTCCAACTTTCAAGGAGGAAACTGCTTTGCTTGGGGTTTTGAGTTCTACGTCAAATTCTCCAGAGTATGGTTTATTTTCTCCGGTCACGTCATATTTACCTAAAAATTTTACAGAGAAAAAATTAATTTTGATATTTAGCACTGGTTAACAATAAACAGATAGGAAACTGTTTGGTAGAAATAATAGTTATTTATATACCAAGGGACTAAACCTTGCATTTCTGTTTCCCTCGCTCGCTACGCTCGCTCAGGAAACACTAATGCAGCGGGACTAAAACAGCCAAGTTTAGTCCTGGTAGGTAGGTAGATAAAATTAAAATTAAAAACCACGCGTCTAAAATCGGTTGTTTTATTTTCGTAATTTAATCAAGATGTCTGTAAATTGCGAAAAGTCAGTTTCATGGCTATCGCGATTTCAATTGTTTTTTAATATGGTTGACACAAACGTCAAAAAAATGGACGAAGATGATAAATTTTAAGTTATGTATAATTTGTTATAACAATGTTATTTTTAAAGGTTTTCTTTGTTAAAATCAAATAAATTGGTTTGAATCGCTAATTTATTACAAAACACCACCAAACCTAATTTTTGAACCAGCAAAGCGAATAGTAAGTATAATATTTTAATATTATCAAGGTTGCCGTGATTTTTATTCCCTAGGGAGAAAAACGCCAAGTTTAGTCCCGAAAATGAAAGCGTAAAATTAGGTTTTAGTCTTGGTCGTGCAAAAATGAAATTTTTCTCACTGCAAGTAGTATAAAGTCCTTTGTCTTTTTCTAGCTTATCTCAGCTTTTATAACCGACGCTCGTTAGTAAAAGACAACGTTTTAAAGGATTTTTATCGTATTTTTTACTAGTGGTTCAAAAAAAAAGCTTACCTTTAATAATAAACAATCCCTTTGGTCCGTAAGTAGTTTTAGAGTTGTAATCAAAAGCTCCCTTTTTGTCGCAGTCGCCTACGAATTCAAATTGTAGTGGATGGTTCAAGACTGAACCGGACATCTTGTTTTTAACTTCCATATGGACATTTTCTCCCTTGGGGATTCTCTTGATGTTTAAGTCAGCGTTGAAGCTTCTTCCGTTGGAGTCGTCACAAGCAAGGTTGTATTCTAGGTCCAAAGTGTGGTCCTTCATGTTGGTGTTTTTGGCAGTTCCTTTCAGTGACATTTTGTGGCCGGGAGTATTTTTGTTCTTTCTGTGCTCCAGGGCGATAATGCCTTGACCGTTTATGACGTTGTTCACGGTTTTTATTTCGCGGTTGAACTTTCCTTGGAAATATTGCTCGTTTGGTAAAATTATTTCAACTTCGCCATTTTGGTTTCCGTTCATGTATTCTCCGGAACGTTTAGCTCTGGCATTAAGCTGGAAAATTAAATAATTTTTATTTTGTAGGGAAATGAAAATACACAGTGAAAAAGGCTTTCCCATTTTTCCATTTTTTTGGTGGTGTTAAAAAAATACATTATTAGATTTAGTTTTGTCGACTCCAAAAACCCCTACATGCCAATTTTGAGGAAAATATTGAAAACGTTTAATAATATTTATCCCTTACCCCTGCGGGGTTAAAGTTGGAAAAAAATTATTATCAGACTTAATTTCAGTAACCTCAAAAACCCCTATATATCAATTTTCAATTATTTGTGAAAAAATATTGTATTTTCCCCATTTGCCCCATTGCCCCACCCCAATGTTCATCAAAAACAATTCAGAGCGAGAACTTTTGGTAAAATAACTGTATGCCAAATTTCAAGTCTCTAGATTAAAGCGTTCTTAAGTTATCGTCCCACAAGATCAACCGGACAGAATGACCGACCGGAATTTTTTTTTAATCCAAATCGATTTATATCGACATAAAACTTCATTAAAAATTCGCAAAAAAAATAATATTTTTTACACGAATACAAGTCTTCCCAAAATGTTCAAAATGGGAAGGCAAAATGGCTAGGAGTAGGGTGATTACCTACTAAGTGATGAATAAAATTATTACTTACTTCTAATTTGTGTCCCATAAAGTCCAAAACGTTCTTAGACTCAACAGAATTCTTGTCTCTGCTATTTTGGGTATCCAAAACAATTTTCTTGTTCTTGTCTTGCTCAAAAATTGGGTAAAGAGTGAACAAAACGTCACATTTCTTGCTTTCTTGGACGTTGAATTTTGTTTCGGCTTTCACTTGTCTTTTCATGGCTTGGGCGTCGATCAAAATGTCTGCATTTCCTACTCCTTTCTGGGCTATAACTTGACCATTGATGACGAGAACGTTTTTGATGTTTACTTTGATGTTACCGTGGGCGTTTCCGTTTTTGTTGGCTTTCAAAAAGGCGTCAACGATCACTTCGTTGCCAGAAGTGACTTTTTGAGCTAAGTCGAGATCGTTTATGTCCTGTTTGAATACGGATAATACCCTAAAAAAAGTTTTGAGTTAAATTAGATATTAGGGAAAAGTGGGGGAATACCGTACAGCGGGTAATTCCGTACATTAAAATATCTAAAATATTACAAGATATTTTTAATGTAAACAACCATCCGCCATTTAATTCAGATTGCAACCTACGTTGGAGTGTAGATAGCTTTTTTTGAAATCACTGTGCGTGGATCTAATTTATTCGCTCTATTTTAAGGCTGTAACTTAATTATTTTTAAACTTTTTGGTTGACTAAGAACATATTTTTTAAGTTTTTCAGTACGAATGCTATTAATTTCCCCATTGTGTAAAAAACAGTTACTTACTTGAAGGGAGCGTTGTGGGTGGGCACAACAACAACCAAATCAGCTTTGAAGTCAACATTTTGTGGTTTAAATACGTGTCTAACCTTTCCTTTAACCTCGAATTTCTTTCCGTTAACCTCCAAAGTATTATCGATTTTGCTTTCCAAACCTTCAACCTTTCTGGAAGATTTTAATTCTGCTCTGTTGTCTAAACCGTAAACCTCTAGTTCAAGCTGGTAATCAAAGTCACCATGTTTCACTTTTTGGTCATATTTGAAGTCCAATTCACTACCTACTTTAATGTCTTGGTATTGAACGTTGACGTCATAGTCCAAAGATTTTGGAGTGGTTTCAAATTCTAGTTTGACATCTAAACCAACAGCTGGGTAGGTGATTAAATTTTTGGTTCCGAATTCGTAATCTTGAGCGGATTTGTATTTTTTGTAAATGCTGCTAGTTACGGTGAGGATTTGGGTTTTTGAAGCTAAGTCAGCACCATGAATAACTTGAAGATTCAAGTCTCTTTTATTTTCGGACAGTTTTAATTCTGCTTTAACGTTAAAGTTTGCTTGAGGATTAAATGTGTTTTTCAACTCTCCGTTAATCCTGAAAACATCCGGTTGTATTTGGAAAAGACCTTTCAGATTAGCGTTGTGTTGTCCGTCGGAGACAGTCATATCTCCTGTAAGTTTTTTGTCTTCTTTACCAAGTTTTCCTTTGATCATGATTTTTTTATTTGAGTTTGGTATTTCAACTTGCACGTTGTCGAAAACATATTCAACGGTGTTTGGATCAGTTCTTTTGACGATTATTTGACCTTGAATGTTTTTCATTTTGCTAACTTCACCATTTGGTACTTTGTATTCAAAGATTGGTTTGTAAATAGCTTCAACTTTGTTACCAGAGACTGAAACTCCAGCTTTACCATACCATTCGTTTGCTGCGTACTTCAAACGACCCAAAACAGATTTTTCTTGTTCCGTATCTGTGATTCTAGCTTCAGCTACAGCGTTGTATTTTGGAGATTGGAATTCAGCTTTGACGAATCTTTCAGGTGCCATTTGAGCTACTAAGCTAGCGCTGGCTTTCTTTTGTCCGTTCTTGCCGATCATAGCTAGCTCCACTTCCCCTCCGAAATTGGTTCTCTGGTTAGAATTTACTGTTCTGAATACGTATTCTTTAACGTCGTGTTTGATGATTTCTACTTTTACGTTGGCATCGCCAGAGAGTGGGAATGGTAAGACAGGAATCTGTTTTCCGCTCAAATTTGGTCCGGAGTATTCTCCGCAGAATTCTAATCCAATAAAGTCCTTAGCTTGGTCGACGCAAATAGAGAAATCTTTGTTTTGGGCGAATTTGAGAGGAGTGTTGGATTCTCTAGCTCCTAACTCACGAATGTGTTGAACGATTTCGTGGTTTGCTGAGACCAACGTTTGTTTTTCTACTGGTACGTTGTATTTTATTTGCACATCTGGAAAAAATAGGAATGTTTAAAGTTTGATCTTTTAGGAAAAATGCAATATAATGTTTATATTTATAAAAGGTATATATATTTTTACAAAAAAGTCAACTTACTCTCTCCGTTGTTGGAAAGTTCCAAGTTCATGTCTCCACCAGTGGCAGAGTGTAAAGTGGAAACAACCTTAATACCATTTTCCACCACCATAGCGTCCAAAGTCATTCTTCCGCTGACCTCCACATTGATAGATGGAATCAACGCAACCTTAACAGCTGTTTCTTGTGGACGGTTCAAAAGAGCACGCAAGTCGATAGATCCTTTAGTTTTCAGTTGAATATTGGCAACTCCTTCCACGGCTAAACGTAGAGGAAAACCTAGAGAAGTTGGGTAGTCGACCTCAGCGTCTAAGAAGATAGCGTTGTATCTCAAAGTTTCTTCAAAGTTTTTCAAGTTATCCAAGCCTTTGTTTAGGCCTTCTACGAGCCTGTCGATAATGGCTTCTGGGGTGTATCTCTTTCCTTCGTCGTTGAGGTTGAGGAAAAGCATTTCGGAACCGAAAGTTTTGACGGAGAGGTCCAGGTCTAAGTCCTTTTCGAGGGTGCTCTCTTTGATTGATACTTCTTTGCCAATTTTGTCGATTTCAGCTCTGGATACGTCACGGCGAGATCTCAGGCTCTTCTCGACCTTGATTGAAAATATAAAAAAATTAAAATATATATGATTTGAATGTATATTTTTATCCAACACCCTATTTTAACAACTTCGTTTACGACCATTTTAAATGAGGAAAGTTATTGTTTATTTACTGTTATTACCCTACGATGCTAGGAGCAACGTAATATCCAGACAGTACATATTTAACTATTAGATATCCATAAAGTATATCCCACGGATATCTAACAGTTATTATATGCTGTCTGGAAGATAATGTTCAAAAAAAACATTTTGAAAAAAATACTAAAATACAGAAACTTCAAACTACATCATAGTCATTTGTAAAATCTATCAAACAAATATATTTATAGCGAAATAAGTAGGTGTTGGATAAAACTTTTTATGATACGCATAAATTAATTGATATTACCCAGTCGAAAATTAACCCACTCCGCCCTGGCGGACCTTGTGCTTCAATTTTTCTCGTGGGAAATATAAAACTATCTTTACCTTTTGTCTTAAATTATTGTAAATATCCTTCAATGATTTTTCCTTTTCTTTCCATCCGTGGAGGCTCAAAGATCTAAGTACACCTCTGGGTCCAAAATAGTGAGCTACAAGTCTGTCCAAATTTTCTTGTCTGGTCTCAATTTCCAAAAAGTTGATATTGTGACCAAAAACTTCAGCAGTAATGTTCAAAGAAGAAGATCTAGGTAAGAAAGATTCAGGAGAGTAGATAACATTAGCTTCCGTAGCACTAGCAAGGCCTAGAGTGTCTACAGCATAGCTGAATTCACCGTTGTAAGACCACTTTCTAAAGTCGATAGGGAACTTAGTTGGTAAGTTAACGAAACCTAAGAATTCTCTGGCTAAATCTTTGTCAGGGTTGGCTGATGCTCTGATGTTTCTGATGTGAGATACGATGAATCCACCGACTAAAATAGAAAACAAAATTATGTAAAATCTGATTAAATTTGGCATGAATTTTCAAAGAGATCAAGTATAATCTTCGAAAAAGAAAACAAGGTGATTTGCCATTGGATATAAAATTTTTTTATTGGTATTAAATAAAAAAGTCGAATAATAAACTTAAATATTGCATACCTTGGTAAGATGGTTCTTTTTCCAAAAGGTCCTTGATAGCGTTTCCAATTTTAGCATTTGGGCATTTTACAATAGCCAAATAAGCCTTAATTCTAACTTCGGAGTCTTGTTGAATGTCTTGCAAAATTCCCAAAGCACTATCACGTAATTTATCTTTGCATGGATCAGCTAAGTAAGTTTCCAAAGCAGCTACACGTAGCCTAGATGGCGCTTTCTTATCTTGAGCAATTTGAGTGATTTTAGCCAAGATATTATCATTTAAATGGTGGAAGTTTCTCAAAGATTTAAGTACCCAGATCATCTCATTTTCTTCTTGACGGTTTCCTGCTTTGTTATCGCCCAACTTTTTAACCAATTGAGCTGTGAGTTTGTTAACAGCTTCAGCATTATCGCAGTTATGTTGACGGCAGTATTTACCAGCTAAGTTACCGATACCTAGATAAGCTTCACGTGGGAGATTAGCTTGGTTTAACAAACTTGAAGCTGTTACTAAAGAGTTTTCAGTAGCGTGGCGAGCTAAAGAGAGACCTAAGTATACCAGTTTTTGTTCTAGTTCGTTTAATTCTTTGTTTTTCAAAAGTTCTAAGACTACTTCGATGGTATCTCCGTTTCCAGCCCTTAAAAGAGCGTCCAAGAAGATTTTTTTAGCTGCAACTTTATCGGAGAAACCTGCGCCTGATTTGACTTGATTATAAACGGTTAATACGTCATCTTTGTTTGAAACGCGTAAAATTTTAACCAAGTTGATGAATTCTTTAGCGGTGTTTTCGTTGACTACAATGTCGATAGTTTTGGAAACTTCTTTTACAGCGTTGAGGATGTTGTTGACATTTGAGCCTCCTTTAGGTACATTTGTTGGATGAGGGTTTTCAAAAATGATAGATTTGGGTTTTGAGACTTTGGTAGCTGGATTATCTTTGCTAGTGCCCTGTAGGTTTAATTTAGCTACTACTTGAGCTTTAGCTCCGTTTCTGCCGACTGAGAATGGCATGTATAAGTAGTTTTCAGTTACTTGAGCTGAGTCCAAAATTCCGTTTTTGATTTTGAGTTTTGCGTTGTAATCGGCGGTTAAGATTGGTGAAGATTTGATTTCGCTGTGTTTATTGAAGGTGGTGGCCAAAAAGTCCTATTTAAACAATAAAAAAATTAATTAAATTTTAAATTATTGGCATTTTTTGTCATTTTAGCAAACATTTGTTCCCAAAAAAAAAAACTTAATTTTTATCCCAAGGACTAAAATGTAACGACTGCAGAAGTAAACTTACTTGTTTGATATTTTCTCTGTAGGCACATTTGTTCAAATGTCTGCTCTTGTGTATGACCAAAATGGCTCCTTCCTGTGAAGTTGTTACTTCGGTTGGACATAGACCAAAAACATCGGTCTCGTGTCCGCTTTTTAAGTTGGCTTGGAATGCGGAAGCAATTGCCCTCTTGATGTTAAGAGAATTTTGGTTATCTCCATCTTCGGCGCATATGCTGTCGTCGATGATGCCGTCGTTGAAGTTGAAGCGAATTGGTTTGTCAAGATCTGGGATTGTGCCAAATTTCTAAAAAAAAATAAGTTGTAAAGATATCTAATGCTACGCATTCCATTCTATACTATTCACAGTTTTTAAAAATGAAACATTTTGAAAAAAAAAGTTACAAAAAAACATTTCGTGACGAAGAAATGTTCAAAAAAATTATTTGTTTTACAGAAATTTCTTTTTTCATAAAACGAAAAAAAAAATAGAAAAAAAAGTTAAAAATTTTTTTTAAATATTAATTAAAAAAAAAATAGAAATGTTTTTTTTTTAAATCCTTTTAAAAGTTTAACGATCGATATCTTTTTTGTTTTTGAAGGGATTACTTTCAAAAACAATAGGGATCTCATAAAAATTGATTTTTTTTTGAAAATTTCGAGTAGATCGGATTATCCGTTCTTGAGTTATCGTCTCCACAAAAAAACGTGACTTCGGACAGACAGACGGACGGACATACGCTTTGGCTGTGAGTAGTATAATCATAAAAAAGTATTCCAGAACTGCATAAAAACTCTAAACTAAATTCGTAAAAATAACATACATTTGTTTACGTTTTTATGCATATTGTTTGTAAAAACCCTTCATTTTCTTGATTTTCTAAAAATTAAAGACGATCTTACCTTTCCTCCTTGTGCCAAAATTTGCACATTTTGGAGCCTTAAAATCTGGTTGCAATCTGGTCCTTGCGTCAACAAAACGTTGGCTTTTACTTCGGTGCTGGTCACTTGTCCTTCTGCGCTCGAAAGGGTTAAGTCTATTTTGCCGTCATAGTTATATTTGTACGTCGTACCAACTAAGTATTTAAATGTTGAGGGGGTTCCATGGCAGCCTGTTTTACATTTGTCTGAAAAAAAAAACATTTTTTTGAGAACATAATTTTTTTGTTATTTTATGCTATTTTCGCTAATTTTGATGGCATTTCTTCTTATTTTTTGTTCGTATTTACGTCTTTTTCGTGAAATCTGTTGTTTTTTTTGGCCGTAGAAAAAATATTGTAAGAAATTGAAACATGTTTTGATACTGATGAGCGTCAGAACGCGAAATTGCGGTCTATCGATATCACTCAGTATCCACGTTTGTTGTGTATATAAAATATACACACCTTAAAATAATGTATTCATTCGACAAAACGAGCAAAATGAAAAAAATATTTAAATACGTAAAATTTTTTTCTTAAAGGTAATATTTTTTGAATATTTATAATATTTTCCTTAAAAATATGAAACGATAAAAGGGGAATATGTTAGTCGTCAAAGAAAAATTATAACTGAAGTGGCAAGTGGATGAAGGTGTTATATGACATTTTTTTTTTTAACATTCACTTAAATGATATTCATTGGGATGAAGATAATATTTTTATCAGTGTATGCGGTATAGCATCTGGAAGTTTCTTAAGGGGAAATTTTAATATAATATGTAGTGTTCCAATAAAAATTTGTTTAACTTGAAATTATTCAATTTAGAGGCACAATTGGATAATAAGACCCGACTTTGTTTTGTTCTTCACGCTTTATATTCTTGGGAACATATTTTTGTTGGGTATTACACTAACACAGCTCTGCGATTTATTTGCTTTTTGGGATTTTTTACTTGTCATTACATAGTTTTTTTTTTATGTTTCACTAGAAACTGTGATACAGGAATTAAAAAAATTACAACAATCTGAATTTTTCCATACGGCTATTTTTGACACCGCTGATTTAGAATCAGAATTCTTGAAAAAAGTTCGTAAGGGAACGTTCAAGTATTACGTAACGCAAAATATACCAAAATTCATACACTTCATACCTCGGTCCTCGCGTTATTCAAGGCTATAGAGATTTCGTTTGGACTTATATATGGCTACCCCTCTTAACACATCCCCTATTAGGGGGGATAGCCAAAATATGAAATCTTTATAATCTATAATAACGCGAGAACCAGGGTATAAAGTGTATGAATTTTGGCACAATTTGCGTTACGTAATACTTGAACGTTCCCTAACGGTAGTCAACAATATATTTTAAATTAAAATACGCAAAATTTTACCACCATAATGCATCCGCCTTTTTGAATTATCAATAGTGGATTCAGTTTTAGCAAAACCCCTAGGGGGTTGTGTTCCTAGTGCTTGATGCTCTATAGAGTTTTTCTAGTGCTTAATGCTCAATACTGGAAAGTTATGAGAAATAAAGGTAACTCACTTTTTTTGATAATAGTAAAGCAGCTTATAATATTTCCACGACTTCATTCTCGTAACTTCGTAGATTTGTCTTTTATTGAAATTTTTTAAAGAAACAAAAGAAGTATCCCAATTTCGCAAAAACTTTTTTTTGTAATTAAAATAACTATTTTAAATTTTGCTAACGGAACAATTTTTTAATGCTTGATAAATTAAAATTAGTAATTTTCCTTATCTTTTAAAAGCAAAAATTTTTGCTAATAATAAGCAATAATCAGTTGACCCCTAACCCCTTGACTTATCTTAAAAATATCATTCAAGGCTAGTTTATGTAGTCTAAATAATTTTATTGCAAATTATACATTTATAAATAAGAATTTTTCCTCTCTTTTCTTGAAAAATCTTTTTGTCAGCATAAAGCCGTTTACGTAGTTATTTCTAATATTTCTATGTAATAATAATAAAATATTTATAAACAAATATTTTTTGTTTGGTTTTGGGGACGTCCATAAAGTATGTCACCATTTTGACTTCCATCCGCTTGTCACAAAGGGTCACACCGGCACTGACCCCCCTGACCCATAAACATAAACAAACATTATATGTAGACATCAGGTCTTTTCAGCATCAATTTATAAATAGAAGCTTTAAAAAATAAAAAAGGTTAAAATATTATATACACTGTAAAAAGTAAACTGAATTTTCAGTTAAAAATGGATAGGAAAGCGGAAGTTATTATCCTGTACAATGGTACTTTAATTTTTGTTAAAAACACGCAACATTTCATGTCCGTCCTTAAATATTAAAGTACGTGACTTTAGAACTATAGTGTTTTAACAAAAATTAAAGTACATTTGTATAATATCATAACTTCCTATCCATTTGTAACTAAATATTCAGTACAATTATCGTACAGGATAACTTCCGATTTCCTATCCATTTGTAGTTTAGTTTACTTTTTACAGTATATATTATTTTAATTTTTTGTAATATCACATTGCTCTTGACCTCCCTTCCCTGTCACAAAATGTCACAAACTCCTAGGCCCCCAAAGGGTAAAAATGTTGACTTTTGAATCAGATTTTGTTAATGACCCTGTATCTTATTTTTCATTCCATTATGTTTATTAAAAAAATATTTGCATATTATGATTCCTTATCACATACAAAGTTTAAAAGTTCAACTTATTTTTAAGAATTATTAATTATTATCAACAATTATTGATAATATATGTTAATATTTACTGAAAGCTTTAATCTTTTTTAATTCTTTCTAATTCCATATTTTGAAAAATTAAGTGCAAAATTTCCTAATGTTATGTAAAAGTTCAAATTTCAAATTTGATAAAAGTTTGCATAAAAAAACATTTGAATGTGTATTAATAATTTAAATTACTTATACAGCGCCCCTATTTTCAACCAAACTAAAATTAAAAAAAAATAATTGTTTCAAAATATTTTTTTTGTATCAAAAAAAGTTTTTACCCCATTTTGTCTTTCTTACCCTACTTCTGCTTTTACCAATCCAATCCCAGCCGAGAACTTTGGATAAGGAACCTATGTTCCAAATTTGAAGTTTTTAGCTTAAAGGGCTTCCAAACGAAAAATAATTGTTTCAAAATATTTTTTTTGTATCAAAAAAAGTTTTTACCCCATTTTGTCTTTCTTACCCTACTTCTGCTTTTACCAATCCAATCCCAGCCGAGAACTTTGGATAAGGAACCTATGTTCCAAATTTGAAGTTTTTAGCTTAAAGGGCTTCCAAACGAAAAATAATTGTTTCAAAATATTTTTTTTGTATCAAAAAAAGTTTTTACCCCATTTTGTCTTTCTTACCCTACTTCTGCTTTTACCAATCCAATCCCAGCCGAGAACTTTGGATAAGGAACCTATGTTCCAAATTTGAAGTTTTTAGCTTAAAGGGCTTCCGAGTTATCGTGATTAGAAACAGACCGACGGACAGAAAAAATAATTCAATAACTTTAAGGGGGTTTTTTACCAAATTTTATTATTTTTTATACAAAGAAAAAAGATATCATAGTAAAATTTTGTAGGTGTGTTTATATTCAAAGAATACAAAATAATAGATTTTAGCCAGAATCATGGCGACCACCGTTTTTTGATGATTTTTTAAAAAAAAAATTATGGCCAAAAAATGGCACTTTAAAAATATAATTTTTTTTGTTTTTGTATTCTTTGAATACCTATAAATATACATACTACAAAATTTCACAATGAAACAGCCCTTAACCAAGGGGTAATTACAGGTTTAAACCGCTCAAAGAAAAAATTCTACACCTGAATCCCTTAAGGTAATCCCTTAAGATTTACTCGGAATTTTCTTTAAGATTTTCTCAAAAATTATTGAAAATTACCTAAAAAAAGGTAAAGATTTAATTTCCCCGGATTTCCTCCAATTTGTACACTTGAATTCCCCAGCCTATCTATTTTTGCACTAAATGCAACATTTTAAATTTTGACTTTTTCGTAAATTTTGATTTTGAGTTTTATAAAACACAATGTTTAAATTTTATAAAATATATGTACATAATAATGAGTTTTATTTAGGTCCACTCCCATTAAAAAAAAAACATATTTATGCCCCTTCCAGCAAAACCGGAAGTGAAACAAAAAATATAAATCCGCCATTTTATAGCATTGTAAAATTATGAATGAAGATTAATTTTAGGGGTGGACATAAATAAAACTCACCCGGGAAAACACAAGGACGGACCGAAACCTGCTTCTATTTTTTACGGCATTTTTCAAGTGTTATGTAATGCACTTTTTGGACAATTTGACCCCCTTTCTCTATATATTATATGTTATGTATACGTTAAACGCACTAGACCTATTTTTTTCTATAGGTACTTACAATTTTACTTTTATTTTAAAATTAAAGGTATTCAAATATACATTTTTTTTCAGTTATTTTATTAAACAATATTAAATTAAACCCCTCAGCACTACCCTTTAATACAGTAGAAAATTTATTTTACATATTTTAATTAATTTAAACATAAAACTAGATATTTTTTTGATCGACGGTTTGATGGTTTTGATGTAAAAATATAAAAACTATAATATAATTAAAAAAAAAAGATTTTTACTGTGTATTAAATTTATTATATTGTCAGTATGTCTTAAGACACGACAACTTTGAGCGAGAGACTTAAAATTTGTAATATATCGACTTGTACATTTCGAAACCTCGTATTTCAAAACAAAAACTCCAATTTAGTACTCGAATATAACATAACTTATAAACTTATTAAAATAGTTAATTGGAATTTGTATATGTATTCATTTATTATGTACAAAGTTAATTAGTGCCAGAAAAATTGATTTTTTTGAAATTTACAAGTGTACACTACCGGATGCGGATTGTTTTTTGTTCAATTCAGAAGGGTCAAGGGGACCAAAGGGTGGGAAAATTATTTCACATGATACATTTTTTTTATTACTTGAAATAAAAAGTATAAAAAAATGATTTTTTGGGTGGGGATGGTTTTAACTAAAACTTGGGGTGGGGCAAGGGGGTCCAAAGTTGCATATTCCTTAATGAATTGTAACTACAATAAGAAAAATATTGTTTGATAAAAAAATTAAAAATTATAAAAAAAATTAACTAAAAAAAACTTACCTGTAGCTTGTGTATTTTGAATCAAGGCAACTGCGACCAAAGCTATACAGCCCAGCCTCCATATGGGCACGTTTCTTTCGACCATTCTGGCTTCAGAAACACTACTGAGGCTAGTTTGCCAGCAGCCAATGCTTTTATGCTTTATTTGACCACAGATAAACAAATTCTGACATCTGACCCCCTGGTAATTTCTCTTTATATAAAAGATAAGGGCTAATCGGTCGTTTTTATTTACCTACCCATGCTTTGGGGCAAAATATTTAATATCATCATCACATTTTTTTTTCAAAAAATTCATTTTTTTTTTAAGAAAAATGTTTTTATTTTTCAAAAAATTTATCTTTTGCAATATTAATAATTTTCGTGCAACCAATATAAAAGAAAACAAGAGTTTTTACCTCCACCTTGATTTTTACCAAACAAATACAGCCTTTGCATGTAAAGCCTCATTTAAAGGTCCAAATTTTAAGTCTTTATCTCAAAGCGTACCTTGAACATTCTAGAATCATCGTGGTCACAATTTTTTAGGACAGATATATTTTGTTCACGGAAATTAGATTTTTTGCATACAGTGCGATCCAAAAGTCACCCCTCTTAACTTTTGAACAAGTTGAGATATCGAATTTAAATTTTAAAATCGTAGATTTGACCACTTTAACTATCATTTTTCAATAAAGATATTTTCAGCTCTTAAAGTGTGGACAGGGCACAAGGGGAGGTTTTTTAAATGGGGAAAGGGGGTTATGTGTTAATCATTCTAAAGATTATAAAATTCTTTATTTGACCCTAATATCTTTTTATTTTTTTGACATTTTTTTCTGGGTTCAAATTAGTTTTCAAAATGGGTATTTTCGTCAAAATTTCTTTAAACAAATAAACAATTTTTAAATAATTAATTTCATAGTGCAAAAACGTAAATTATACTTTTAAACTATCATAATTTTTACTGAAATAAAAAAATTATAGAAACATTAAAAAATCGCATTTTTTAGCAAAAAAAAAATAAAAAAAATGTTTAAATAGTTTAAAAATATATATTTGAATTGAGAATTTTATTTTCTTTAAAATAATATATCACACGACCCCTTTCCATTTGAAAAAAATGCTCTCCATGCCCTCCACAGTTTAGGAGCTGAAAATATCAAACGTACCTATGCAAAAAGTTAGTTTAAGTTTTCTTATTTAAGAGTTCCTTTGAAATCGATATCCTAACTCGTTCAGAAGTTAAAATGGGGAGGGAGTGACTTTTGGATACCACTGTATAAAACTTCGTAAAACGCAAAAAGTGCATTTTTAATTGTTTTCGTTTTTTTTTCTGTTGGAAAAGTAATAAAATGGACACTGGATTTTTTTGTATTGAAAAAAAAAACTTTTGTTAAACTCTTTTCTTTTATTTCTGTTTACGTCCTACAGACCTATTGATCTAATTTTATTGTTTATTAATGGAAAAATCAGCCAAGGCGTTTATATTTAACAATAATTATAAACAAATTGTGGAATCTGACCCCCCATCAAAATAAAATTATTTACTATTATTTAGTTTTGGGCCTCCCATTAATTTCTCGATATCTTTATTTTTCCGGTGAGGTCCGTCGTTTGTTTTTACCCAAATTTGAACTAGATATGTTACGTTTTTACAGGGCCAGTAGTATTTGACGGGGGCATAAGGGACGGACGCTGGTCTTAAAACAAGGTAGGTAAAGTCGACATTTTGCACCCCTATATATAAAAACAATGTCTTATAAGATTAAAATATTTTTTTTGTTAGCATACTGTAAAACAATTATTGTGGCAGACCGCCGTGTTACTTCGACGTGATTAAACTATAATTTAAAAAAATAATTTCGTAGAAATAACATACTCGTCTTTTAATTTGATAAGGACGTAGTTTAAGTCAATAAAGGACCCTTGGACTGCGTCCGTCCGTCCGATGTCACGACTTTGTTAACACGATAACTCAAGAACGAATAATTCGATCGACTTTTAAAAGAAATTGTAGATTTTTTTTGAATTTTTAAAGAAAATTTTTACAAGTAATTGGGAAAATGCAATATACCATTTACTGTGAATAGTGTATAATGGGATGCGAAGCATTGTCTTCACGGCTTGTTTATTAATAGAAAAATTATTACATCTGGATCCCTAGTAATTTGTTTGTATTTTACGATAAGGGCTAAACCCGGGACTAATCCGTTGTTTTAATTTTCCCATGATTTGAGTTGATATTTTATAATAAATGGTCAAATAATTATCCTTAAGGGGACATGTGGCTTGCAGGCAACAATAAATAAATAAATATTTTAGGAAAAATAATTTTTAAAGGTGCCAGATTTTAACTAGCCCAAAAACCCGACCACGAAAAAATAAAGAAAATAAAAAGCCGAAACGTTGGTTAAAAGTCATTTTTAAATTTAATAGTAGGTTTCTCTGATTTTCCGTTAAATTACTGATTATGATAACTATCAGTACGGTCGAAAGCATACATACATAAAGTCCAAACACGTTAAAAACATATCCCTCCTTCCCCGTTGCCGTAGTCGGGTAAAAATATATCAATGACGAACAAAAATCGAAAAATGCAGTAAACCAGTGTCGTAGGACGGGTATTAAACGTAGGGGGACAGTGCACTCCTAGGTCCCCCTATCCTACGCAGTAAACTGCCCTTATATTTACCCTTTATAATTAGTACCTAATTATTATTAATTATTATTAATAATCATCATATATATATATATATATATATTTGAAACTTTGTAAATAACAGTTATTGTGAATAATATTTTTTTATCCAATACATACAGATAATGAGACAATTACCAGCTTTATTTTAAATATATAAACTCAATAATAACCCCCGCGTGGCTTTTACTTTATTGAGTGGATAATTATTTATTTTACCCACTCAAATCAATCAAATTATTTTCTTGTAAATGTCATTAAAATTTTTAATAAATATATGAATTTCTAAGAGATTTATTGGATAAAACCTTGTATGGCATTCATGGGTAAACCGATATTGCCCTCTCGAAAATTAACCTGCTTGGCTGACGCCTCGCAGGTTAATTTTCTCATGGGCAATATCTTACTTTACCCACTAGTACCATAAATAACTATTATGCTCTTCAAAGTATGTAGCTAGAAGCGTATACACGTTTTTGCCTATGGGCAAAGCCGGACCGAACCAGAATAAAAAAAGTGACAAAAGTCTGCTTTTTTGCATAGAGCCATTTTTTGCACCGCTGATTACGAAAAAAATAGTGAAAAAATTGAAAAAACAATTTTGCGTAATTAGGGTGATTCAAATTTTTTCAAAAATGTCCGATTATGCTGAAATTTGGTATGAGTATTTCTTTTGTTAATCTTAATGCGGACCAATGCCCAAGAACCTAAAATTCAAAATGACGGAATAAATATGGCGAATTATTTTTGAAATTTTGACAAAATTAACAAAATATGCCATAAAACAAAAAATTAGAAAAATTCAGCCCATTTTTTATGGGTTATTTTTACAGTGTGAAAATTTAAAATATCACAAAAATGAAATGGAAGATCTATCACCACATTTTTTAATATTGCCAATTTTGAAAAAATAAATCATTTATATATAAACACCCGCATTTATATTTTGGGAAGTATTTCTAGAGAAAACGCAATATACTATCCAGTGTGAATAGTATGTAATGGAAGCATTGCATATCTTCACAGCTTGTTATTAATTTTAAAAGCTAGTACTACTAAATAGCTTTTAATCTATAATCCTTAGTTATGGGAATTATAATTTACGATAAAAATTTTGTAAATAAAATAACAAATTTTGCAATGCAAAGGACGGTTTGACTTACCGAATATTAATTAAAAAAAAAATAATTTCTTTACTACATTTTAATATAGGTCTCTAGAGACATAGCTAGGTGAAAGCGCAAAAGTTTTTGCAAAAGATTTTACCAAAATCTAAACTGCTCGTGCACTTTTCATAAAAAATAATCCAGAAAATTTGAAGCTTTTTCATAAAAGCGTCCGGTAGTTACTTAAAATTTAATTCAAATACTTAACTTTCTTTCATACTGATAAAAGGCGTAAAAGTCTAGACTAAACGAAAGCTTTCGTTTCGATTTTTTTTTTATTATTTTTGTTGTAAAATTAAACTTTTATAGGGGAAAGTATGTTTTATCGTTCTAACACTATTTGAATGGAAAAATTCAAATGGAAAAAAATATTTATTATCAAATTCTATAATGAAGTAAAATGATTAAAATACTTAAAATTATATTTTTATTTAATTAAAATATCACTTTAATTTATGATATTTTAAAACTATTTTTTTTTCTTTTTAATAAAAACACATTTCACAAGATTTTGCCACAACTGACATTTGTATTACAAATTTTGTAAACAAAATGATCAGCAAAACTGTGACTTTTATAAATCGTTTTATAGAAACTGTATAAAAAGTTTTATAAGACGTTTTGAAAAAAGTTTTATATTTCGAGATTTTTTTATATAATGGAGAAGAGTAACTTAGTAGTGAAAAGTATCTATTCAAAATTTGTTGTATTAAAACAGTCGACTAAGGTATAAAACACCTTTTATAGGTCCCAGAAAGACTATAAATAAATAAATAAATAAATAAATAAATAAATGTTTTCTAAACTTTTTTACAAAAAGTTTTATAAACATTTTTACAAAAACTTTATAACCATTTTTATAAAAAGTTTTGTATAAAGTTTCCAGTAGCAAAAAAAAAGTGTGACATACTTTATGGACGCCCCCTAAAAGATCATTAACGGTTTATTTTCGGACGTTTTTTGTATACGCGTAGATAATTAAAAAACTCAAATTATTATATTGGTATACATAAAGTGTATATTAGGGAACGTTTAAGTATTACGCTATTTTCCTATACCATTAACATGGGCGTAACACTCCAAAATGAAACCCCCCCCGTAGGAGCGTTACGTAACACTTGAACGTTCCCTTACCCGAGAATAAAGTATTTTTTTACACCCGTGGTGGAAATGTTTAACAGCGTTAGCCGAGTGCCATAAATAATCACACGAGCGTGAAAAATACTTTTCCCTCGAGTAACGTAGACAATTTTTTCCACGAATATAAAACAATCGTGTCGGAAAAATAAATTTTAAAATTAATTCGATGTATCAAAAGCCGTTAAACGGCGCAGAAATATGAAATTAGTGAGTTAATTACAATTACGTATAAGAGATGATATCCGTATGTACAATTTTAGTAAAATAATTGTTAAGAATTTATTTTCGTATCTCATTGTCTTATTAACAGTGTTTACAAACATAAATGTATATTGACCTTAAAGTAATTACTTCTTATTCATTATTTAAATGATTTAGGAATTAAATATTTGTATTGTTGAAAAATAACTTTATTACCTCTTCGCAGCTGTATAGCAGAGGAGTATTATACGTTAACTTAGGACCCGGAAAAAAAATGTCTAAACAACTTTTAAAAATGTCAGTCCGTCCGTTTGTCCGTCCGTATGTTACGTTTTTTTATCCGCACGATAACTCAAGTAAGAATAATCGGATCGACAAATTTGCAGCAAAAACCAATTTAAAAAGCCTATTAAAAGAACCCTAGTAGAAATGTAACATTTTCTAACGCGTATTTAATGTATAAATATCCCGATTTCTAACGTTAGAAATCCTAACGTTAGTTGCCTCACGTTAGAATAACGTTCATCCAACGTTTGGTATAACTTCTAACGTGAGATAAACGTTATTCTGACGTTAGACCCTAACGCTGGGCAACTAACATTCAAACCATATTCAACTAACGTTAGGTCAAGTCGTTCTAATTAGAAAATAACGTTAACGTTATTTTCTACCAGGGAATCCTTCCAAAAATAAAAAAGTTATATAGTGGACTTCATTAAAAAAAATCATAATGAAGATCAATCGTACCAAAATTGAAAAAAAAAAGCCAAAAACTAAAAAGTTATAACTTAAAAAATCTCGAAAAAAATAGAAGGAAAAGTGCTATCAACGTAATTTTTTCAGGAAAAATTACTTCATTAAAGAGTCACTCATAACAAATTAAAAAAAAAAGAATCCATTTGAAAACAAAAAAAATATAGGCGCCGCGGCGCCACTAGAAATATCCCAATCAATTTAAGTTTAAGTTACTTGCAACTGCGAGGAGTAAACTATAGAATGCTAAGAATTATATATCTTTACGACTTGTTTAATTTACTTTTATCTGCCTTCTAAATTCTCAAAACCCCAAAAATGCATTAAATGCATGAAAACGGATTAAAACTAATAACGTTTCGATAAATAATGTAAAATTTCGATTTTAGCATTCGCAAACAATAAAGGCGTCTGCGTCATATGAGTTCTCTCGCTTGTGCGCTATAACCCTAAAAAGATTGGTACCGACGCGTCGGTCGCCCAATGGCCAACCTTCCGCCAACGCAAATTACGTCGGCTATATGTTGGCCATCAGGCGGCCGACGTACCAGTGTTTGTATGGAAACACCAAAGCTCACAAGCCATAAAATCTAAACTAAAATATTCAAACCTGTCTGTCCGTGAAACTGTGTACCACGATAACTCGAGAATGCTTTGAACTACCTACCAATTTTCTCGGATGGGATTGTTATTTTGCGCAAGAGGATCTCATGGGATAGCTCGCTCAATATTTGTCGTATCATATACCTTCTACCTATGAAAATTTTTGTTATAATCGAGAATCTTTTTTTTAATTTATTTTCAAAATTATAATTTTTTTTTAATTTTTTGAAACGATTTTTTGGCGTTTTTTTATTTTTTTTTTGTTTTATATTACCACATTTTTTTGTTATATTTTTAATACTAGCTATCTTACTGCAATTTTAGAGCTGGTTCTTTGCACGGGTGGATTTGGGGGGAGCATGCCCCCCCACCGAGATATCGATACCCCCAAGCAACAAAGCCGTAACTCATATATTGTCATTTTTCACGACAGCTAAATTTCTAAAATATTTTTTTTCCTTATTTAAGGGTGGGGAAATGACTGAAGTGGAAAAGGAAGCCTGTGATACATCATTTGAAAGCTTATAACATTCTCTATTTAACTCTATAAGTATTTATTGTTTATTTATTGTTCGTTTCTGATAATATTCAAAATTAGAATTTTTTACTTTAGTGTTTTTAGGTAAACTTTTGGTTAAAATGGCCTGTGGAGAAATCTGAGTAGTACCACCATGTGTGTCTTTTTTCAAGGCGTTTACATATGAGTATAACTCAAAATAGATCTAACTTGAGTTACATCCTTGTTGCATGGGAGTGTCGATATATTAACATAGAAATACCTTCAAAAATATATTTTTGGTGAATGCGCAATTTTTTCCTTTCAGTAATCTATGCTTGAAACCGCCGCTAAATGGAGTGACTCCAATTTTAATCAGATATGTATGGCCATCTATCGGCCAACTTATGTAACTAAGAAAACATTTTATTATTCTTACAGGGAACTTATGCATTTCTATTTTTTGCAGCTTATATAGTTTTTAAATAGATGTCACTATCATCGCATCATTGAGTAATTTCCAGGAACCGCCACTAGATGGAGACGTTTCATGTCACGCTAATTTTGTTGATGTTTTCAAATTTCAAGTGTAACGTTTTCTAACCTAAACATCGTACGAAATTAGTTGAATTTTGTGTAATAAAATAAAATTTAAGCATGATTTGAATATAATTAATAAAAAATGTCAATGTTTCCATCTCCTTTACTGTCAAAACTTCAAGATTTAAAATTATGGCAAGGTAATTACGATCAACTGCTTCAAAATAAATCGAGTAACTCAACTGGGAACCCTTCGGATTATGAGAGCATCCAGGGACTTTCTGCGTTAGATACAAGCAGATCTAATGAAAATTCTCCCGTTAAAAATGCCGAAGACTGGGATAAAATTGTTATTTCGCCTATGAAACCTTTTGAAGTGTTGCTGGAAGAAAAGCTTGCAGAGAACATCATTCCCGATGACCCAAAAGAACAAAAGCCAAAGAAACCATTTTTGAAAAAAGGTTCTGGGTTAATTAGATTCAAAAGCAAGACTGAAGTAAGCAAACAAAGTCAGAAGCATATCAAGAAGCCTGTTAATCAGTCATTGAAAAATGTGCAGAGTAAAAATCAAACGAAAAAGGTTACCACAACATATAATGGAAGAAGGAAGGGAAATCCTATTTCTCAGTTAAAACCTCAGCAAGGTAATACTAAGTCTTTTTCCCAAAATTGGTATTATTAATAATAATAACAGCTGGCAAAGTTTTACTCAGTCTGGTAAAGTTTAGGTTTGATAAATGCTTTTTAACTTGAAAAAACAAGTTTAAACTTGTTACTTTTCTTTAGGAAAGTCGTGCGTTAATAAAAAATACTAATTAGCATTACTTTCTTGTGTAAGTAAAAAAAATTGAATTTTTATTGCTTTTTTACGTTTCTGGACATTTATTATCACAGAAAAAAAAAATAATAATAGTACTGTAAGTTATCACAAGAATGCTTTAAGCTAAAGTCTTCAAATGTTGATCCTAGGTTCTTTATCCAAGGTTTGGACTTTTCAGTCCAAACACTTTTTTTAATTTTTTATTAATTTTTTTGTTTTGTTTTTGTTTTATAGTTTATAACATAACACCGCTAAGAATCCCCGATATGGAAATAAAACCGAAAGCCCAATGGATCAAGGCCCCCTCAGAAGAATCAAATTCGGATGCATCCCCTCAAAGCCCTCAAAAATTCAGTTTTTATCAAAAAAAGAAAGAAGCGCCAAAAACAAACAGATTCAGCAGTGAAATTTTGGAAAAAATCAACGAATTTGCTTTAAAACAGTTTTGTTCACCTAAGAAAAAAGATGATAATAAAGAAAATGTGAATAATCCAGTCAATTTGTAAGTATTTATGTAATAATAATAATAATAATAATAGTAATTATATCCCCAAGCTTGTGCCAAGCTTGGTCTTCTCTACCTAGGTAGAGAGATTTTTTATCAATGGCAAAATATTCTTGTATTCAAATCAACTAATCCATTTTTGAAATCTCTTTTAAAATTAAATCAAGATATCCATAAATCGCGAAATAACAGATTTGTGTTTTCAATTGTTTCTTCCAATATGGCCGAAGTATTTTAAATGTGAAACAATGTTAGAACAAGTTTTCAAGGAAAAGTAATAAAAAATATGGATTTAGAGAAACAGGCAGCAGAGGCTGTTTTAAATTTATTGCCATCCAAATATCAGGTCTCGTATCAAGTTGAAAGTGTACAGCTATCGTGGATAACATGATACAGATGCTGGAGTAAAACAGCAGTTCAAAAAAAAATATTTTTTATTTTTCTTTTGTATTTTTTTATTTTTAGAACGTGTTCTTTTTTCCAGACCCTCAAGCGAATTATACAAATCTCTGACAACAGAATCAGATAAAGAGCTGAGAATATTCGAGGCGCTAGAAAAACGAGCCGACGACTCTTCCTTCTGCTCTACCAACTCCAGCATTGTACGAATACTCTACAGCACTCCCAACAAACTAAAATGTAAGTAAACACTGTAAAAATACTTTAAAATGGTATCTCACACTCTAAATTCCATGCTTTGTGACCCGAGATATTTAAACTTAAAAATTCAGGATTTTTGAGGGGGTTTTTCTTAGTTTTTATCTACTGGCACAAATTAAGGCTCTATAGACTTTTAGCACAAATGAGGGTAGTTAACTGATGAAAAAAAAAAGAAAAATTCGATTTTCTTGAATAGTTTTAACAATTTGCTTATACACTTCTGCTCAAAAATATCGGCCCACCTAAAAAAATACACATTTTGTATTATGTTAATAGTAAACTACTAATTACTATTTTTCACGTAATAATCACATAAGTGCTTTTTTTTGTTGTAATTTTGGCAAATGTGCATTAACATTTATATTTGGTGATTACTTTTTCATAGTCACCGAAAATAAACACAAATTGTTCATAAACATAGCAACAAAATAATTAAAATTTCAAAACTTTTTCTGCCAATTTTTGTACCATTTTTAGTTTATTTTAAACTATTAGGTACTTTTTGGTTAATATTGGTCCTACGAGAAAAATTGTTGTTGTAGAATTTCGAATTTTTTTTTTCAAAAATTTATTTTTATATATTTTTTTTGTTTTTTTTTTCGATTTTTTTTACAGTGTACACCGCTCCACAGAAAAAAATACCGGAAGAGCCGTCGGATTCCAGTGGAGATAGCTCGTTTTGCGACGAAAAAACAGCAGATATAGAGAACAAGCTCAAGCAGTTGGACGAAAAAACAGAGGTTATCAATAACTTTATTGTGAATTTGAGGAAATTTAAGGAACAAAGTTCTATGGTTGAAGATAGCACTCAGTATGAATCAGGTAAGGTTTATTTTTCGTCACGTGTTGTCTTTTTTTTTTGAAAAAAATTAAAAATATTTAAAAAAAAATGAAAAAAAGAAAAAATACTTTTTCAGAATATATTGTGTAAAATTTCATATCAAATTGTGTAAAATAAAATTTTACAAATTTCCCAACAAATTATGTAATTATGTATTATATGTTATATTATATATTCTGTAAAAAAATTACATAACTTAACATTTACAACAAACTTACTAACATATGTTACGTGAACTGAGCGCGGAAAAGTCACGTAATTTAAAATTACATAATTTTATAATTGTTCTTCATATTAGGGATTTTTTTAGCCAGGATAACCCAAGAACACTTTGAGCTTATGGATTCAGATGTGGACCATTGCATCTCTATCAAAATTTCTTTTTGTATTTTTACTTTTTCGTTTTTTTTTTGTTTTTTTTTTTATTATTTGTATTTCTTCTGCAGATATAACTGATAAATCTACCAGCATCTCCTACTCGGATTTCGAGAAATGGAACTCCAGTACCGAAACTTCCCCCTCCACCTCGCCCACTCTAAACGAAAGCCAAAACAACAAAACTCTACAAAACATCGCCCACTCCGACGCTGCTGTAAACACTAACCCCCCCGAACCTCCAGCCAGGTGCCAAAAATGCGACAATCTAGAAAAAGAATTAACCAGTTATTCCAGAATTATTGAGGAGTTGAAGAGGGAAAATAGAAGACTGGGTTGCTCCAACGCGGATATTATTAAAGAGAGGGATAAGTTTGAAGCTGAATTGGAAAGGATGAAGCTGACTTTTGGGGATGAAAGGGTGGTTTTAAAAGATGAGATTGAAAAGGCCAAGAAACAGTTGGAGAAGGAAAAGGATCTATTTAACAGGTATACAATGGGCAGTTATCCATAAAATACAAAAAAAAATTAACCCCCCATTTCCAAAAAAAGAGTAGTTTATTGGTAAGTGATTTAAGCAGACTCCGCCATTAAAATGAACTGAAACTTTTTATAATTATAAATATAATATTTAAGGGGGGGGCTACATAAATCGTTTATTAATAAACTACCCTTATTTTTTGACCTAGGTGGTTGAATTTTTTATATTTTATAAAATTGGTAAATACCTAGTTTGAACGCAATCGGATTATTTTAACCAAACTTGCACACCAGTACTACCCTTCATATAATTTTTTTAAGTCAATAAATCATCCGATTGACTTCAAACTTGATATTTAAACATTATATATGTATTTATATAAAATATAAAAAATTCAACCCCCCAGGTCCAATAATAAGGGTAGTTTACTGGTGAGCGATTTACGCAGACATCCTCATTAAAACGCATCAATCGTTCACCAGTAAACTACCCCTATTTTTGGACTTAGATGGTTGAATTTTTTATATTTTATATAATTTCATATAAAATGGTTAAATGTAAAGTTTGAAGGAAATCGGATCATTCTTAAGGGGTGAATTGCCTAAATTGCACACCAGTGAACTACCCTTACATTTAAATTTTTAAATAATTTGTTAATCCGATCGCCCTCAAACTTCATATTTATTCATTTAATATTAATTAACACAGACTATAAAAAATTCAGCCCCCTAGGTCAAAAAATAAAGGTAGTTTACTGGTGAGCGATTGGCGCCGGCCTCGCTAGGAATATGCAGAACTCTCGGCAAAACTTTGAATAAAAAAGTGGCCTGCATCAATCGTTCACTAGTAAACTACCCCTATTTTTAGACCTAGGTGGTTGCATTTTTAATATTTTATGTAAATTCATATAAAATGGTTAAATATCAAATTTGAAGGAAATCGGATTACTCTTAAGGGGCGGATTGCCTAAATTGCACACCAGTGAACTACCCTTAAATTAAATTTTTTAAATAATTTGTTAATCCGATCGCCCTCAAACTTGATATTTATTAATTTCATATTAATTATCACAGACTATAAAAAATTCAGCATCCTAGGCCAAAAAATAAGGGTAGTTTACTGGTGAGCGATTGGCGCAGGACTCGCCATTAGAAATATGCAGAACTCTCGGCAGAACTTGGAATATAAAAGTGACCTGCATCAATCGTTCACCAATAAACTACCCCTATTTTTAGACCTAGGTGGTTGAATTTTTAATATTTTATTTAAATTCATATAAAATGGTCAAATATCAAATTTGAAGGAAATCGGATTATTTTTAAGGGTTGGTTTGCGTAAAAATCACACCAGTGAATTACTCTTAAGTTTAAATTTTTAAGTAATTAATGGTCCGATTGACTTCAAACTTGATATTTGAACATTATATGTGTATTTTAAAAAATCATGAATTTTTTTTTTTAATGACAGGGCATTGCAATGCCGTCTTAATAACTGTTATTTTTCAATGTATAACTTAAATGACAAAACCAAATGTAAAATAAAATAATTAGAATAAGAAAAATAAAAAAAAAGTGATTTTTTAAAATATTTAATATTGATAAATTATAAGCTATGTAAAATTAAATATCTGTGATCTATATATATTCTAGAAATTATGTATAAATATAATTATTTTTAATTTTTTATTTAATATTGTATTATTATATGTTGTATTGTATAGTTTTAGTTACTTTACATATTTATTTGTAAATTATGTATGATTTATGAAATAATAATAATAATTATTATTATATATAATAATATTATTATTTATATATAATGTAAACAATTCAACCCCTCTAGGTTAAAAAATGAGGGTATCTAACTGGTGAGAGATTAACGCAGGCCTCGCTATTAAGACTATCCAAAACGTAATATTTAAAGGGTGGCCTGCATTATTTGTTCACCAGTAAACTATCCTTATTTTTTGACCTAGAAGGTTGAATGTTTGACATTTTATGTAAATTCATATAAAATGGTTAAATGTCAAGTTTGAAGGAAATCGGATTATTTTAAAGGGGTAAACTGCGTACATCGCACATCAGTACACTTTTCTTATATTTAAATTTTTAAATCAATAAATGATCCAATTGACTTCAAACTTGATATTTTCGTTTGGATTTTTTATTTTATTTTATATAAATATACAAAAACTATAAAAAAATTAACCACCTGGGTCAAAAAATAAGGGTAGTTTACTGGTGAGCGATTGGCGCAGACCTCCCCATTTGGACTATCCAAAACTTGTAAAATGTAATATTTAAAAGGTATCCTTCATAGATCGTTCATCAGTAAACTACCCTTATTTTTGGACTTAGATGGTTGAATTTTTTATATTTTATATAATTTCATATAAAATGGTTAAATGTAAAGTTTGAAGGAAATCGGATCATTCTTAAGGGGCGGATTGCCTAAATTGCACACCAGTGAACTACCCTTAAATTAAATTTTTTAAATAATTTGTTAATCCGATCGCCCTCAAACTTGATATTTATTAATTTCATATTAATTATCACAGACTATAAAAAATTCAGCATCCTAGGCCAAAAAATAAGGGTAGTTTACTGGTGAGCGATTGGCGCAGGACTCGTCATTAGAAATATGCAGAACTCTCGGCAGAACTTGGAATATAAAAGTGACCTGCATCAATCGTTCACCAATAAACTACCCCTATTTTTAGACCTAGGTGGTTGAATTTTTAATATTTTATTTAAATTCATATAAAATGGTCAAATATCAAATTTGAAGGAAATCGGATTATTTTTAAGGGTTGGTTTGCGTAAAAATCACACCAGTGAATTACTCTTAAGTTTAAATTTTTAAGTAATTAATGGTCCGATTGACTTCAAACTTGATATTTGAACATTATATGTGTATTTTAAAAATTCATGATTTTTTTTTTAATGACAGGGCATTGCAATGCCGTCTTAATAACTGTTATTTTTCAATGTATAACTTAAATGACAAAACCAAATGTAAAATAAAATAAGTAGAATAAGAAAAATAAAAAAAGTGATTTTTTAAAATATTTAATATTGATAAATTATAAGCTATGTAAAATTAAATATCTGTGATCTATATATATTCTAGAAATTATGTATAAATATAATTATTTTTAATTTTTTATTTAATATTGTATTAGGTATTATATGTTGTATTGTATAGTTTTAGTTACTTTACATATTTATTTGTAAATTATGTATGATTTATGAAATAATAATAATTATTATTATATATAATAATATTATTATTTATATAAAATGTAAACAATTCAACCCCCCTAGGTCAAAAAATGAGGGTAGCTAACTGGTGAGAGATTAACGCAGGCCTCGCTATTAGGACTATCCAAAACGTAATGTTTAAAGGGTTGCCTGCATTATTTGTTCACCAGTAAACTACCCTTATTTTTTGACCTAGAAAGTTGAATTTTTCATATTTTATATAAATTCACATAAAATGCTTAAATATCAAGTTTGAAAAAAATCGGATTATTTTAAAGGGGTAAACTGCGTACATCGCACATCAGTATACTTCTTTTATATTTAAAATTTTAAATCAATAAATGATCCGATTGACTTCAAACTTCATATTTTCCAATTTTATATAAATATACAAAATCTATAAAAAAATTAACCACCTGGGTCAAAAAATAAGGGTAGTTTACTGGTGAGTGATTGGCGCAGGCCTCCCCATTTAGACTATCCAAAACTTGTAAAATGTAATATTTAAAAGGTATCCTTCATAGATCGTTCATCAGTAAACTACCCTTATTTTTGGACTTAGATGGTTGAATTTTTTATATTTTATATAATTTCATATAAAATGGTTAAATGTAAAGTTTGAAGGAAATCGGATCATTCTTAAGGGGTGAATTGCCTAAATTGCATACCAGTGAACTACCCTTACATTTAAATTTTTAAATAATTTGTTAATCCGATCGCCCTCAAACTTGATAATTATTCATTTAATATTAATTAACACAGACTATAAAAAATTCGGCCCCCTAGGTCAAAAAATGAGGGTAGTTTACTGGTAAGCGATTGGCGCAGGCCTCGCTATTAGGAATAACCAAAACGTAATATTTAAAGGGTGGCCTGCATTATTTGTTCACCAGTAAACTACCCTTATTTTTTGACCTAGAAGGTTGCATTTTTTATATTTTATGTAAATTCACATAAAATGCTTAAATATCAAGTTTGAAAAAAATCGGATTATTTTAAAGGGGTAAACTGCGTACATCGCAGTATCAGTATACTTCTTTTATATTTTAATTTTTAAATCAATAAATGATTCGATTGGCTTCAAACTTGATATTTTCCAATTTTATATAAATATACAAAATCTATAAAAAAATTAACCACCTAGGTCAAAAAATAAGGGTAGTTTACTGGTGAGCGATTGGCGCAGGCCTCCCCATTTAGACTATCCAAAACTTGTAAAATGTAATATTTAAAAGGTATCCTTCATAGATCGTTCATCAGTAAACTACCCTTATTTTTGGTCTTAGATGGTTGAATTTTTTATATTTTATGTAATTTCATATAAAATGGTTAAATGTAAAGTTTGAAGGAAATCGGATTATTCTTAAGGGGTGTATTGCCTAAATTGCACACCAGTGAACTACCTTTAATTTTTTTTTAAATAATTTGTTAATCCGATCGTCCTCAAACTTGATATTTATTGATTTCATATTAATTAACACAGACTATAAAAAATTCAGCCCCCTAGGTCAAAAAATAAGGGTAGTTTGCTGGTGAGAGATTGGCGCAGGCCTCGCTATTAGGACTATCCAAAACGTAATATTTAAAGGGTGGCCTGCATTATTTGTTCACCAGTAAACTACCCTTATTTTTTGACCTAGAAGGTTGCATTTTTTATATTTTATGTAAATTCACATAAAATGCTTAAATATCAAGTTTGAAAAAAATCGGATTATTTTAAAGGGGTAAACTGCGTACATCGCACATCAGTATACTTCTTTTATATTTAAAATTTTAAATCAATAAATGATCCGATTGACTTCAAACTTCATATTTTCCAATTTTATATAAATATACAAAATCTATAAAAAAATTAACCACCTGGGTCAAAAAATAAGGGTAGTTTACTGGTGAGTGATTGGCGCAGGCCTCCCCATTTAGACTATCCAAAACTTGTAAAATGTAATATTTAAAAGGTATCCTTCATAGATCGTTCATCAGTAAACTACCCTTATTTTTGGTCTTAGATGGTTGAATTTTTTATATTTTATGTAATTTCATATAAAATGGTTAAATGAAGAAAATCGGATTATTCTTAAGGGGTGTATTGCCTAAATTGCACACCAGTGAACTACCTTTAATTTTTTTTTTAAATAATTTGTTAATCCGATCGTCCTCAAACTTGATATTTAATTATTTCATATTAATTAACACAGACTATAAAAAATTCGGCCCCCTAGGTCAAAAAATGAGGGTAGTTTACTGGTAAGCGATTGGCGCAGGCCTCGCTATTAGGAATAACCAAAACGTAATATTTAAAGGGTGGCCTGCATTATTTGTTCACCAGTAAACTACCCTTATTTTTTGACCTAGAAGGTTGCATTTTTTATATTTTATGTAAATTCACATCGCAGTATCAGTATACTTCTTTTATATTTTAATTTTTAAATCAATAAATGATTCGATTGGCTTCAAACTTGATATTTTCCAATTTCATATAAATATACACAAACTATAAAAAAATTTACCCCCTGGGTCAAAAAATAAGGGTAGTTTACTGGTGAGCGATTGGCGTAGGCCTCGCCATTTAGACTATCCAGACCTTGTAAATAAATGTAATATTTAAAAGGTGGCCTGCATCAATCGTTCACCAATAAACTACCCCTATGTTTAGACCTAGGTGGTTGAATTTTTAATATTTTATTTAAATTCATATAAAATGGTTACATATCAAATTTGAAGGAAATCGGATTATTTTAAAGGGGTGGATTGCGTAAATTTCACACCAGTGGACCACTGTTAAATTTAAGTTTTTAAGTAATTAATGGTCTGATTGACTTCAAACTCTATATGTACCAATTTTATGTAAATCTACACAAACTATTAAAAAATTAAGCCCCTAGGTCAAAAAACAAGGATAGTTTACTGGTGAGCGATTGGCGCAGCCTTGCCATTTGGAGTATCCAGAACTAATATAAACGTAATATTTAAAGGGTGGTCTGCACCAATCGTTCACCAGTGAACTACCCTTATTTTTGGACTTGGGTGGTTGAATTTTTGATATTTTATGTAAATTTATACAAAATCATTAACTATGAAATTTGAAGGAAATCGGATTATTTTTAAGGGGTAAACTTCGCAAATCTCTCACTATTAAGCTAGTTTTAAATTTATATTTTTAAATAAATGTTTGATCCGATTGTCTTTAAACTTCAAATTTATTCATTTCATTAAAATTTACACAAAATATAAAAAATTCCACCCCCTAGGTCGAAAAGAACAGGTAGTTTACTGATGAGCGATTGGCGCAGGCCTCCTCATTAAAATGATCTGAAACTTGCATTATTAACTTGATATGCATGCATCAACTGTTCACCAGTAAACTACCCTTATTTTTTGATCTAGGGGGTCGAATTTTTTATATTTTGTGTAAATTCATACAAAATGATAAAATATAAAGTTTGAAGGCGAACGATTATTTAATTTAAATTTAAGGGTAGTTCATTGGTGTGAGATTTACGCGAACCGTCCCTTTAAAATGACCAGGAGCTAAAATCTGTCGTTTTTCAAAATATTTTTGCAGCATTATTCTTTTTATATTTTGCAGCTATATGAAAGCTTCGAAAGACAGACCGTCCAAAAAAGAACGAGAAGATATGTCACTTTTAAAGGCGGAATTGGCGGACGTAAAGGAACTGCTTAAACTGAAAGAAGCCAAAAACGGGGCAACTCAAGCACGCTTGCGGAATCAGATCAAATTTTTGGATAAGGAAAACGGTGAATTAAAGGTAAGTTGGTACACAGAAAAAAAATGTAGAAAAACAAAAAAAAAAAGCGCCATAAAATAGGAATTTAACTCATCATCTTGTATTATACATTCTTTTTTCTATAATTTTTTAAGGTTGAAGTGGAAAAATTAACCAAAGAAAAGTCCAAATTAAACGCCAGTCAAAAATTAAACAGAAGACCGTCAGATTCCAAAATGCTGCACGAAATTAACAAAAATTTGACCAAATTGACGCAGGAAAAAAGGCTGAGTGGGGGAAGCGTGGACAGTGAGGAGGAAAAAAGTGACGAAAAGAGGAAAACCGTGAGGTTGAATGGTATTTTGAAAAATAAAAGTGGATCTTCTTCTTCTTCAAAAGAAACGGTAAGTTTCCTAGTAGAAAATTTTGGGTTGAAATATTTTTTTTAATTCTAGATTTTTTGCAAAAAATTTGTAAGTTAGTTTTTTGCGATTATTTTCTTTATTAATTTAGCCCCCTATAACTTTTTTGTTTTTTTAGGGCTGCTTTTTAAATGAAAGTAATTTTCCCAAAAAAAAAATGGTAATTGTACTGTTTCTTCTACTATTTTCAATTGTTTTAGCCTCCAGAACTTTTTTATTTTTGGAGAATTCGTTTTAATTTCATTGTTGTTACCAAGATTGATCTTAAGATTTTTCTGAAAATTTGAAGCCAATCGGTTTTTCTTTCTTGAGTTATCGCGCAGATTTTGGACAGTTTATTTCATATTAATTTCTATTTTCAGTTAAAAAATGATTCTACAGCCCTAAAAACGTGTGTTTCTACCAATTCAAATGACACCACTTTATTTGACGCTTCAAGTTTTGCCACTTTGTCTGTGGAACAACAGTACGAAAATGTTTTTGGGAGGGTCATGCCTAGCCAAAATATGACGTTAAATGATTCCAGAAAAGGTAAGTTTCAAGGGCGTAGATGAGGGGGGTAATGGGGGTAATTACCCCCCCCCCATAGGCGTGGGCGCCAATTTTGTTTGCAGGGCGTCAAGTTTGGTAGAAACCGTCAGGGACAAAGCTTTTTTTCTTGATGGCATTTTTTGGGGGGCAATTTTTTCTGTAGGCGCACAAACCTTTATTTTAGGGTGTTTTTTCTTTTGCTAGGGGCGCCAAATTTGAGGCTTTTTAAGGTTTACATACCATAAGACAAAAAGATGGACAGACAGATAGACATTTTTTTACTCTTTACACTTACCACCTCTAACTAGAATAGTTGTGCTCTTTTCCACACCACCCAGGAGGTAAAGCACTAGGTGCGTTACGGTTAACGTGCCGTTCCCCAATGAGAAAACCTCAGTTCCTCTCTGAGGATCCCTCAGTAGGCCTATACACGTGGAGTATAATCTCGTCAGGCGACAATTTAACATACACTATATATACCTAACCCTTGTATGACAACTGCCCACTTTGTAAGTTCGGTCTCACCGATGTCAGGGTTGGTACTACTCTCTCTTTCGAGATACCTGGCGTGTATGGGAAAAAGTCGACCATCCAGAGAGAACACCTCAAATGTCCGTCTGTTCCTTTGTCTTTTGTTCGCGGTTATCCTTTCCCCCTTGAGGGAATTTTTGCGGATATTGACAACCTGTGCGTGTAACCCTACCTATCCATTCCCCCTTGAGGGAATTTTTGCTGATATTGACTACCCGTTCGTGTAACCCTGCCTATCCATTCCCCCTTAAGGGAATTGGTGCGGATTTTGGCTATTTAACTATATACTAAATTAAACCTAGGGGAAACTATGCCAACAACCCGCGTTCGTTTCCCGGGTGGGGGGCTTGGCTTGAATGGAAAGAAAAAACCTTAACCTTAAAAAAACTTACTGTTACTAGCTGTCAATTTTACCTTAAGGAACCTTACAAGTTCTGATTACACTGTCTGTAAAAGTTGTCCTTCAAAGATCTAAAAAATAAAATAACACATTATACATAAAAATTAAAACTTTAATTAATACCTTCTGTCTGATATATCTGAAATAAATAATATTTACATATTAGTATTAGTCTACCCCAGGTTATTCTACACGCCCCATGCTACCTTAAAAAACATACTATGTTATTATATTAAGGATATGATCCTTAATGTTTATGTTTATAGGCCTATAAACTTCCAAAAACCTACAGTTAATATACCTAGCGTATTTTTGCATAAAACAATATGTAACTATCCTATAATTTTAATCTGATTGTAGATTAAAATTGTATTTGTACCTGTAAAAAAAATAAATACCTGAAAAAATATAACCAACGAAAATATCCTATAAAACATATCAAAAAAAATACATAAAATAATAACATTACAAATAAAAAACACTTATATCCTGAAAAAAATATACATAAATATAACCAAAATTATTATAAACAATATCCTTAACAATTAAAAAATATTAATATACCTAGTAAACTTTCAAACAAAAACTAATATTACATTATAATGTAATTAATACCTGAAAAAAAAAAATAAATGTTTAGAATATTTAACCTAAGAACACTTTTTTTTCAAAAAATACCTAATGCACAATATAGGCTATATATTATATAGCATTATCTGAAAAAAAGAAAATAATAAAACCAACATAGTTCTTCATTATGGGGTTTCTATAGAGTATAGAACCTTATCATTTTAACCCAGTGATATAATGCCTAAAAGAAAATAATAGTACCTGAACAAATAAAATACATGAAATTAAAAATAATACCTGAAAAAAAAAATATACATAAAAAAAAAATATGTGTGTAAAATAAGAACACAAACAACACAATAGAGTATATAATAAATATAGTTCTTCATTATGGGGTTTCTATAGAACATAGAACCTTATCATTTTAACCCAGTGATATAATGCATAAAAGAAAATAATAGTACCTGAAAGAAATAAAATGCCTGATATAAAAAATAATACCTGAAAAAAATATATATAAAAAATATATGTGTCTAAAATAAGAACACAAACAACACATTAATAAGAACAATGTTGTTTTTTGATTAAACTGTAAAAAAATATTTATAACACCGAGGTGACTTCTGACGGGGTAGGATGACTTCGGACACTTTTTCTCAAAATCTTCTGAACCAAAGCACGTGTGTAAAAGTTGTGGGATTGTGTGCTCAAGTTGTGGGGTTCATTTCCAAAACTTTTACACACAAACGCACAACTTTTACACACGGGCTTTGGTTCAGAAGATTTTGCGAAAAAATGTCCGAAGTCACCTACTCCGTCCGAAGTCACCTCAGTTGATGGTACCTGTAAAAAATATTATATTAGGCTCTATACTTTTGGCGGTTTTAGATTCCAAACTATTTTGCTTTTGTGCCTTATATTAACTGTGCCTTTGGGCACAACTCTTCTATTAGCACTACTTCCACTTCCGTTGTTTTCATTGCAGTTAAAAACACACTCACATAGATCTTGCCTATATCCTATAACATATTAGTGTTAATTACCTATAGTCCAGTCAAATAATAAATTTAAATTGTAATAAATGTACACGGGCTGATATTTTAAAGGGCAGTAGTGGATGGTAGCAGAACACATCTGTTAGTTTTTCACTGGATGATTTGCGTAAGGGGTGTCCGATATCTTGAATTTTAGGGGTGAGTTGCTTAATATGCATCTAGCGATAAAAATGCATATAACCAATTTTGTTAAGGAGGAAATTTCCAACAATTTTTATTGGGATATATTTTTTAATATATTAATAACAATGGTTAATTTAAAAATAGTCATGTTGGAGGTGGAATTGGTTTTTTCCATTTTTCAGCCAAATTATTCATCGGACGATATGAGCAAACTTGTAGCTCTCAAAATTCTCTTTAAGTTTCATATACTATTAATTTTCATAGGAAATTTGGTACGATTCAGAGGGCGCAACCGCCCACTGTAACCGTAACAAAATAATTATGAACCACTTTTATCCTTCGATGAATAATTTGGCTGAAAAGTCAAAAAAAAAAAACAATTTCACCCCCAACATGGCCATTTTTAAATATTTATAACCCGATTGTTATTAATATAATAAAAAAATTATCTAAACAAAAATTGTTGGAAATTTTCTACTTAACAAAATTAGTTATATGCATTTTTATCGTAAGATGCATATTTAGCGAGATAACCGCACTCACCCCTAAAATTTAAGATATCGGACATCCCTTACGCAAATCACCCGGTAAAAAACTAACAGGAGTGTTCTGCTACTATGCACTACTACCCATTAAAGTATCAGCCCATGTACATTTATTGCAATTTAACATAGGAATTTTTCGTTATTTGACTGGACTACTAGGTTTTCTTACCTGTACTGTCTCTGTTTATAAGACTGACTTCTCCAGCTTATGTAGTTCTGTAACAAAAAGAATTAGTTTAAAAAAATTACCTCAAAATAACCGAGATCAAAGTTAAATAACAGTTTAAATAAAATAACTTAATAAGTTATTAATACGTTTTTGGACGTTAAATCAGCTAATTCAAAATAACACAGCCACACAAAAAAAAGGTCCGGATTTTTTTTTTTGGAGACCATTTTATTCCTATGTATTTTGAGGCACCTCATCCAATTAGTTTTGGAGATAACCTCAAAAAACCTTATTTTCGAGTAAAACGAGCATAAGGGAACGTTCAAGTATTACGTACGCTTCTAGGGGGGGGGGTCATTTTGGAGTGTTACGCCCATGTTAATGGTATATGAAAATAGCGTTACGGGTGGGGTCCAAAATTATCAAAATTTGCGTTACGTAATACTTGAACGTTCCCTAACATTTTTTGAGTTTATTTCCAAAACTAATCGGATGAGTTGCTATTTAGACCTCAAATTCGGGTTCAGCTCCATAAAATACACGGTAATACAGTGGTCTCCAAAAAAAAACTTGACATTTTTTTTGTGTTCAAAATTACTTACATTTACTCGCGGTTTAAAAATTATTCCTAAATACACTATAGTATTATAAAAATACACACAAAACATACACTAATACTGTTTAGAACAAAAAACAAACAAAAACGATCCACTTTATTCGGCTGTAATGAAATGACTAAAATATTTAGTTTACAATGGCACTTGTTAAAAAATTACATAACATTATCATATGAGTCAGGAATATCGTTGCCGATTTTATTATAATAAACTTTAGAAAGTTTTGTGCAATGATACCGCTCAAAATGAGGGCCCACTTGGGCATGCTCAGCTGCAGCTTAATTTCGATATTTCAGCTGTCGTAAATTGCCCCTCCCCATTTAAAAATTTTCCGTTCCCCAAAGTTACTCATACTTGCTCAAAGTTAAAAAATATTTATCTTAATAACACTGGTCTACAAAAAAAGAAAAAAAAATCTTCTTCAAAGACCAAAACCTATCATGCGTTAAGTATTTTTGTGTGCTGATCAATCCGAAAAAGTTTACTTTTTTAGGCACGTATAACCAATGTCTAATAAAAACCGGGATTTACTCGAAATCTACGCGTTAGAAAGTTTTTTAAATTGAAAATTCGGTTTCAGCACACAAAAATACTTGATATATACATGATAGGTTTAGTCCTTGGAGAAGATTTTTTTTTGTAGAGACCAGTGTAATCAAAATTACTTACACTCGCGGTTGAAATATATATAGTTAGTGTAAAAACACAAAATATACACTAATAACGTTCAGAACTAAAAACACAAGAAAAAACACGGAACGATCCACTTCATTCGGCAGACTGTAATGAAATGAACAAGATTAAATTTAAAATGCCTTTTGTTAAAAAATTACATAACATTATCATATGAGTCAGAAATATCTTTGTTGATTTTATTATAATAAATGTTAGGAAGTTTTGTGCAGTGTTATCGCTCAAAATGGGGGCTCACTTGGGCAGATTAATTTTGAGATTTCAGCTGTCGTTACCCCTCCCCCATTAAAAAATTTCCCGCGCCCCAAAGAATTATACAGCATTTTTACCCAGGGGCGGATTTATTTCACTTTAAGTGGGGGGCATCCATAAGGAAAAAAATTGCCCTTTTGCCAAAAATGTAATTTTGAAGGTATTTCTATGCTAATATATCTCGCTGGAGGGGGGGGGGGCATGGCCCCCATGCCCCCCCCCTAAATCCGCCCATGCTTTTACCACTATTGCACCAAGTTAAATTTTCTATTTATTATAAAAATGAAATGAAAAATAAATATCTTAATAATCAAAATTACTTACATATACTCGTGGTTGAAAAACAGATCATAATAATCCGATATAGTGTAAAAACACAAAACGTACACTAACACTGTTTAGAACTAAAAACACACAAAAAATCACGAAAGATCCACCTCATTCGGCAGACTGTAATGAAGTGATTAAAAGATTTAATGTGAATGTCTTTTATTAAAAAATTACATAACATTATCATAAATACAGAAATACGGTTGCCAAATCTATTTTTTTTCGAGCGTTTTAAGTTCTTTATTGTTAGTGGCACCTCCCCAAAATGGGGGCCCACTTGGGCAGATTCATTTTGAGATTTCAGCTGTCGTTTGGTAGAAACCGTCAGGGACACAGTTTTTTTTCTTGTTGGTATTTTTTGGGCGCCAAGTTTGGTAGAAACCGCCAGGGACAAAGCCTTTGTCTTAGGGTATTTTTTGGGCGCCGTCATTTTTTTTGTAGGGGCGCCACGTTTGGTAGAAATCGTCAGGTACAACGCTTTTTTTCTTGTGGTATTTTTTGAGGGGGCATTTTTTTTTTGTAGGCGCACAAAGCTTTATTTTAGGGTGTTTTTTCTTTTGCTAGAGGCGCCAAATTTGAGGCTTGAAAGGCAGGCCCTGGGTATTACCCCCCCATAAAAGAAAAAGATCTACGCCCTTTGTAAGTTTTCTAAAGAATTCCTGGGAAAAAACATACCTTGTCAAATTATTTTAACTTACATTATAAAAAATTAATTTACACCACTGAAAAAATTAAAAATCTGGTTTCTTTTTGCGTTCCAATTTTTTCCGATATTCCTATGCATTTAAAATCTTCGGTTTGGAGTTTCCAAATAATGACATTTTTTCATACCCATTCCTAAACAGATGCACAGCTCTATAACAAATATATTCTATAAAGTTGTGATGTATGTCTTGCTTAATTTTGGGCTGCTGAATCCGAATCTGATCGCAGAATTCTGCGATTAATATCTGAAAATTTTGCTAAAAAATATTTTTTTTTTCGATATTTTATTCTGTTTATCAAGTTTGTGTTTTTTTTTCTTAAGAAAAAACTCAAGTAATCCACGAAGACGGTTCAAAAGAGATAAATTACTCAAACGGAAATGTGAAAACCATCTCGGCAGACGGAAAAATCATCAAAGTAAAATATTCGAACGGCGATTTAAAGGAAACCCTGGTCGATGATAGGGTGGTAAAATATTTTTACGCCAACACGGAAACTTGGCTTACTACCTACGAAGATGGGACGGAATGGATCGAATTTCCAGAGTAAGTATTTTCTTAGTTTTGTTTTTTAAGCAAATACAAAAAATACTATTTTTTCCCTAGAAAAGTCCTATGTTTGAAAATGGAAGAAATTTATTGCTTTTTTACGTTTCTCGAAGTTTTATATCTAAATACAATAAACAAAGGGTAACCACAGGTTTTGCAAATTAATATTCCCTGATTTTTTCTGACTTTTCTCTGATTTTCCTGATCAAAAATTAGAATTTTCCCTGATTTTAGTACACACAAAAAAGTTTTTAAAACCAATATGCGCAAGAATTTAAACAATGTGTCGATGGATTGGTTTGGACTTTATGAATGAATACTTGATATAGTAATAATTTATTATGTAGTTTTCCCTGATTTTTTTACAGTCGATCAAATTACCTGAATTTTCCCCGATTTTCCTGTTTTCCCTGATCTGTGGGACTCTGAAGATGATTTCAATGAAAAAATCTGTCTGTATGTCTATCTGTCTGGGAAAATTTTTGACCACAGTAACTGGAGAACGCATTAAGCGGCGGACTTCAAATTTAAAACATTATTAATCTGTTAAGTTGTTAGGACAAGTTTTTGAAAAAAAACTTTGTATGAACTAATTGGACTTTTTCGTTAGCAGCAGTTTTTTGTTTTATTATTTTTTTGTTTGGACTTTTTTTAAAACCTTTTTTTTAGTGGCCAAAGTGAGAAAAAATACACAGACGGCCGATGCGAGGTTTTTTACCCGGACGGGGTAATTCAGACCATATTCACAGATGGCAGTGAGGAGGCAAAATATCCGGACGGGTCTATTTTGGAAATTCGTCCGAACGGTGAAAGAATTTTGACACTCACAAATGGTCAGAAGGAAATTCACACAAAGGAGCATAAGGTAATCCCAATAATTTTTTTCTTTTTTTTTCAAAAAAAAAATTAAAAAATAAGTTTGTCGCTTGTTCCTGACCTGTGGCTTATAGATTGTAGAAAAAATATTTAATACAATTTTTTTACAACTTGCTTAAAGTGTACTCCATTGATTTTTCGACTAGTGACTGTAAAGCTCAAGAGAAATAGTTTTTCGCACGAGTGTGAAAAAATACTTTTCTCTCGAGTGAAGTACACTAATTTTCCTCTAAGAGTAAAACTCATTGGATTGTTTTTTTTTGTAAAAATTGAATTTAGACCAAAGTGTTATTTTTTTTTGACGCATTGTTTTGGTATTTTTCTCATTTAGTCTATTTTCCATAATTTAGAGACGGGAATATCCGGACGGGACCGTAAAAATAGTTTATCCCGATGGTAAACAGGAAACAAGGTACTCCAATGGTAGGATAAGGATAAAAGATGGAAATGGTACCCTACTAATGGACACCGATCTAACAAATGAATAAATTTTTATGTAAGTACTTGCTCACAAATAAAACGCCAACAATTTCTACCTAAAAAAAAAAACTAATAATTGTTATTTACGGTAGTGAGTTAAATATTACCCACCGGAAAATTTGACCCACGATGCCCGTCTAAGTTAAGTGGGTTAATTTTTAAGTGAGTAATATTACTTTATTCACGAGTTCCTTAAAATATTTTATCCAACACCTGTTTATTTCGCTGAAAATGTATTTTTTTGGACTTTTTCTGTATTTTTAGTAGTTTTTTCAATTGTTTTTTTTTTCTGAAGAAGTGAGTAAAAATAATCTTATCAATGTTCTACTTATTAAGCACAAATTTGGGTTTGTTAATGTTCACATATTATAAAGCCCTGAATGCTTTTGTTTTTCCATTTTGACATTACTTTTTTTTATTGTCAAGTAAATGTCAGTGTACTAATTTTTAATGTTTTTCGTTTTTTTGAAGAAAGTAGATAAAATCGGATAAAATAGTATATGCAATTCGTTTGCGACTGGCTTTTAGCATACTCCAAATATTTTTTCCCTAGCAACGTGAAATATAGGATAACAAAGGAATAAAAAGTCACTTCCCTTATCTAAAATAGCTTAATAGGTGTTGGATAAAGATATATTTATATATCATTTCGATGGCTTTATCTTATATGATTTCAAAGTATGTATTTAGTGTAAAGCTTGCTAAAGTTATTTTTGAAAAGAACAAATGGTGGCAGTTGACTATGTATTAAATTGTCTGAATTTAAAGTTTTGTACTATTTTGTGATATTTTAAGTATTATGTTCAATTTTATATAAAAATAATAAAATTAGCTTTAAATATAAAATAATATTAAATAGTTTAAATTATTTTAAAAATGAATTTTTAAATAAATATATGTTAAACAAAGTTTATATTGTTTATAATAATTATTATTCGATATTAAAAAATCCGTTAATTAATTTATTAAAAATAGATAAATTTAAATTAATTACAAATAAATTTATTCAATAAATTTAGTAACAAATTAATTAAATTAAATAAACTAAAATATAATAATAAATTAACTTTAAACAAAAAGCTAAAACCGACAAGTACTACTTCCTGACAATCTTCAAAATGGCCCTAAAATCATTTTTCGTCCGAGTATCGTACACTACTTTTTATTGTAATAATATTAATAAATTTGTTCAAATGTCAACAGATTCAATATCCATGAATGTCGACTACTTTGCTTTTCTAGTGCGAAATCCTATTTCAAAACATATAATTTTTATTGTATCATTTTTTATCGTTTTTTATTTTTTTTGAAAAATACGCATTCACCAAAACACGCTCGATCTATTCAAGGTTATCAAAAATGTGTAAATTGCAATATCAGATTAAAAATATCATAGTGGGCGTTTGTTTAGTTTCCTCATAGATGGCACTGGGAACGCTTTGTAGCGCGTGTGATACATATCTTGCTGGTATGTACTTCAAAAATTTTATAAAGTGTGAAGTTGGAATTTTGAAAAATTGTCTTCAGTAGGGTCTTGACTGATCCACTGTAGCGAGTGATGAATTTGGGATATGATCTGGTGATTATTATCCGCTTGTTGATTGGCGATGTCGCAACCGCTGATCTTCAATTGTCTGACGCTATTTTAAGACCACTTTTAAATAAAAAAAAAATAAAACGAGTTGTGAGTTACATCAAGTACCTTCGAATATCATAGTAGATAGTATATAAAGAACACTTTGAGCTAGCGCCTTGAAACTTGGTATGCAGATGTATTTTTATATTATCTTGGACACGTTCGTATTTGAGCAGAATTGGATGGGGGGAAGGGCGTAAATTTTTTGTTTTGGTCGTATTTTTTTATTATTTACAATAGAAATATTTAAAAACCACATAAAACCCTAAATAAAACTACACAAAAAATGTTATTATCATTTTTTCCAACGACCCCCTCCCCCCAAAATGTAAAAAATATTGCTGGGCATATCTTTTTTATTATTATTAAGAAAAATTTAAAAACCACTCAACAAGTAAAAGAAAATTATACAAAATATTTTATTACTAATTTTTTCATGCCCCCCACCTCTCCCCAAAATATAATAAATGGTTTCTGGGCATTACTTTTTTATAATTAAATAACAGAGCCTAAAAAAAAAGGCATTGACCTTTCATTTGTTTGAAAAATTAATTACTTAAAAGGGAACCCCTTTGGCTAAAAATTTTATTATCTAAATTTCACTATTTTTGCCATTATTTAAATAACTTTTAAAGGCTTGCTCCTACAGGCTCAAAATGCGGCTACAACATATATAGTTTCAACGGGATTATTGTACAATATTCAACACAAAAAAATCGCTCTCTAATTCTTTATTAGTCAAAAACAAAAAGAAACAAAACTACTTAAAACAAGGACTAGAAAAAACATTGTTTTTTTTTGGTTCTATACGGGATGTCCCAGAAATACTTTATTAGGTAGTCAAAAAGTTAGGAATAGTCATAAAAAAAATCCATATTTTTTTAATTGGATGATTATGAATGAAATACTATAGGCTTGTGTTTCTGAGAAAACAATATACATATATTATTTCTGGAACATATACAATTACAAAACAATATTATAAACTTATAAACGAAAAAAATCAGACTTGGACATAGGACTTAATTAAATTAAATAAATAATCTTAGTTTCTAACAATATATACATTTTTAGACATAAAAATTTATGTTGACTAAGCTGACAAGGTGGCTGTAAAAATATAGCATATTTTATAGAAGTGGGAGCCACTTTTAATTCAAATAAAACATGCTAATTTTTTCCATTTATTTTTCAGACCATATTAAGAAAGATTTTCTTAACATGAGGGTCCGAATAATAAAAGTATTTTTTTAAAAGCCACCCTAGTGTTTGAATATTATATTTTGTACTGATAAAAAGGAATAATCTATGTCTAAATTCTTGTTTTTGTTTTTCTACATTAATTATACAGAAAATTATATATTACATGTAGTCTACAGTATAAAACTGTAGACTGTTTCGGCATTGGCTCATCAGCAACGTATGTTTCTTGAACATATGACGTTCTATTCGGCCGATTGCCACTATTATTTTTTTATAATTATTTATCCAACACTTCTTTATAAAATTGAATCCACGTTTGGACTTAGATATAACGTGTGAAAAACTAAATTTCGTTCTCCACCCTCAAAAAATTAAACAAACATAATTATAAACCGGAAACTATACAAATTAAAGAGGTGGCAGATAAAATTTTGTACATTTTTTTTAAACTTATCGGTAATTTTGAATTACTTTTTCTAGTGACGAATAATACATTTTTTGGTCAAATAATTTGACTCAATTTTTACAGTTTTAAAATTGTGATATCGTAAAAAAATAGTGAAGAAACGATTACTTCTTTTACAGAAAAAAATAAATAGAGAAAAAATGCTAAAAATAATTAAAACAAAAAATAAAATAAAAGAAAAAAGAATAAAAAAATATTTTTTTTATACTAACGCGAGTCTTTCCCACTTTATTAAAATAGGGGAAAGTATTTCTTTATTATGATTGTTTCTTCACTAGTTATATAATATAAGGTACAATCAAGCAGTCTACAATCCAAAATTTTTATTGATTCGTTCAACGAAAAAAAAAAAATGTGATATCTCTTAATTATTTTTTGTTAAAGCTTTTTTAAACTAAAACTACGAAATAAATACTATAAACATGCAAATAAATATAAATTACAAATATAAATACTAAGTACCAATAAATTAAAATGGCAAAAGTTAAAGCTACCAAAATGTCATGTTTGGCTTTTTTATGGAAAAATAATTTATTGTCTTTTAATTTTAATCAAATCATAAATACTTAGATAAGTTTTTGCTTCCTCCAATAATTTATAATTATTGTAGAGATCAATATTTAATACAACAGGAATTTGAAGCCATTTTTGTGTGGTCCACAGTAAAAAATACGTAAACTTGGTAACTCCATTCCCAGAAAAGATATTGACAAGCGGTTTTTTACATCTTTCAAGAAGCTGATTAGATTTTGAGGGTAAACGATTAGGGGGGAGTCGTAATTAATTTAGAGCTAAATGTAAACCGCGCAAAAAATTTTATAAACATTTTTTGGTTTTCTTACATAACTCTTTTAATTATTATCCAATTTAAAGAAACGTTCTTGTACTATTTACCATGGACCTGACAAAATTGTTTCAAACTGTTTTACAATGTTTTTGATTTTAAACCGATAGTGTTTTAAACGAGTTAAATTTTTAGACCTAATAAAGTTCAAACAATGAAAAAGACAAAGCAATTAAAAAATTGTTTTACTAATGTTTTTCTCATTAAAAAGGATTTAAGCACTTCACAGAAGCCTATTATTGTGTTTTAATCAAGTCCCATGACCCCATATGGCACTTGTCTTCATGGGTCATCTTATGCGCCAAATAGTAATGTTTCATAACAAACTGTTTCTGACAAAATTCGCAGGTAAAATTCGTCTGTTTTTCGTGAATTTTTTTATGTTTCAACAAATTATCCCTTCTAGAAAAATTTTTATCGCAAACTGTACATGTGTAGTTTTTCTGGCCTGAATGTAGCGTCATGTGTCTCAAAAGGTGCTCTTTTCGCATGAACGCTTTGTGACAACTTTCGCATCTGTAGGGCCTGTAACCTGTATGCAGTTTCATATGTTGGTACAAATGTTCTCTGCGCTTAAATGATTTTTTACACACATCACAGTCGTGCGTCTTTGTCTCGTTTTTAACTGCGGTAGAAGAAATTATCTCTGGTGGAAAATTTTCGGGACATATGGTCAAAATAGTCGGTGCAAGTTTTTGATCGCTGATTGTAGTAAGATTTTGACTTGTAGGGATATTTTGAACATAGTTTCGATTAAAATTATTGTTATTGTTAGCATTATCAGGCGAATTTTGATTTAAAACGTTTAGGTTTATAGTGCTTGATTCTATATTTGAATGAATAACATTTGAATTACTTATCATTCCATTGGAGTTTACTATATTTATGTTACTTTGGGTAAAAATAGTACTAAAATTATTAAAATTTTGGTTGTTTGAACTTATCTCGCTGGTTGGTATGGTGTTATAGATAACAGTAGGTGTCTTATCTTCTATTTTATATTTTGTAACTGTATTTGGATTTTTTCTAGGTTTTTCATAAGTCTCTTCGTTTTGAGTTAAATCAATTTTGATAATATTATCATCTAAAAAAATAGTCTCTTCTTTTTTCTTCTTTCTTTTTTTTAATTTGTTATTGTTGCTGTTAACCTGGTTTATGACAGAGTCAAAATCTGAATACAGTTGTGATATATTAATAACCTCTCCATTACTATTTACAACTACGTTACTTAATATTTCTTGTTTTAGTGGGTTCGAGTTATTTGTTTGTTTTAAACCTGTTAAGTTAAGAGAGCCTAAATTAAAATTTTGTTGTTGGTTGGCCTGCGCCTGACTTTGTATGATTTTATTTTGGGTTATATCGATGGTTTTTGTGGTTGGTTTGTTTATCACTTGAGGGTTAGTTACGATGGTGGGTAACTGTAAGGTGTAGTACGGTACATTGATATTATCCACATGCTGGTCTATGTGTTTGATTTCAGATGGAAGTGGGACTAGCAAAGGATCCTGAATTTGATTTTCTTGGTTGCTTGTTGTGGAGACTTCAGCTTTTATACTTTGACTGGATTTTGTGTCTTTAATATAAACCTGTTAAAAATATATATTTGCATAAAAATAATGTAATTGTAAATATAAATCATTGAAAATATTAAGTTTACTATATAGTAGTAGTAGTAAATATATTTCTACTAGTTTTTAAATTTTTGAGCACTTTTTTTCCATTTTCTTGAAAAAAAAATAATAATTCATTGCAAAAACTATTATATTATTATAAACAATGTTATTTATTTAAATAGTTTTTTTAATAAAAAAGTTTTTAAATAACAATGTTTTTTAATATTATGCACAATTAAAAAATACATAAAAAAAATATGTAAAAAAAGTGTATAAACCTGGGTAAATTAATTTAAAACCGGTTTTTAAGCTTTCCATTAGAGGCTCATACTTAAAATTCAAAATGCTTTAAGGGAGGAAGGGGTGTAGTGCTTAGCATTACGCGTGGGGAATAAAGATAAAAACTTTGTTTTTTCACACAATTTTTTTTTAAGGTGTATTTAAGTCTCAGCATTTTGAAGCATTATAAATTTTAAGTATTAAAGGAAAATTATGTTATATTTTCAGCCAAATTTTAAGTGTTTTTAAAAGTTATTAGTGCCATATTTTGAGAGATAAAGCTTGTGGTAGGAAAAAATAAAATCCCAGAAAACATTCCCTACTATAGCAAAAATTCCTGACTTTTCCAGGGTTTCCACACCATCTGATTGTGGGTGAACTTGTATGTTCCTTACCTTTCCTGATTTTTTGAAATCCTCAGTCCATCTGAAGTTTCGGAAATAGCTGGATAACATCCCTTCGGAACTGACACATTCTTGCTGAAAAGCATAGCAAGATTCCAGCCCCTCCAAGCATTTCGAGCAAACAACTTTTGGTAAGAAGTCATTCTCATTAACCTAGTGGAAAATAAATTATTAAACCAGCTAAAACAGATACCCATTTTAGATAATTTTAAATTACTTTATCTCAGAAACTAATAATCCTGTGGCAAAAATAACTAGAAAAGTTTTTGGAGCAGATTGGGAGCACTTTTAATAGGTACAAAAATTTTTATCTTACGATCAATAATAAGCAAGTTATCATCAAAAGTAATAGTTTTTGCTTTCTTTACTCGAGTCATTTAACATTATTATCTAAGCCCCTTTATTTTATGTATTATTATTATTACAGACACAGTAAAGGGCAAATCCGATGAGACTTCATATTAACCCCTTGAAACACCACTTTTTTTTCAGAAGAGTGATTAATTTTTCACCAATTCGGAAAAATATAAGTCGTCTGAGTTAACTCAGGTAAGCAGAAAAGAACCAACCTACTGCCAACGACTTAACTTGGTTGAGTGCGTTAGGGGGTTAAAGTTAACGCGGGTAAGCGGAAAAGAGCCAACCTACTGTAGAGTTAACGGGTGAGTGTGTTAAGGGGCTAAACCATTTTCTTAGAGAAAATTTCATTTTAATGTGCCGTTGCATTAATAATTGTTAATCCTATTAGATATTTTATGTTTAAAATAACTTACAGTTAGGGACAAACAAGTCTGAATCTTATTTTGTAGCTGAATTTTCCGGCCGTCATCTTGGAAAATGTGGGTTTTCTCCTTTTGTATGTACGACGCACATAATCTACATAACTCATAGAAACTCACTCGCTTATATCCCGACATTTATATCAAATTTTCAACGAATCATTGAAAATTATTGATAATTATTTACTTTTTGTTGTGTCAAACTGACAGATAACGCCATTTTTTACAGTGACATCTAGTACAAGATTCACGAACAAACGTTAGTGAACTGCTTTACCGACTTTAGTGAAAATAGTAAACTGCATAACCGACAAAGATGTTAGGACGATTGCCACTAGGTGGTGCCACTATCTCTCTTCGTAGTTTAATTGTTAACTGCCAGATGTCGCTTGATAAAATTTTGACATTAAGTTTAGTTTCGGTGAAAAATGAGTAATAAATTGAGTTTTTTATTATGTATTGTGATATTATTAAAATTAATACATTCTAGTAAGTTTATTATTATTTAATGTATAGTTTAAAGGGTTTGTTTATTTAATAATATTACATGATAAACGACTAAGACCAAATAAGGTTATGTTTACCAAGATTAGTCACTAAAATTAATAATATTGAGGCATTAACTGAAAATGGCACGGTTTCACCGCATTTTCTTTCTTGCCAAAATGTGTGGATAATTTTTGATGTTTTATTTGTTTGAATTTTATTTTTATAATAAATTTTCATTTGTGAGGGATGCTTAGCAAAAATAAAGCCCCAAATGAAACTCGGTGGGTACTTGTTTATAATCCTTAACGAATTTTTCGAGGCAAAATCATTTGAAAAGTTTCAAAAAGTTTTTTTACATTTCTTGATGTTTTGTAAGAGGGGCTGTTCAAAAATTATGTCACTGAAATTTACACAATTTTTTACCTCCTTATGTCACTTTTGCTCCTAAGAAACTACATCACCAATACTTTTAATTAAGCCCCCCTCACTCAAATAGTATTAAACACAATTGAAAAGTCTAAGTGCCATTAGCACTTAGATCCTTTTTTTACTCTTCAATTATAGTTAGGACTATAATCTACAGTTACAAACGGTGTAAGTGCCTATGGCACTTAGACTTTTTGCAACTTATACTCCAATTAACAAAAAAAAAGACCTTACTACTTGATACTCCCTCCCCTGTCACTATTTGTCACTCAACCTGTGACACCCTTTCCCCCTCAAGCATTGACATAACTGTTGAACAGCCTCTTATGCAAAAATCTGCTATCACTTGGCCTGTTCTGGAAATTTGTGGTCACAATTACTCTAGAATACTCTGAGCTAAAGACCATAGGTTCCTTATCTAAAGATATCAGCCACGATTTTCGATAAAAATCCGGTGGGGACAAGGGGGTTTAAGAGGGTAAAAAGTATAAAAAATAAAAAAAATATATTTTTTCTATTTCTTGTTTCTAAAATTTTTTGTTTTAGGTTATGGAGATAGAACAAAAGACAAAATGTATATTAACATTAAAGGGGCATATGGGTGTTATCGAAGGATGAATGCAACACATCAGATTGGGTGTTCATGTAAGTAATTTTTGAAAATCCGTTTTTCATTTTTTTGGAAAAAAAGTAGATTTTGTTTTTATGAACTCTAGGAAAAAGTATTATTTTGTTGGCAGCAGTGTCTTTTTTTCAGCTAAATGGAATGGTTCAACTGGGGTGGTACATTTCTGTAGAAATATAAGTGATTTAAATTTTATTTTAAAAACGGGTAACGCAGGTCCCTATATACCCGTTATTCCAGTAGACTTATTTACCATTTCCACACTGAAAAAACTAAAATCCAGTACAATCATATCTGGTCTAGTTTTACATAAATTAAACAAAACCAAACTTTCAAATTTTACCCACGATAAGCAATGTCCAAATGAGAGATATGGAGTACAGGGTACATGTAATAAAAACGAGAGTCCCATTTGGAACCCACATGGTACAGGGATCATGTTCGAGGATATACCATTCCCAATGTTCTTTCTTGAAAATGATGAAGAGGTTTTAAAAATTAAAAAGTGTTTTGATAAATTTAATGATTTTTCGTACGAGAATCAAAGAGAGAGGTCGCTGTGTTCGTTGCAGCTGAAGTCGTTCATGTATGCTGCCACCAACACCATCACCTGCAGAAGGTAAGAAAAGACCCATCTATTATTTTTCCCGAGGAGTCTTGCATTTTCTTTACTTTTCTCGATGTTTTTTAACAAAAAAGATGATTTTCGCAAAAAAAAATCAGAATGTTTGTGTGTTTGTCCGGGAAATTTGTGACCACGATATCTTGAGAAGAACGCTTGGAGCTAAAGGCTTCAAATTTGGACCTGGAGTTGCTTGTCCAAAGTTCTAGACTGAAATTGTTTTTGATAAAAATCGAGGTTGTGTAAGGGGTTTTACAAAAAATATTGAAACATTTTTTTATTGTAGTTTTATATTTTTAGGCGCTCAAACATAATTACAAACATAAATCCAGTGAAGTTTTGTGATCCCTTAGGGGACTATAACATATGGTCGAGTCTGTTTCCCGTGGTCACCGGCCCTAGGAATGAGTCTGTGCCCTTAAAATCCAAATATATCATTGTCTCTGCCAGACTGGACACCACGTCCCTGTTCGAGACCATGGCTGGTGCAGAAAGCCCGGTCACAGGGCTGGTAACCCTTTTGAGCGTTGCCAAATATCTCAAGACTATACTGCCAGAGTACATGAATGAGTACAATGGTGAGTAAATAGATTGTTTTTCATAATTCGTTTATATATATTTTTACGGGTGGAAACACCCGTTATTGAACCGAAAAATCAGAACATTTTGTTTGAATTTTGGGGTTTAAAATGTCATGAAACGTCAAGTAAATGTGAAAAAAGTGGGTGTTAAAAAATGTCAATCTGTAGATTTGTAAACCTTATAACTTTTTAATGGAATGTCAGATTTAAAAAATCGTTCACCAAACGATTAAGGACCTTTGTTATTTGTGTCACATCAAATATGGTTAAAATTGGCATAAGGCAAGGGCAAAAAACGGACAAAAACTGTATTTTTTAGAGATATCCCACTTATTATTTATAGTATAACAAACAATTTTTGCACAGTTAAAAATAATGTTTAATATGTAATAATTTTTATTGTATGACTATTAGTTTCTGAGGCATTTCAATTAATTTTGATAAATCTATAACACAAGGGGTTCATGGGTTATTAAATAACAGTCGAATTTTGGGAACCCCTTTTGAAGGGGTGTAGCTCCCTTAGGAGTCGTTCATGGCAATATTTTAATATGAACTTTTTTTCTTATTTTAATCCCTAGAACACCCTATAACATATTGAAACGTACTGAAACACATAGAGACGATTCCAAAAACGTATTAAAAAGTAATTTTTAAATCGTATTTGGAATCGTCTGAAAATGTTTTAATACGTTTCAATACGACATTTTTTATAGGGCATCCTTTAACATTTCCCTTTCCTCGCGAAACACCTTGCATAAAAGTTTTTATTTTTAAGGTACAAATGTTTTGTTCATCTTATTTAATGGAGAAACATACGACTACATAGGCTCGTCGCGCATGCTATACGACATGGAAAACGGCAATTTTCCAGTGAAAACTTCAGACGGAAAGAACGACTTTTTGCCCGTCATCCGACCAGAAAATATTAGCTTGTTCATTGAGTTGAGTCAATTAAAAAATGTGGATACTTTGTATGCTCATTTTTTCAAGTCCAATGATAAGGTAAAAAACTTTGATGCCATCAAAACGACACTTATCTTTAAATTTTGTATGTATGATACAAATACAGAAATCTAAAAAAAAGGATTTTGTCTTTATCTGTTAAACTGTCAAATTTTATTTAAAAAAGCAATAACTTCTTATAAACTTTATATATTTTGATGAAACTTTGTACAAATATTCTAAACTATTGGTAGAAAAGTTGGTAGATGATGCCTATTAAAAATAAAAAAAAATCTACATGTCATTAATCTGTCAAACTAAAAAAATTTCTGTTAATAAATATTATTATTATGAGTAACTAGTTATTAAATACAACTTGTTCTGTTATTTGTTTTACAGGAATAACTTGTACCAGTTGTTAGTAACTAAAATTGCAAAATATACAAATATACAAAACTATCCAGAATTATAAAATTTATTTATTTAATATGGTAACGAATCTTCAGTGCAGTTTATGGGTATATAAATCTAGGGACACTAAATAAAATGACATTAAACAGGAAGTTTAATGTCACTTTATTTAGGGTCCCTGAAGAAGCCTGTGAAAAATGAACCTGCTATTTTTCTCTCAAACTATGAAAAATTTTATGGACCTTGCTGAGCAACTATTGTTTTATGTCTTATTTTTTTAGATCGAAAAAATTCTATCAAAACTCAAAACTTCGTCCGAGGGTACTGGTTTACACATAAAAACTCTACAGGGTAGTCTGCCACCGAGTTCTCTCCACACCTTCGTCAAAAAAGACCCGAATTTTCCGGGATTGGTAATTGCCGATCACGAAAAATATTATGTCAATAATTTCTACAACTCGATCTACGATAACGCGAGCAACATTGATTTTGTTTATAATAATATCAGTGATGCCCAAACGAGGGATAGTATTGGGCTGGACACGGTTCAACAACATGTGGCCTATGTGGCTGAAATTGTGTCAAAAGCTGTTTTCGAGGAGGTCACCGGTGAAAAATATACAGGGCCCGAAAATGTTGACGTTGGATTGGTAAGTCACTCATTTTACTGAAGAGTCACATAAAAATAGTTATTTTTGTATCAGGAAAATGACTGATTTCTGCTTGATCGTGGAATTTGTTGATCGAGGCGTCCAGCCGGTTTTTTTTTAATTAACAGTTTTAACGCGCTAAATTTTCATGTTCAACGATCTATTTTTAGTCCTGTAAATTAAAAAATTGAGTATTCTTTACAAAAAAACTAACTTTTTTAAGACTTTTTTTAGGTAGATGAGTTATTTCACTGTTACTTGGAGAATCCTAACTGCAGAGTCCATAAGGCTGTTAACATGTTGGTAAGCAAATTATAAACAAAATTTATTGCTAGTAATTAAAAAAAAATACGCCTGTCTGCCTCTCTGTAAAATCAATACCTGTAATACCTACCCAAATATTTTACTAATTAAAAATGTAAATTGCTAATTTAATTAAAGATTAAGTATAATATATAATTATACACACTGTAAATATTACAGAACTTTGGGCCCCAGCGGGATATATTAGCATAGAAATAACTTCATAATTATATTTTTGGTGAATGCGCAATTTCCCCCCCCCCTTGAAATGAAATAAATCCTCCCCTAATATTATGTAAAATCTGTAAGAAATTATAAAGTTATATGATTTTGTGTGTGAGACCTACCCTATTTATTCCGTAAAATTTGTATTTTACAGAGTTTTACATTGGTAAAAATATTAATATATTTTTGTTTTATTTTTTTAGAAACTCCCCAAAACTCCCCTGAGTTTGTATGTGGGGGTAGACGTAAGTGCCAACCTAATCACTAATCTGATAGCCCTAACTTTAGGTTGGTTAACTGCAGATATAGTAGGAGACTCTAATATCAACTGTACTTCACAGCCAAGGAACTATGTACGTACGATAGGGGGAGGTGGTGTAAGTATAGACTGGCTTGGTTAACTGGGATCACATCAAAGTTATTTTTAGAATTAAGCTAAGTAGTACTAGGTTTTGACTATATATTTGGGAAATAATTCAGATTTTAGTTTGATGGGTCTTTAATTACCCCAGTCTACACTTACCCCACCTCCCCCTATATTTTATTTTTTATATTTTTTTATGGTTAAAATTTTAATCTGTGTCAGTTTTTTTTTAACACGATAAATCAAGAACAAAATATTCTATCAGTGTAAAATTATTAGCCACAATCAATTTACATGAGAGTAAGAAAAAAAAAATCCTTTAAAAACAAAAAAGCTATAGTTGGTGCAATTGTTCAAAAAATTATAACAAAATATAAAGGAAAGGTCTTATAAACAGAATACACCACTTTAATTAGAAATATTCATGATAATTTTGGAAAAAATCCATTCATAAACCAAAAAATTTGTCTTTATCGCTTGTTTATAATAATGAGGACCTTTTCAAAAAAACTCTTCTAATTTTTTTTAATAAATAGCATGTCACACTTAATTTGATGCCCTTTGAGCTAAGTTATTTTAATTAAAAATTTAATTTAATTATTTCGTCTCTCAACGCTTCAAATTTAAAGTGTGTGACACCTTTTTAAATAAAATTAATGTATTTTTTAAGTATAGACCCAAAAAAAATACTTAAGGTCCCCACCTAAATGTTATTTTATAATTTTTAGGCGTATACGTTCCACAATTATTCGAAAAGCATCTATGATCTCAATTCAACCAAATGTTACAGAGTAACTTGTAATCAGACTGAAGCCATAAGTCCAGCATTTTTAATCGAAGGTAAGTTTCATTATAAATAATTTGGACCTTTTCCAAAATGATCAAAATTTGCGTTACATAATACTTTAACGTTCCCTTACAGTATAATACGAAATTTGTATTTAATGTATTATGTAGTTACAATTAAATACAAAAAAAAAACAGAGAAGAAAACTTTTAATATCGCCAATAAAAGAAAAAAAGTCATGGTACATTTGAACTACCGCAAATGTAACATAGTAACATAGAGGCAAGGCCAAATGAAGTGTGTAACATTTACGAATGTTACACACTTAAAAAAAAAAAAAAAACATAGTCCCCTTTATCTCCTAACGCCTTCATATAAGGAGCAGGTGTATTTTTTGGTACTCAGGTTTTTGGAGCCTCGGTTTGTTCTTATTTATTGTCATTTGCATTTTGTTTCAAAGCGTTTTTGTAAAAAGTGCTAAAAACTACAAGTGGTAAATGATAAAATAGATAGATAGTTTTATTTTTCGAAGAATTAGGTGATGCAATAAGGAACTCCCATTTCAAATTTGAAGTGATAATATTTATTTGTTAAAAAGCAAATAAACGTGGACCCATAAACTAGTAGTTCTGGGTACTTGGGGTCCACGTTTATTTGCCACAACTTTTTAACAAATAAAGTTTATTGCTTCAAAATTTGGAATGAGAGTACCTTATTATATTAGCTAATTTTTTGCAAAAGCATATTTTACATTAAATAATTTACAAGTTATATAGTTTTTGACATTTTTAGTACTTTTAATAAAAATCTATATTTTTTTAGATTATGACTGGTCGTCTGGAAAATACAGCTCATGGTCGGAATCAACATGGAACGAAATAACCATGAAGGTGTTCTTAAAACCGTCCCCTGCCCATCAGACTGCCACCATAACGATTGGAGCTATGGTCATGATTCTTTCCTTTGTTGTGGTTTATTTCTTTAAATCTTCGTCTCACATTTTATTTTCTCCGGTTTCTGAACAAGCGCCCCCTACACAGTGTTAATTAATCATAGATTATAAATATTCCATTAATCTTTTTTTCAATCAATGTAAGAGTGATATTTGTAGACAGAACTGTTTGGGCTACTGGCCCTCGTCAGTACCAAGAGTTAACTCTGTATGCTGATTGAGGAAACATTTTCAGACTTTATTCACTTAAAAAGTAAAGTCATAAGATTGATGTATATTTGTGTGCCATCTGTTTCTAGATGTAGACAATTAAACTTTCTTCTCGTAATCTGTCTACGATGATTGAAAAATTGATCAATGGAGTATTATTTAATAATTTTATAATTTTGTTAAATAAAATTAAAAAATCCTGTCCTCATAATTAATCATGGGTTAAATCTTATGAATTTTGCTGGTTAAACTTTTTGGGTAGCTTTTTTTGCAAAAGTTTTGCTTAGAAAATGTTTTTTACTTAATAATTTAAGTTTAAAGTTCGAGATAAGTCGATAACTTGAACCACTATAAAAGACTGTATTAGCATTTTTATAGGGCTTAAAAAGAGCTTTCATTTGAAATATAATTTTTTGATATTGGTTTATAAATGAGTTATGCAAAAAACATTTTACTGCTTTAAACGCTAATATCTCGAAAACAATGTAAAAGTTGTTTATAACATTTTTTATCTCAAAATCTAATCAGCTCTTTGAAATATGCTAAGAAACAATATGCAAAAAACCGCTTGTCGATATCTTTTTTAGAAATGGAGTTATCGAGACAGACAGACAGACGCAAAAAAAAATTCACCCATGTAATAAACAAACTTTTTAAATTAAATTAAATTAAAAATTACAAATTGTAACTTTACCTAGTCTCGGATTAATTGCTCTTAAATTTTGTCAAAAGCCAAGTTCAGTTTAAAAAAAAAAAGATTTAAAAAAAAAACTTGAATTAAATTGTGTGAGGTAATCTATATTAGTGATATAATTAGTATATATTACAGAACTAATGTAGAAACAGTAACATTTAAAAACGAGTGTGGGATGCAGTCAATAGCTGCAATCACTCGATTTTTAAAATACTAGCTTTTCTACACGAGTTAAGTTTACTATTTTTTCTATGACCATTAAAAAATTATAAAAATAAATTAAGGGAATGTTCAAGTGTTATGTAACGCAAATTGTACCAAAATTCATACACTTCATTCCCGCGTTATTAAAGGCTATAGAGATTTTATATTTTGGCTACACCCCCTATTTGCGGGGGTAGCCAAAACATCTACAGCCTTTAATAACGCGAGAAATGGGGTGTGAAGTGTATGAATTTTGGTACAATTTGCGTTACATAACACTTGAATGTTCCCTAATGACATTTTAAACATTTGTAAATGTCACTTAATTTTTTTTCTAAAATAAACACTCACTCCTAACATAAAAAGTTATGTCTTATAACCTAAAATATAAAAAAATCGCATTGATGGTCGTAAAAAAATAATTATTAATTTATTCCAAAAAAACCTATTATAATTATAAAGACTTCATTGGGTCTGTTAATTTAAAAATTTGGTTAATAAAAGTATTTTATTCACAATCATACAGTGAATTTTGCTTTTTATGTATTAAAAGTTGAAAAGTAAATAATTATTATATATTTTTTAACTAGTTAGAAAAGTTATGTTTTCTAACTAAGTACAGTAAAGAGCTCTTTTCTAACCTGTTTTGTCTTTATATTTTACCTCATAGATGACGCGCCATGATTGTCATTATGAGAGCAACATAAAAATTTGTTTAAATGAAATTATTTTGATGATATTTTGTGTTTTATATGATTGTGAATAAAATACTGTTCTAACCTTGTAAGAAAATGACATTTACAACTCTGCCTCAGCCTCGAGTTGGAAATGTTTCATTTTAGAAATATACTATTTTTTACTACTAGCTTAATTTATTTTTTATTTTTGACTTCATCAATTATTATTTATTTCTGTTAGTTTATGTCATTATTTTAATGTCAAAATTTGACTTATATGTCAAAGTTAAAGGTTTGCTTTTATTATTTTGAACTTGAAAGCTAGTAGTAAAAAATTATTCCAGCTGGCTATTTAAACGTCCGAGGTAACATAACCTAACTCTAATTTTAGCTTGTTTTTTTCGCCTGTTTGATATTTTTGATGCTGATGGGGGGAGCATAGCCTCTCTCTCTCTCTCTCTTCTTAAACAGGGAGAATACAATTCTGATAAAAAATATACCTTAAAAGCTTTAAAAACCCTAAAAATCAGCCAATAAGAAAGAATACAGGACGTGCACTTAGCTTCGTGTACGTCGGACGTACAAATAGCCTGTTCCAAAATAATTAATAAACCACGGTTATAAAGACGATATAAATGATTGTTTATTATTTTTTAAGTAAAAATCATTCCTAATTTATTAAAATTTCTAATATAATATAAATATTCGAAATTTTTTAATTGCTATTTTTTACTTTATATTTTTTCTTATATAATTAATGACTGATTTAATTGTTAAAAATATTAAATAAGTGAATATTTGTGTAAATATTATTTTAAATTACCATTATTTTGGAATTGCGCCTCTCCCCTGGGCCATGGCGACATAAGAGAACTTTGTAAGGCGCTGTCGCAGGCTTGCATAACCATAAACATAAGGTTTTGTGCATGCGCACAAGACAAATGACGGCACATCAAGCCAATCACGGCATCGTATATTATTTATAAAAAAAATTAAATATAAAAAAAATCAAAAAATGGTTAGTTATGCGAGTCTCTAGATTGAGCTTAACGCGAAAGTGGCACTTTTAGACAGCACTTATCATCAGCCAGCAACACCCAGTGCAGTTCAGTTGTTTTGTCGCACTTGGGGTCGTTGGCTTGCGATTCGTCGAAATAAAATGTCGTATGTACTGCCGCTGGAGACCCTAGAAAATAGTATTAAAAAATGTATGATAACAAAAATATATTTAATTTAAAAAATATTGAAAATAAATTATTTTAAAAAAAAATAAATCAAATTATTTGAACTTCTTACCCCCAAGGGTAAGTATCTTCAGAGATGGGGATGACAAAATTTTGTTCTAAATTTATTGAGCGCTTCAGTTGTGCTCTATCTCTAAAAATAAAAAAGTTTTATACGATATCTCGAAGACTATAAAAGATAGATCAATGCCGTTTTTATTTTTGGATACAGAATGTGTTCTTTGGTAAAAGTCCCCAATTTGAATACTCTATCTTCAAGCGAAAAGAAGTTATTCACAAAAAACAACAAACATCAATTTTCCAATTGGCAATTTTTGCATATTATTGTTCTTCAACTCGCAATTTTTGCATATTTTTGTCTTCCAAGTCAAAATTTTTGCATGTTTGTATTTAATCAAAAAACGCAATAACAAAAACTAAAGGAGATATCGACATACTGCTTAAGGATTTGGATTCAGCAGCTCAATGTTAGTTTGGGTGCAACGAATCAGCCCAAAAAAAAACCGAGTCTAAATTTTCAGTTTTTAAAATTCAATAACTCCAAAACTAAAGGAGCTATATACATTCTACTTGAAGATTTGGATTCAGCAGCTCAATATTAGTCCATGTGCAAAGTTTCAGCCGAAATAATTTTTGAAATCGGCTGAAAAATATAACCTTGAATATTTTTTGGCATAACATTTTTTTTTCGAATTCGGGGTTTTTACCCATGTATTTGGATTTAGTTTTTCATTCTCTATCGATTGTGTGCCTCAGTTGCGCTTTATCTCCAAAAATAAAAAAGTCCGATACGATAACTCGAAACAAACCAATAATTTCTTAAGTTACTGAAGTGCCCTTTCATCTTACCAGATCAAGTTCTTATTTATTTTTTTGCAGGTTAAAACACCAGGAGAAAATGGCCTTCATGATTTTCCTTTCAGTTAAACAAGAAAGAGTAGTAACCGGGTTAGACACCGTTACCCACAAAAATTTGGTCTCGAGTGGAAAGCTGACAACGTTGCAGAAAATGTTTCTTCGTCATCAGCGCCTTCGCGGTTCTTTTTCGTGTTTCCCAGAGTGCACTGCAGAGCGTCTCCTCAACTTCTGGTTTAAAATGGGTTTTATTTGCGATTTTATTATTCTGGTAAGCATTATTTTCGATATTTATACTTAATAAACAGTTAGAACCTGTTTTTACTTATTGGGATATGTTTTTTCGTCTAAATTTTATGTTGCTTTACTGACGCTATCTGTTTGCTATATATTGTTTTTTTACGATATAAATGGAAAATATGCACGTTTTAATTTGATAAAAAAATGTAATTAAACAATAATATATCCTTTTTGTTGTTAAGGTTACATAAGATTTGAGTTTTTACGATTTTTGTCGAGTTTTGGAGGGAAAATTCTATCCTTCAATGCGCTTGTGCAGTTTGGTCTTATCTCTTTTTGTTTTCGTGTTGATGTTGGTTCATAAACTTAATTTAATTTTTTGGCTTTACAATACAAGTGAGGTAGTGAGGCAACATAGTGCATTTCAAATCACTGAGACCAATGAGATCTATTGTGAATCCCCTTTATAATTTAGTCCAAACTTTAAGCTTCCAAAGAAGCTCAAGAGTTTTTTGGGGGCTACTTGGGATATATCTGCAGGTCTTGGGTATACCTGTTCAAAATATTGTAGCCTTTTGCAAACAATGGCTTCGCAGAAGCATATAATGTGTTCGGCAGTTGCTGGTGCTTCTGAGCATACACAGCAGGTGTCGATTTGAGACTTGCCCATTTTTTAAGATGATATTTTAAAGGACAGTGTCCGGTTAACAGCCCTGTATAGATTTTTAGTTCTGGCTTGCTGAGATTGAGTATCTTGTTCAGGTTCATATTTTATCAATTTTGGCTTTAAATTACTATTTTAAATCAAAAATTTTGATATATATATGCACTGTTGTTATTGTAATTTCATAATATGTACAGAAATTGTTTATTAATTGTTTTTATTAATCGTATCAATTTTTTGCCCATAACCAATTGGTTAACAGACTAAAATAATTTTTTAATTGACCCCCTAATATTCCCAAAGCTTAAAAAACTTTTTTAAATGTTTAATTTACTTTGAATTTTTTTTTCTGTTTTTGAAAAACTTATATAAACTGTAATGTATTCTTTTTTTTTATCAACAGTATTTTTATTACAGAATCCTCATCAATGGTTTGGACTTTAAAATGTCCCAATCAAAATGGGGTGCCTAGCTCATTTGCCTTATGGAAAAAACTACTTCAATGAATATTTCTTTTAGTATCAAGATGACTTTTGTCATATGGAAAAAGGGACCACCAACACTCATTATGAAAATCCTTGGATCAAGATGACTTCCATCTAGGTTGGATTTTGAAATTAGGGTAAGTCAGTAATTTTATTAAGTAAACCCTGGTTATGCGAAAAATCTTCCTGTTTGTCTGAAAAATTTGTGACCACGATAAGAATGCTTTGAGCCAAAGACTTTAAATGTGTACCTTATCGAAATTTCTTGGCTTTGATTGTTTTTGGTTAATATTGAGGTGGGGTAAAGGGGTTAAAGAGAGGGTTAAAGTTTTACTTTTTATGATAGATTTCTTAGTATATATTATAAAATAAAATAGCTTTTTAGAAAAAATTATTTATTGTTTTGTAATTTTCCTTCTATGAAAAAGGAACTTTAATTTTTTTTTAAATAATGAAACTTTATTGTATACAAAATGAAATCAAAGTAATAAATAAGGCTTGTTTTAATTTTCAGGTAAAACAAAAAGTAACAACAAAAAATCTCGCTAAAAGACATCAGAAGTACACCAAGAAGAAACTATGGACATCAGGGAACCAGTCAATATGTCCAACTGAGCTTTTTCATCATGGAAAATAAGAAAATCTATGAAATTATGGAAGCAGTGTATTTATTTTTCTGTGGAACTTTTTATCTTAAGATTAGTTAGTTTAAAAAGACCATATAAAAACTAAAACTACAAATACTACTACAAAACTACAAGATTTCTTCATCAGATAATTGGTTAACTTAAGGTGAGGTTATAGAGTTAGCACAATATCAAACTCATTAAAACTGAATATTGCTTTACATTGGACTTTAGTTGTCAAGATCTAATTTTCAATTAAACTTCCACATTTTTTTTCTGATTTTTTTAACCCAGCCTTTTCCTATCTTCTTTCTTCTCTTCAATTACACCCACGTTTCTTTTTCAGGTTCAAATTTCAAGTTGTTCCTACCATTTGCCACTCTGCTACCTCTCCTTCTCGGTTCCTAAATTCATTTTCACTTAAATTCTTCTGTATTTCAATATTCAACATGTTTTTACGAGTTTGGTATCCGTGGTAACTGTATAAACTCACTAAAAGGTAAAATTAAAATGCGATATTTGTAGGCAAATTTTGAACTTATTTGGGTGTAGTACTGGAGTTTTTCGGTTTGTTGTCAAAGGATGATTTTGCAGCAAGTGCATTTGCGCCCTTCATTTTTGGTGACCGCTGGTTCGCTATTGGAGTGATCCTTTATAAAGATCGGGGTTTTTGGTCTTTCTGTAAAGGGGCCTTTGATGGAATTCTCGAGATTTAACATTAAAGTATGTCCATGGGTTAATAGCAATGGGTTAGGTTTGTGTGCAATGAATGTATTTAAGTGGCTCGATTCCCAATACTCCCGGGTAGCACTCATATTTTATTACAAGGGGTGGGGCCAATCAGGCAGTACTCACTGATTGACCTTGCCCTTATAAATATATTTGTTCTGCCTGGCAAAAAATCGACATTTGATGTCTTTTGTTGGGTGCTGTGTAAGAGACTCTCCATCTGTGAGTTTCAGATCTTGAGTTCCTGGCAGCGCAGTAGCGTGTTGGATTCATTGACGGGTCAAACTAACCTTTTGGAAAGTGTCGTATATCCTTCCGGATTAGGATTTTATGGCATTAGCCCACGAACGTACGTGGTGTGACGTCCATGAGAATGAGTCATTATTTTGGTAACTGTGGAAAGTTATCACCATAATTCTTAGATCGTGGCGTACTTTTTTGTGTGAAGGTACTATACCAACCGTTCCATCCCCTATAAAATTATGGTTAATATTTGAAAACCCTTCCACCGTTTTTTGATATTACCAATAATTTTTATGGGGGATGAAACTCGAACTCACTACGCAAAACCGGAGAGTTTCGTTTGTTATCAAAGAGGATTTTTGTCGTAAGACATTGACCCTTGGAGAAACACTCGCGATTTAGTTTCGAAATACATCCGTGGGTTTAAATGGGTTAATTGAAAGCTGTTCTGAGGCGTCAAACTCTCTGCATCAATTTGGCGCAAGCCGGTGGCTGAGATGCATATCCGACGGGCCCTCAGAATCGACAAGAATTAACAAATTCAGGGTTTGTGTCACAAATTCGGCGTGACGGTTTTTGCTGGCATCGTGTCCACTCATGAAACTTGAGATTTGTTTGGTGACTTTGGTAAAGTCATTAAATCAATCGCAGGTTGTGCTGTATTTTGGAACGTTCCTTTTTTGCAGACTGATGCATCTGTATAAGTAATGGCTAATATTTCAAAGTGTACCAACACTTTAATGTTGGCGTTACTGTTATGGTTGTATCCGTAAGGCCCTGGCTTTGGACGTAACGATAACGTTGTGCTTACTCTTTATATTCCCGAACTTGGTGATTTTTGGGAGGCTCCCAAGTCCCGGTTTCCCGAATTCTTACCGTGCTCGTTTATATTTTGAGTATTTCCAAAGTTGGTGGAGGTGATAATATCAGGATCCTGTCATGCAGGGGGTCCTTGGGTGGCAGGAGAATGCTATTCCACCTTAGTTAATATGTTACCAATTTATTTCTACAGGCTGAATTGGTATTGCCTAGTCAGACTGCAGCCTGATGTTTGGTGATCACCAAGTCAGCATGTGAAAATAAATTGGTTACGTATTTACAAATAAGTTCAAAATTTGTTTGCAAATGTTTTAAATTTTACTTTTTTTGTTAGAGTCGTTTGGATTTTACTGCAACATACATGGTCTCAAATTCACGTTTTGATATTTTCAATGGAGTTCCTATAAAATAACTGTGAAAGAAAATTGTTGGTGGCATATCGGAAAAAATATAAAATTAGAAAAAATCGAATCTCTGTCTAAATTCGAACCAAAATTACTTATTTACTAGTAACGGAAAATTTGATTGCATGTAAATGTATTAGAAAACTAAAATTTTTGTGAATAATACAAATTTTGTTAATTGTTGTATTTCGTATATTTTAAATAGTTTATACTAAAGTTTATTATTACTTCCATCAAACCAGTAAAATACTTTACAATGAAAACTCTGTAATTGTTACTATTATTATTATTATTATTATCAAATAACACACAACTATTGCTTTATGTATTTTGTAATTAAATAAAAATTTGAAATTTGTTAAATATGTTTTATTTTATCGTCCGAAATATGGATGCAAAATATAGATCTCTAGTTTTTGAGTTAAAATTGTTGAAAATTTCGAGATAAAATCATGTATGAAATAAAATAAACAAAATTTATTATTTTTTTTTTAAATTTCATCAGTAAGTAACTTGAAAACTACAGAAGCTATCGATAATCTGCTTGAATATTGGCATTCAGCAGCTAAATATTAGGCTAGATGCAAAGTTGCTCTAAAAATAAAAAAAAAACTATCTCGAAACGCCTATTTCAATTTTAGATTCAGAAAGAAAACATCAACTTCCAACTGGCAATTTTTACATATTTATGTCTTCCAAGTCGACATTTTTGCATGTTTGTATTTTTAATCAAAAAACGCAATAACTAAAAAGCTAAAGGAGATATCGACATTCTCCTCGAAGATTTGGATTCAGCAGCTCAATGTTAGTTTGGGTGCAACGTATCAGCCCAAAAAAATTTTTCGAGACTAAATTTTCAATTTTTAAAATTCAATAACTCCGAAACTAAAGGAGCTATCGACATTCTGCTTGCAGATTTGGATTCAGCAGCTCAATGTTAGTCTACGTGCAAAGTTTCAGCCCAAAATAATTTTCGAAATCGGCTGAAAAAAACGCAAGGGGTTAACCTTGTATTTATTTTGGCCCAAAAATTTTTTTTTTGAATTCGGGGTTTTGACCCATGTATTTGGATTTAGTTTTTTATTCTCTATCGATTGAGCGCCTCAGTTGCGCTCTATTTCAAAAAATAAAAAAGTTCGATACGATATCTCGAAGACTATAAAAGATGGAGCGATGCCGTTTTTATTTTTGGATTCAGAATGTGTTCTTTAGTGAAAGCCCCAAATTTGAATACTCTATCTCCAAGCGGAAAGGAGTTATTCACAAAAAACAAACATGATTTTTCCAACTCGCAATTTTTGCATATTTGTGTTTTCCAAATCGACATTTTTGCAGATCGTATTTTTCAACTAAAAAACGCAATAACTCGAAAACTAAAGGAGCTATCGACATTCTGCTTACAGATTTGGATTCAGCAGCTCAATGTTAGTCTACGTGCAAAGTTTCAGCCCAAAATAATTTTCGAAATCGGCTGAAAAAAACGCAAGGGGTTAACCTTGTATTTATTTTGGCCCAAAAAATTTTTTTTGAATTCGGGGTTTTGACCCATGTATTTGGATTTAGTTTTTCATTCTCTATCGATTGAGCGCCTCAGTTGCGCTCTATCTCAAAAAATAAAAAAGTTCGATACGATATCTCGAAGACTATAAAAGATGGAGCTATGCCGTTTTTATTTTTGGATTCAGAATGTGTTCTTTAGTAAAAGCCCCATATTTGAATACTCTATCTCCAAGCGGAAAGGAGTTATTCACAAAAAACAAACATGATTTTTCCAACTCGCAATTTTTGCATATTTGTGTTTTCCAAATCGACATTTTTGCAGTTCGTATTTTTCAACTAAAAAACGCAATAACTCGAAAACTAAAGGAGCTATCGACATTCTGCTTACAGATTTGGATTCAGCAGCTCAATGTTAGTCTACGTGCAAAGTTTCAGCCCAAAATAATTTTCGAAATCGGCTGAAAAAAACGCAAGGGGTTAACCTTGTATTTATTTTGGCCCAAAAAATTTTTTTTGAATTCGGGGTTTTGACCCATGTATTTGGATTTAGTTTTTCATTCTCTATCGATTGAGCGCCTCAGTTGCGCTCTATCTCAAAAAATAAAAAAGTTCGATACGATATCTCGAAGACTATAAAAGATGGAGCTATGCCGTTTTTATTTTTGGATTCAGAATGTGTTCTTTAGTAAAAGCCCCATATTTGAATACTCTATCTCCAAGCGGAAAGGAGTTATTCACAAAAAACAAACATGATTTTTCCAACTCGCAATTTTTGCATATTTGTGTTTTCCAAATCGACATTTTTGCAGTTCGTATTTTTCAACTAAAAAATGCAATAACTCAAAAACTAAAGGAGCTATCGACATTCTGCTTGCAGATTTGGATTCAGCAGCTCAATGTTAGTCTACGTGCAAAGTTTCAGCCCAAAATAATTTTCGAAATCGGCTGAAAAAAACGCAAGGTTGTATTTATTTTGGCCCAAAAATTTTTTTTTCGAATTCTGGGTTTTGACCCATGTATTTGGATTTAGTTTTTCATTCTCTATCGATTGAGCGCCTCAGTTGCGCTCTATCTCAAAAAATAAAAAAGTTCTATACGATATCTCGAAGACTATAAAAGATGGAGCGATGCCGTTTTTATTTTTGGATTTAGAATGTGTTCTTTAGTAAAAGCCCCAAATTTGAATACTCTATCTCCAAGCGGAAAGAAGTTATTCACAAAAAACAAACATCAATTTTCCAACTGGCAGTTTTTGCATATTATTGTTCCTCAACTCGCAATTTTTACATATTTTTGTCTTCCAAGTCGACATTTTTGCATGTTTGTATTTTTAATCAAAAAACGCAATAACTAAAAAACTAAAGGAGATATCGACATTCTGCTCGAAGATTTGGATTCAGCAGCTCAATGTTAGTTTGGGTGCAACGTATCATCCCAAAAAAAATTTTCGAGACTAAATTTTCAATTTTTAAAATTCAATAACTCCGAAACTAAAGGAGCTATCGACATTCTGCTTGCAGATTTGGATTCAGCAGCTCAATGTTAGTCTACGTGCAAAGTTTCAGCCCAAAATAATTTTCGAAATCGGCTGAAAAAAACGCAAGGGGTTAACCTTGTATTTATTTTGGCCCAAAAATTTTTTTTTCGAATTCTGGGTTTTGACCCATGTATTTGGATTTAGTTTTTCATTCTCTATCGATTGAGCCCCTCAGTTGCGCTCTATCTCAAAAAATAAAAAAGTTCGATACGATATCTCGAAGACTATAAAAGATGGAGCGATGCCGTTTTTATTTTTGGATTCAGAATGTGTTCTTTAGTGAAAGCCCCAAATTTGAATACTCTATCTCCAAGCGGAAAGGAGTTATTCACAAAAAACAAACATGATTTTTCCAACTCGCAATTTTTGCATATTTGTGTTTTCCAAATCGACATTTTTGCAGTTCGTATTTTTCAACTAAAAAATGCAATAACTCAAAAACTAAAGGAGCTATCGACATTCTGCTTGCAGATTTGGATTCAGCAGCTCAATGTTAGTCTACGTGCAAAGTTTCAACCCAAAATAATTTTCGAAATCGGCTGAAAAAAACGCAAGGGGTTAACCTTGTATTTATTTTGGCCCAAAAATTTTTTTTTGAATTCGGGGTTTTGACCCATGTATTTGGATTTAGTTTTTCATTCTCTATCGATTGAGCCCCTCAGTTGCGCTCTATCTCAAAAAATAAAAAAGTTCGATACGATATCTCGAAGACTATAAAAGATGGAGCGATGCCGTTTTTATTTTTGGATTCAGAATGTGTTCTTTAGTGAAAGCCCCAAATTTGAATACTCTATCTCCAAGCGGAAAGGAGTTATTCACAAAAAACAAACATGATTTTTCCAACTCGCAATTTTTGCATATTTGTGTTTTCCAAATCGACATTTTTGCAGATCGTATTTTTCAACTAAAAAACGCAATAACTCGAAAACTAAAGGAGCTATCGACATTCTGCTTACAGATTTGGATTCAGCAGCTCAATGTTAGTCTACGTGCAAAGTTTCAGCCCAAAATAATTTTCGAAATCGGCTGAAAAAAACGCAAGGGGTTAACCTTGTATTTATTTTGGCCCAAAAAATTTTTTTTGAATTCGGGGTTTTGACCCATGTATTTGGATTTAGTTTTTCATTCTCTATCGATTGAGCGCCTCAGTTGCGCTCTATCTCAAAAAATAAAAAAGTTCGATACGATATCTCGAAGACTATAAAAGATGGAGCTATGCCGTTTTTATTTTTGGATTCAGAATGTGTTCTTTAGTAAAAGCCCCATATTTGAATACTCTATCTCCAAGCGGAAAGGAGTTATTCACAAAAAACAAACATGATTTTTCCAACTCGCAATTTTTGCATATTTGTGTTTTCCAAATCGACATTTTTGCAGTTCGTATTTTTCAACTAAAAAATGCAATAACTCAAAAACTAAAGGAGCTATCGACATTCTGCTTGCAGATTTGGATTCAGCAGCTCAATGTTAGTCTACGTGCAAAGTTTCAGCCCAAAATAATTTTCGAAATCGGCTGAAAAAAACGCAAGGTTGTATTTATTTTGGCCCAAAAATTTTTTTTTCGAATTCTGGGTTTTGACCCATGTATTTGGATTTAGTTTTTCATTCTCTATCGATTGAGCGCCTCAGTTGCGCTCTATCTCAAAAAATAAAAAAGTTCTATACGATATCTCGAAGACTATAAAAGATGGAGCGATGCCGTTTTTATTTTTGGATTTAGAATGTGTTCTTTAGTAAAAGCCCCAAATTTGAATACTCTATCTCCAAGCGGAAAGAAGTTATTCACAAAAAACAAACATCAATTTTCCAACTGGCAGTTTTTGCATATTATTGTTCCTCAACTCGCAATTTTTACATATTTTTGTCTTCCCAGTCGACATTTTTGCATGTTTGTATTTTTAATCAAAAAACGCAATAACTAAAAAACTAAAGGAGATATCGACATTCTGCTCGAAGATTTGGATTCAGCAGCTCAATGTTAGTTTGGGTGCAACGTATCATCCCAAAAAAAATTTTCGAGACTAAATTTTCAATTTTTAAAATTCAATAACTCCGAAACTAAAGGAGCTATCGACATTCTGCTTGCAGATTTGGATTCAGCAGCTCAATGTTAGTCTACGTGCAAAGTTTCAGCCCAAAATAATTTTCGAAATCGGCTGAAAAAAACGCAAGGGGTTAACCTTGTATTTATTTTGGCCCAAAAATTTTTTTTTCGAATTCTGGGTTTTGACCCATGTATTTGGATTTAGTTTTTCATTCTCTATCGATTGAGCCCCTCAGTTGCGCTCTATCTCAAAAAATAAAAAAGTTCGATACGATATCTCGAAGACTATAAAAGATGGAGCGATGCCGTTTATATTTTTGGATTCAGAATGTGTTCTTTAGTGAAAGCCCCAAATTTGAATACTCTATCTCCAAGCGGAAAGGAGTTATTCACAAAAAACAAACATGATTTTTCCAACTCGCAATTTTTGCATATTTGTGTTTTCCAAATCGACATTTTTGCAGATCGTATTTTTCAACTAAAAAACGCAATAACTCAAAAACTAAAGGAGCTATCGACATTCTGCTTGCAGATTTGGATTCAGCAGCTCAATGTTAGTCTACGTGCAAAGTTTCAGCCCAAAATAATTTTCGAAATCGGCTGAAAAAAACGCAAGGGGTTAACCTTGTATTTATTTTGGCCCAAAAATTTTTTTTTGAATTCGGGGTTTTGACCCATGTATTTGGATTTAGTTTTTCATTCTCTATCGATTGAGCCCCTCAGTTGCGCTCTATCTCAAAAAATAAAAAAGTTCGATACGATATCTCGAAGACTATAAAAGATGGAGCGATGCCGTTTTTATTTTTGGATTCAGAATGTGTTCTTTAGTGAAAGCCCCAAATTTGAATACTCTATCTCCAAGCGGAAAGGAGTTATTCACAAAAAACAAACATGATTTTTCCAACTCGCAATTTTTGCATATTTGTGTTTTCCAAATCGACATTTTTGCAGATCGTATTTTTCAACTAAAAAACGCAATAACTCAAAAACTAAAGGAGCTATCGACATTCTGCTTGCAGATTTGGATTCAGCAGCTCAATGTTAGTCTACGTGCAAAGTTTCAGCCCAAAATAATTTTCGAAATCGGCTGAAAAAAACGCAAGGGGTTAACCTTGTATTTATTTTGGCCCAAAAATTTTTTTTTTGAATTCTGGGTTTTGACCCATGTATTTGGATTTAGTTTTTCATTCTCTATCGATTGAGCCCCTCAGTTGCGCTCTATCTCAAAAAATAAAAAAGTTCGATACGATATCTCGAAGACTATAAAAGATGGAGCGATGCCGTTTTTATTTTTGGATTCAGAATGTGTTCTTTAGTAAAAGCCCCAAATTTGAATACTCTATCTCCAAGCGGAAAGAAGTTATTCACAAAAAACAAACATCAATTTTCCAACTGGCAGTTTTTGCATATTATTGTTCCTCAACTCGCAATTTTTACATATTTTTGTCTTCCAAGTCGACATTTTTGCATGTTTGTATTTTTAATCAAAAAACGCAATAACTAAAAAACTAAAGGAGATATCGACATTCTGCTCGAAGATTTGGATTCAGCAGCTCAATGTTAGTTTGGGTGCAACGTATCAGCCCAAAAAAAATTTTCGAGACTAAATTTTCAATTTTTAAAATTCAATAACTCCGAAACTAAAGGAGCTATCGACATTCTGCTTACAGATTTGGATTCAGCAGCTCAATGTTAGTCTACGTGCAAAGTTTCAGCCTAAAATAATTTTCGAAATCGGCTGAAAAAAACGCAGTTAATTAATAATTGAAATTTGGCGAAGGCGCTAAGTGATACGGACATTCCCTAGAAACTGGTTCGAAAGTCAGTATAAGCCGGTGGTTCCCTCTACTACTAGCCCACACAAGTCCTGGACTTAGGGGATGCTTGATTAAGTAGAATAGTACGAGGTTAAACAAACAAACAAACAAACAAACAAACAATTCCATATAGCGGGGGTCCTTTTTAAATATGGCACTCCATTTGGCGGGGTTCTTTTGCAGAATCACTCCATGTGGCGGGGGTGTTTTTTAATATGGTTACGTCATATGGTGATGTTTTTTTTTAAACACACACCAAATGGCGTGGGTGTTTTAATTGTTTTGAGATTTTTTTTTAGGTAATAAAACAAATTATGTGAGATTAATTTGATATTTTATTTATACAAATTTTTAACATACATTCCAGTCTTATATACCTACATATATTTACATTTACTTCGAAGATGTTTCGAAAAAACGGGTAAATTACATGAGCGGTCTTAAAGTCAACTCCCCTTCAACTTTTGAACGAGTTTTAAACATTGGATTAACGTTAATCCGACGTTGGAAATTGATGATCAATTAACCGTCATATATTATAATAAGGTCTTCACAACAACGTTGTCCAATAATCATTGGCGCGCCAACGTTGGATCAACCTTCATTTTTTTACTAAGGGCTAAGGGCTACGACATTAAAATAGTCCGAATGACTTCACAATGCAGAGTTCTGCGCAAATTGTTCACCAGTAAACTATAGTTATAACTATATATAGTTTTCTATAGACATACCTTTATTTTTTGACTTGGGGGGTTGACTTTTTAACTCGCTTTTTAATGTTTTGTTAAGGTTAATAAATATTGTGCAAATATCAAGTTTGAAGTCAATCGGGTCATTTATTTAATTTAAAAAAAACACAATGATCCGATTGTCTTCAAACATGATATTTAAGAATTTTATATGTATTTACACAAAATATAAAAAAATTCAACCGCCTACGTCAAAAAATAAAGGTAGTTTACTCGTGAACGATTTACGAAAGCCACGGCGTTAAAATAATCCGAATGACTTCAAAATGCAGAGGTCTGCGCAAATCGTTCACCAGTAAACTACCTTTAATTTTTGACTTGCGGTGTTGAATTTTTTAAATTTTGTTTAGGTGCATAAATATTGGTTAAATATCAAATTTAAAGTCAATCGGATCATTTATTGACTTAAAAATTTAATTATAAGGTTATTTTACTGGTAGCGATTTAGGCAGTTCACCTCGTAAAAATGGTCCGATTGTCTTCAAACTTGATATTTAACCATTTTATATGTATTTACACAAAATAATAAAAATTTAACCGCCTAGGTCAAAAAATAAAGGTAGTTTACTGGTGAACGATTTACGAAAGCCACGGCATTAAAATAATCCGAATGACTTCAAAATGCAGAGGTCTGCGCAAATCGTTCACCAGTAAACTACCTTTAATTTTTGACTTGGGGTGTTGAATTTTTTAAATTTTGTTTAGGTGCATAAATACTGTTTAAATATCAAATTTGAAGTCAATCGGATCATTTATTGACTTAAAAATTTAATTATAAGGTTATTTTACTGGTGAGCGATTTTGGCAGTTCACCTCTTTAAAATGGTCCGATTGTCTTCAAACTTGATATTTAACCATTTTATATGCATTTACACAAAATATTAAAAATTCAATCACCTAGGTCAAAAAATAAATGTAGTTTACCATACTGGGTGAACGTTTACGAAAGCCACGTGCCGTACGGCATAAAAATAATCCGAATGACTTTAACTGAAATGCCATCATTAATTATCGACGTCGGGTCAACGTTCGTCCAACGTCGGCAATCACAATTTGCAAATTGAGGTAATTTTGCAGGACCTGCAGGTACATACATAAGTTACCCAAGTGACACAGCTTTAAAGTATGTCTCACCTCTCTTTCGCAGCAAAATTACTGTAATTTTTTTGCGAAAGAGCGACGATTTTATATATACTTTTACTTGGGTAGGGAAAAACATAAGAGCGGGCGGACGTGTTTTGCCAACGTCGAATTAACATTGGCAATATCCTTCCGTCCGACATGTTTGGCCGACATCAAATTGACGTCCGAAGTGTGAAGTTTTTATCTCAGACCGTTTAAAAGAGGTGGAGTGACTTTTGGAACATACTGTATATCTCCTGAGTTATTTTACATGCAAATAAAATTACATATCAATTATGTACAAAAAATATTGATAAAAAAATTTATATACATACTAATAAATATATAATTATAAAACCAAGAAAGTTAATTATTGTTTGGTTTATGTATAATTATAACTGAAATAACCATCAATAAATTAAAATTTCATGAGTGTTTATGATCTGATTTAATGGAACTAACTAGAAAAATGAATTACCACATACGCAAAGGCTTGTTTAGTGTGTAAACATAATATAAAGTATAATATTATACTTTATATTATGTTTACATTATATAATAATATATATTAAATCACTAAGCATGCGCAGAGAGGTGATTAATAATTTAGTTAGTATCAGATTTATTTAAAATGACATTTTTTTCATTTTATTAGTTAAATTATTAATTAGTTAATTTAGTAAAAATTAATAATAACTCGTTTGTAATTATTAATCATTATTAATTATAAATGAACCAGCCTTTGTTAATAACTTTAAATTTGGTAAAAGTATTTAACATATATAAATACTATATGTATCAAGTATATATAAGCTATAGCTTAAAGAAACCGAAGTTATTCTGATTTTTCATTATAAATTATAAACTTCAGAATAAAAATTATGTAATAAAAATTGGTTTCTAGATTTTTCATTCAATTAAACATTTTTCTCTATAATATACAAAGTAATTTACAATAATTTACATTGTTTCTTTTTTACATTTAAATTTTCAAAAATACGCAAATAATTTTTTTTCTTCGAAGAATTTCCTTTTTTTTTGATATGTAAATAATTTGAGTTAGAAATGTAACTAATATTCTATCTTCAAAATTTTATTTACGTTTTATTTTTGAAAAACATGTAATTTTTACACAGAACATATTACAATTAACAGTTACATAAAAATCACAAATTCTGTGTAAATTTACAATAAAAAAAATAAAACTTTACATTAAAAATATTTTTTTACATTGAAAATGTAAATAAAGGTATATATTAAAATCTGAATAGAAGTTATGTAAAATTACACAGTGAATTGTGTAAAATTATATTACTTATGTAAGGCTTATACAAAATATGTAATATTACATATAAATAAAACTAGATAGTTAATATTTATGTAAAATATGTAATATTTACACATTATATGCTTAAAGCCGAACTACTTTAAATTCAGCGGATAAACCTTGATAAAAAAAAACACAAAGTCCAGAGTCACTTTGTTTTAGTTGACAAAAGGAAGTATTTTCAAAAATTGTTCACATTTCCGTGTTTTCTTCAGAAATATCTTCTTCATTTTCCGGTTCCTCCGGAAGTGTATAGACTCCGGTGAGTACGGGACCCTCCAAAACTTCCGGAATTTTATTATTCCCGATTTGAACGAGCTCATGGCCGAGTTCAATAACCGAAGTGGGCGTGCCCGTACTAAGTAGAGTCTCTTCAGTCAAATTTCTATGATAAAAACTATTTTTTTGCGGAAACTGTCATGACGTCATGCTATAGGGATCCGAAATGTTTTCGTCGTTGAAACTTTGCGAGTTTAGCTTCGAGACCATTTTTTCCTGGTGTTTTAACCTGCGAAAATAAATAAATTCAGATTTCAAAAATAAAGTAACATTTCATGCGCGTCTTTACATAAAATTAAGATATACCTACCGGGTGGGACAAAATACTGCTACATCCCTATGACTTTTTTGTTTATTTACTTATCAATATTAAATTTATAAATAATTGAAAAAAACTGCGTTTTTTGACACTATAAAAAAAACTTGTCACTTCTCGTTTCGCCGGAAATAACCTCAACTTTTGATTTTTAATGGAATACCCTGTATATTTTAACATATTTTGGTTAAGAATTAAAGTGAGAGCACATCCATGTATTATTTGTCAAATTTTGACAGAACATGTCATTTTTTAATTAAATTTTAATTTTAAATCTAGTTAACTTTGACAAATTATACATGGTTGTACTCAGAATTAAATTCTGAATCGCAATAAGTAAAAACATACAGGGTGTTCCATTTAAAAATCAAAAGTTGAGGCGAAACCGGAAGTGGCTTTTTTGTTTTACAATGCCTAAAAAGCAGTTCATTTAATTATTTACGTTCCTAACGTTAGGCATCTAACATTCAAACCACATTCATCTAACTTTAGGTCAAGTCGTTCTAACGTTATTTTCCACTAGGGAAATGACTTTTAACATTAAATTTTTACTCATGCCTTTATGAAGCTGTTTAGAAGCCTAATCCTAGAGTTTTTGTAAATTTTCCGAAACTTAAGCTTTTTTTTTAAGTTTGATAGCTTTTCTAATTTTAACAAGCTTACCTATGAACTATTTCGTCATGGACTACATTAAAACACATTGCTGTCAGTGCCATACCAGACATGATATATATGCTGCAGAACCATATGGTAGTATTTGATTGGTACTGTGGAAATGGATCTGAACCAGGCACCATATCACCAAATCCTGTGAATAAAAAAAAATAAAAAAAAAATAAATTAGCGAAGCTATCAATGGTAATCGACTAGCTAAATTTTTATTTTTACCCCAAGATAGGGAAAATAGACTCGCCCTAGGCCGTCGGCTAAATAAAATACTATAAATATTCTCAGAGGGTAGATTATTCTCAGTAGGATAAAATAAAGCTTGACAAAAAGAACCACGTAGTCCAAAATATTTTTAATTGATAATAAAAACGTTAAAGAAATACCTGCTGCTAACATACATTTTTGAATATATTTTTTTCAAAAAATGGATTTTATTCGATAAAATCCCACTTTGACACCCTTACTTCACCCCGATTTTTATCAAAAACAATCATAGCCTAGAACTTTGGATAAGGAACATATTCGAAATTTGATGTTTTTAGCTCAAAGAGTTCTAGAGTTATTCTGGTCGGAAATTTCAGACCCTATGGGAGGTATTAACTTGATACCCCCTATCATTAAAAATATATATTTAGTAAAACTTACCTATAGTCGTCAGTGACATAAAACAAAAGAAAAATCCATCCAACAAGGACCAATTTTCAAGTTTGTACAGGGCAAATGTTCCCAAACATATATACACAAACATAATGATTAAACACAACAAAATTGGTGCAAGTATGGACCATCCGTGCATGGACGTCTTCGATTCGTTGTCTGTGAAACTTATATTGTCGATGCTGGCACCATCTTTCATGGGAGAATGAATGTTGTTGCTGAAATTCGAGTTGCTGCGCACGTAAAAGGGTTCCTGAAAAGTAAAAAAATAATAATATTTATAATTTAGTTATGAGTTTAGAAAATTATTGTTATTAAGATTAGAAAGAACGCCCCTACAAACATTGGTACGTCGGCCGTCCGATGACCAACGCTCAGCCGACGTAATTTGCATCGACGGCCATATGGCGGCCGACGTACCAGTACCACTGCAGTGGTTGCTGGTTACTGGTTTACGAGACGAACTACGAGGCTCGACGAGTGCAGTAAAGGAGTAATTTCGGCAAAGGCCCACACAATATTTTTTAGAGACGATTTTAAATATAATGCGCTAAAAGCCACTTGCACCAATGATGGTTTAACTTTAAACTTGGATTAAGTTGACGGCCGACCAATCAGAACGCAACATTTCTAACTTAAACTCGGTTTAGTTGAGATAATCCCAGACCAAAATTTGGTGCAAGTGGCCCTAAATAATATAAATTTTTTAATCTTTTTTTTAATTTAAATATTTTTTAATCTATGTTTTTTTAAGAGCTAATGTGTTCCACACTTACTTGTAGCCCCATTTGTTGCTGCAACTCGAGTTGTTGTCTTTTTCTCTTCATTTTTCTCTCCTTTTCCGCCATTCTTTTTTCGTCGTAACAACAATATCCGCAATTTGAGCAGAGACAACAACAGAGGGCGCGTGAAAATACTCCCCTAGCCACCCTTGATAAAATGGAACCGACACTAGATAGGTAAAGTAAGGTTAAAGGTATTCCAATCATGGCGTAGCCCATAGTAATTGCTTTTCCTAAATTAGTACGGGGAGCAATGCTACCATAACCTGAAAAAAAAAATAGGAATTTTTAATTAATTAAGAATTTATACTTTACTTTTAAATCATTTTACCCCTTTTTTTGACCTAGGTAGTTAAATTTTCGATTTTTTGTGTAAATTCTTATAAAATGTTTAAATATAAAATTTAAAGACAATGATGGGGTGGCCTGTGTAAATCGATCACCAGTAAACTAACTTTATTTTTTGACTTGGGTTGTTGAATTTTTTATATTTTTTTAAGTGCATAAATATTATTTAAATATCAAGTTTGAAGTCAATCGGATTATTTATTGTCTTAAAAATTGAATTATAAGGGAATGTTACTGGTGAGCGATTTAGGCAGTTCACCTATTTAAAATGATCCGATTGTCTTCAAACTTGATATTTAAGCATTTTATATGTATTTACACAAAATATAAAAAAATTCAACCGCCTAGGTCAAAAAATAAAGGTAGTTTACTGGTGAACGATTTACGAAAGCCACGGCATTAAAATAATCCGAATGACTTCAAAATGCAGAGGTCTGCGCAAATCGTTCACCAGTAAACTACCTTTAATTTTTGACTTGCGGTGTTGAATTTTTTAAATTTTGTTTAGGTGCATAAATATTGGTTAAATATCAAATTTGAAGTCAATCCGATCATTTATTGACTTAAAAATTTAATTATAAGGTTATTTTACTGGTAGCGATTTAGGCAGTTCAGCTCGTTAAAATGGTCCGATTGTCTTCAAACTTGATATTTAAGCATTTTATATGTATTTACACAAAATAATAAAAATTTAACCGCCTAGGTCAAAAAATAAAGGTAGTTTACTCGTGAACGATTTACGAAAGCCACGGCGTTAAAATAATCCGAATGACTTCAAAATGCAGAGGTCTGCGCAAATCGTTCACCAGTAAACTACCTTTAATTTTTGACTTGCGGTGTTGAATTTTTTAAATTTTGTTTAGGTGCATAAATATTGGTTAAATATCAAATTTGAAGTCAATCCGATCATTTATTGACTTAAAAATTTAATTATAAGGTTATTTTACTGGTAGCGATTTAGGCAGTTCAGCTCGTTAAAATGGTCCGATTGTCTTCAAACTTGATATTTAAGCATTTTATATGTATTTACACAAAATAATAAAAATTTAACCGCCTAGGTCAAAAAATAAAGGTAGTTTACTCGTGAACGATTTACGAAAGCCACGGCGTTAAAATAATCCGAATGACTTCAAAATGCAGAGGTCTGCGCAAATCGTTCACCAGTAAACTACCTTTAATTTTTGACTTGCGGTGTTGAATTTTTTAAATTTTGTTTAGGTGCATAAATATTGGTTAAATATCAAATTTGAAGTCAATCCGATCATTTATTGACTTAAAAATTTAATTATAAGGTTATTTTACTGGTAGCGATTTAGGCAGTTCAGCTCGTTAAAATGGTCCGATTGTCTTCAAACTTGATATTTAAGCATTTTATATGTATTTACACAAAATAATAAAAATTTAACCGCCTAGGTCAAAAAATAAAGGTAGTTTACTCGTGAACGATTTACGAAAGCCACGGCGTTAAAATAATCCGAATGACTTCAAAATGCAGAGGTCTGCGCAAATCGTTCACCAGTAAACTACCTTTAATTTTTGACTTGCGGTGTTGAATTTTTTATATTTTGTTTAGGTGCATAAATACTGTTTAAATATCAAGTTTGAAGTCAATCGGATCATTCATTGCCTTAAAAATTTAGTTATAAGGGTATTTTACTGGTGAGCGATTTTGGCAGTTCACCTATTTAAAATGATCCGATTATCTTTAAACTTAATATTTAAGCATTTTATATGTATTTTCATAAAATATTAAAAATTCAACCGCCTAGGTCAAAAAATAAAGGTAGTTTACTGGTGAACGATTTACGGAAGCCATGACATTAAAATAATCCGAATGACTTCAACACTCTCTCGTGCACTAAAAACTAGGTTCGCGTACTCGGTGCGTAATATACTATTGTTTAGGTGTATAAATATTGTTCAAATATCAATTTGTAAGTCAATCGGATCATTTATAATTATTTATATTCTGACAGTTCTGTCTGTGTCTGTCACTATGGTCAGAATATCGAGAATCTCTAGATTAAAGATTGTAACAATTAAGACAATTGTACCCAGGCTCCCCATTATTTAAAAATATCCAATGTAGTTCTTTCTTGTAAAGTTAAAAGTTAATTCTTCTAGATAGGAATTTTAAGCGTTTAAACTGGAAGCGAACAGTCTTAAACTGTTAGGAGTTTATTAGAATTTTACAAATATTTGGCAGGATAATGTATACTCATGCAGGACAAGACCTTAGTAGAAAGTTAACACTAGAAAATTGTTATTTATATTAACGATAAATCTCTGATTTCTAAGGTTAGGATATAAAAATAAAATCATATATTAGGGTGTTAATTTCGACCAGCCAAATCTGTCGAATTGTATGTGTATTTGTTACACAAAAATTTGATAAAATTTGGAACACATGGCTATGCATAGTCTGAGTAGATAAAAGTTATAGAAAAATAATAAAACTTCAGTTTGTCAGATGTCAACTATTAACTTGTCATTAATTTGCCAACCTAAGTTTGACAAACTGTAAAAAGTAGGTATTATGGTCTTTGCTAAGCAAGTACTTTTTTGAGACATTAAAATATTTCTTTCTCTATACACTCTGTATAACTTAGTATTGTAAAACAAGGTCCTATTTGGCCTACTCTAATAAAACATCCATGTAAATCTGCCTAAATATATAGGCAGATTTGTCAGAACTGAGGATCAACGCTGTTTAATAAACATTCAAAAGTTGTGCCTATCGGATTCTTTGAATGCCACATTTTTCAATTGAAAGTAGTCTGGCGAAAACAGGGCATAACGAAGATTTTGACACAACCATAGAAAAAAACACATTTTGTTTTGTTATAGATTTTAAAAAACTTTTGGGACTTTTATTGCTTTTACTTTTTTAGTTTTTACCGAGAATTTAACCGTTACACATGACAATTGTAAGCATAGTTAAATAAGTCCTTATTATAGATTTTCACTGAAATTGCCCTTACATCTGTTTGTTTTTTACAAAAGTGCCTTCAAATAAAATTACGAAACAAATTTTTGTATACGTTATTTTCACGTTATTACAATCTGTTTAGGATCAAAACTCTATAAAGTCCCTCTGCAGTTTTCTTTTAGTTTGATTTTCTTAAAGATCTAAACATTTTTAAAAGTAGTATGTCGTAAATAACCCCCCGTGTATTTCACTTTATTATAAAGTTTTCTAAAGAACTTATTTTAAACTATTTTCTAAGCAGATTAAACATATGATGATCGAAAACACTTTTATCATTCGACTACCCTTTATTTCAAGTATCATTAAAGAAAGTGATTGGTATACATGCGGCTGCATAGTATTTATTCATAAACATTGTTATTTTTTATTATCAGTGGACGCCCATTTAGTATGTCACGCTTTTTTTGTTGACATTTTTGACCCGCCACAAAATTTTATATCGGCAATATTATTAAATAATATTTTTATTGAATTTTTAACAAATAAAGAGTTTTATAAAATTAATTTGAATCAAGTATGATAATAAAAAAATATGTTGGCATTTTATTTTTTTGGTGACATTACTCTAGACCCCTCTTTGTCACAAAGCGTCACAAACTCCTGGATACACTTTCCCCATAGGCGTAACATAGGTACATACTCCCCTTAACAAAGAATAGAAACTAACTTTTTTTATATACAAAACATTTTAACAATAATTACCAACATTGGTATTATAGCAGTTAGGTGACTCAGTTTTTATTACTAAACATATAGAAACTATTTTAAACGTACAGAAACTATTTAGGTATAAGCATTAAAAATTATTGCTATATATTTTAGCAAATATTGCTAATTAGCATTATTTATAAGTAACCGGATTTTATTTCTTTGCAAGTAGTATAAAGGATCAATATATTTAACTACCCAACAGGGACTAGAAACGTATATTTTACTGTCAAAAATGTAATATGGTTTACAATATTTTATAAAAAATGTCTATATCTTAAGATCTTATGACGTGAAAAATATAGGATCTGTCAATTTTATGTTATATAATATATTTTTATGTACCGGTCCGAAAAAAGGTCATTTTATCAAATTTAAATTGTTTTACGGAAAAATGCCAACATTTTTATTACTTACCCTTCCAAAACAGATAACAAATCGAAAAGTCCAGTGAAAAATTTGTCCGTCTGGTAAATTGTTAAAGCTTTAAGCTAAAGACTTCAAATTGAAACTCTGGTTTTCTTACTCAAAGTTTTCGGAAAAAACTGTTAATTTTTGTGATTCGTCAGTTTTATTTTTTTTTTAATTTTAGATTATTTATGTAAAAAAATTATTGTTGGGAAGTTGCCAATGGCAACAGTATTTAAACTGTAATCAAAAAGGTTTATTCTGTTAAGAACGAAAAAAATATATTTTTTTGTAAAATAGTCACGATCTGTATAAATAGAGACAGGAATTTAATTAAAAAAGGGTATAGTCAAAAAAGCTCATTTTTTTTGTCGAGCCTTAAAATTGAAAAACAGGGGCAGAATTAAAAACGATATTTTTCTCGTTAAAATTCTTGTCGAAATTGATAAATAAAAATGGTCTGCCTAGAGCATTTTACGCTTAATATATAACAAGCCGCGAAGATATGTAATGCTTCGCATTCCAAAGTATACTCTTTATAGTGGATAGTATATTGCGTTTTCTTTCGACATACTCCACAAAATATTTTTGAGCTTACTTTATTTTTTATACTGGCGCCTCTTTTTTGTATGTTTTTGTTTTTAAATGCTATGAATATTTTTATCACCCAAAGTAACTTTTTAGAGTTTATCAGACTTTTATCTTATCTTTTTTTAAATGAGTCCTAAAATTCAAGCACCAAATTCTTAAGTATTAAAATAAATAATTGAATATTTCGCTATAATAACAATAAATTATAACAATAATGTTTTGGTTTTCACAATTTCTCTGGAAAAATAAATACGATTTCCCTTTTTTGTATTTTTTTTCAATTTCCATTTATCTTATCTTATTGTTTGGCTTATCTAGACTTCAAATATGTCTTAATATTGCCCTCATTTCTAATCTAAAACCTTTTTTTTTCCTTTGTTATAAAAGGTTTATTTTAACACTGAAATGAAATATTATAGGATGGAAATGAGCTTTGTCTGACAAAACAAAGTATTAAAACTATTATTAACTATTTTTATTAGTTAAGATTAAGAATAAAGTGAAAAATTCAAGCTTGCAATGCTTAAAATTTGGCCAACCAAGATAAATGCCTAAATTAACTCTTCCGTGCTAAGCTGAAAGGTCCTATCTACATAGGTTTAACATATACAGATAGGACCTTTCAGCTTAGCAAGGCAGAACTCCCAATGGGCCTAATTTACTTTTACTTTTGTATATTTTTAGGGCAACTAATTTTTATTGGGTAAAAAGTAAGCGTTACCGGTTTAAATTTAAGCATTTTACATAGGACGCTAGATTTTTAAGCATATAATATTATATTTTATTGGATTTTTAAAAAGACAGTAGGTAGATAATATGTTCATAAAAAAAGTAAGCGAAGCCTGGAAAAAAGATTATTAAATTCTCCATGAAAAAGATCTTATTTTTTTCAAATTTGTTTTGATATTTTTAGATTGATATTAAATTGATTTTTTTTGCATATTTCTGAGTAAAATATTAAAGGAAATAATTGACTTATTCGTATTATAAAATTGCAAATATTGTTTTTTAACACGCAAAGAAACAATTTTTTAATTCAAGTAAATGCATATGTAAGGTAAATAATTCAAGTAGCGACTATTTTGATCCTTTAGGTACTTGTTTAATTGTAGCGGAAAAAACTAAATGTACACAATTTTTTGTGAAGAGTATATTGTGAAATGCGAAGCATTACATATCTTCACGGCTTTATTTTTGAAGCATCCACTCCAGAAACAAAGTTGTATTGTGAAAAATTCTCTAACAATACCATAAATATAACAATAGATTTCTTTTCTATTATTAACTGCAAAATTCTTAGTACAATATATCTTTATACATCAAAATAAACAATTTGAAAAAGTAAATTATATTTATTATATTATTTATTTTGTTTATTATGTTTTAAGGTCTTAGTTTATCTATTTATTATTATTAAATTAAATCCATAGTACTCTTAAAGCTGTATGACTGTGTACAGTTATGCTTTGAAGAACTTCACATAACCTAATTATATTTTTTCGTTAAAGATAAAGAAAAGTAGAAAGAAGAAATGCAAGTCGAGAAACTTAACTAAAAACTATATAATTTAGAATGCGCAAGTTATTTAAAGTCAAAACTAAAGTTAGAAATTCACTATCCTCTTATTTTTCTCTTCACAGTACTTGGTGCTAAAAGAGTATTATCCGATTCTTTTAAAATTTCCAAAATCCTTAAAAATTATTGCAGATCAAAAATGTTTACAGAGAAAATCTTTTAATCGGATTCTGAAGAAACCTATTTGTGTCTGTCCGCCCATCTGTCCTGCCTGTCCATCTCTGTGCTGCCGTGCTAAGCTGAAAGGTCCTATCTACATAGGTTTAACATACACAGATAGGACCTTTGTACACGAGAACTAAAGAACGGAATATTCAGAAACGTAGAAAAGAAAATTTATTGAGGGGAGGGATAAAGCCCAATTTTTTTGCCAACTTTAATACGAACTATTTAAATTTTGCTTTAATATTTTTCCCGTGTGCTACTTTTTAATAACGTATATAATGTACAGTGTGTTTAAGCTTAAATAGCATATTTTGGGCAGTACATGGACGCAATATACTATCCACTGCGAATAGTATACTGTAGAATGTGAAGCATTATACGTCTTAAAGGCTTGTTTTACTAAGAAAGATAATTTATAAAACTTTTTCTTAGCCAGACATATTTCACATAAGTAGTTTTATTTTTGTTCTGTAGTCAGGTTTCTGTTTTGGAGCGTGCACACATACACACAGTAACACATATTGTAGAAATATTTAAGTAATTAGGGGTTTAACCAAATTCCTATTTGATTGATCCAAAATCAGTTCACAAGTTCGAAATTTGCTTAGTTTTAGCATATGATTCAAAACTTAACTGATACAGTTATAACGAACTTAAAAATTGATAAAATTCAAGTACATAAAATTACCATAGGTACTGCTTTTTTTTGGGCCACTTCAAGTAAAATAATGCCAACTTTGAGTTATATTTAAGTACCGTTGGCTAAAGATAAGTCGTTTTATTCTAAATTATCCCTCAATAACTCTATAACTATTTTATTTAGAATAGGTAGGAATTCGATTGAAGTTGTTTCAGAATTACAAAGAATCAATGTCGGGTTATTTAAAAAAAAATCGAAAACAACAGAATGCAGATTATTAGTCCATCTGTTAAGTCATATTCTAAGATAAAACTTTGCTTAAAGAAGATTATGTATGTCTAATTCTTGAAATAAATAAGTTAGAGATCCTGTAACATTAAAAAAAAAATAACCCTATGCTGGCGCCTTCGCCAAAATTGAAAAATTTAAATATTAAAAAAAAATAAATATGTATAATATTATTATTTTATTATATTTATTTTTGTTGTTCGTCCGAATTAGTGAGTAGAAGTTTTTTTTTGCTACGTTGGCCCAGTAATGTTGAATATAGCATAAGTAAAGTGATTACTTTTCTAATTAAAAATGACTAAAGTAAACAGGAGACCTATTTATAATTGCCTAGATGTTCGTTTTTAATGATGAAGTGCTAAAATAGATTTTCGAGTAGATTGTTTTTGACACATAACCCTCAATTTTAATAATTAATATATACACGTATTTTAAGGCGATAATAAATAATCTTTCGCTATTGTATAATGCAAAATTTAAGTGTTGTAACAATCAATATTGTTGAAATATGTTCCATTACTAAATATTTATATGGACCATCACGATTAAAATGGCTTGTGCATATTGTTTATTGTATATGTGTATTTTAGTCAGCTTTTACGTTAACCTTGTTAAAGTTTGTTAAGTACGTAATTTATGATCTGGAGGGAAACAAAGAAATATACATACGTAAATGTTTATTGTTCGTAAGTTTACGTATAATAAAAGTTTACGAAGTGTATATTTAAAAGAAAAATATATTACTTGGGTTTAAAGAAATAATTATTTTACATTTAGGTAATCTCTGTTTCACGTCTTGAGAAAAAAAATTAAAATGTTTCATAAGAAGCAAAAGAGATCTTCTGCAGTTTCATTAACCTTAAATATTCTCCCAAAAAAAAAACACGTTTTTATTCTACATAGAGTCAAATTCACAGCTATTTGGTCTTCAAAATTGTTTACCTAAACACAGTGGTATTTTACATTTAAACCATTTTACCATGGCAATTAGAATTTGTAAATGAGAGGTAATAGAAAATCACCATGGTAAAATGGATGATCATATTATGAAAAATATGACGGCATTAAGGTAATGTTTTGTGATGACGTCAGTCCAAATAGCTGTGAATTTGACTCTGTTATTATTATTATTATTATTATTATTATTATTATTAATATTATTAGCCATTAAAACAGCTTAGTTTCACCCTATACACGTGATTTAACCTATTGTTTTAATTACGTACCCAAAATTAATGATTATTTACAGCGATTTTACACATTAATAAATTTGGTTGTAGAACCAATAATTTTCGCATAAATTTTCAATCTGTCATTAAGAATTATCGAACTGATCAATTATAATTGCTTCAAACTTGGGAATATAATTTTCACATAAGTGACCTACTTTGGGGACTGTTCGACTATTACGTGACGCATTTAAAAAATAAGAGAGAGGTACAGGGAGATGTTTTGAAATGAGTGCCTTATCAAGCGCTAGAAGAGTACAATATCCAAAATCGGCAAAAAACATCTTGGACATAAAATTCTTGGATACAAAGGCGTTTCATGGAAAAATAAATAACCGAAAATGTCCGTCTGTCAGTCCGTCTGATGTCACGTTTTTTGTGTACACGATAACTCAACAACGAATTATCCGATAGACTCGACATTTTCAGAAAAATAAAGTTTAATAAGGTGAATGTCCCAAAAGCAAAAGCAAAAAAGTTATGAACTTTTCAAAAAATCGAAAAAAGCTAAACGATGCCTTGATATGGATCATTAAAAAAGCATTTAAAATCTGCTTTTGTGTTTATTTAAAAGTTGTTTAAACGAGCTCAGTGTATTATTATACTTTATCAGGCCAATCCGGATATGTAAAATCTTTTACAATAAAAATAAAGTGGGCAAAATGCGTGAAAATCTTTCAACGCGTGTTTTTCCGCATTTATTTGTCACTAATGGCATCTATGTGAAAAATTTACATAAAATTCTGCACGCATTCGAATTTTTCCCATCCCTCTGAAAAAAGACGATATTCTTTTTTCCGCATTTTCACGTTATTTCAAGCCAAACAAGCCTACGTATTTCAAACACCAATAAGGAGGACTTTTTAAAATGTTTTTTTTTTTCTGCAAAATGAATATGTGGGTATGAAAAACATGTTTTTTTAAGTGGTTCTTTTCGTTTGCTTTTCTTAAAACGTCTGGGGATTCTTAAAAATACATTAAAATAACTTAAACGTAGTACTTGATCGGAATATATAAACAAAATACAAAATTTTGTTACTATATACTCTTCCCAGTCTTAGCTAGAAGAGCTTTTTGCCAGCAAGATAACTTAAGAACGAAGTGTATCTTTAAATTTCACGCAAAATTAAGATAGTTAAGAACACGAAGAATATTGTTTTTGGGAAAAATCGATTCAAAAGAAGAAGAAGAAATAATTATTAAATAAATAGAAAAAAATGTGTAGAGTACCATAGGTATAGGTATAGATATACATATTCATTATGAAACACAAAGCATTACATATCTTCAAGGCTTGTTTTAACTTACTTTGGTACAAAAAGAGTATCGATTCGAAATATTTTATGTTTAAATTGGTTACCCATATATTATTTAAATTTATGTATATGAATAAATTTTGAAAAATAAAAACGATCCGGAAACATATATATTTTCTTAATACGCTTATATTTTTAAAATTAAACTCAAAAATAGAAACATAAATCATGATCTTTTTGTGTCAATTGACAAAAATTAATCAAATAATTTTAGAATTTATAGATAAAAATAATTACTTCGACCAACAAAAATGATTTATTTTAGAAATAAAAATAATTACTTTGTCAAAGAAAAATTAGGCTTAAACTAGATATAATTAAATTAAGGGACAAGTCTGTTATTTTATGAAATTATTTCGTTAGATTAAAGTTAAAATCAGTCGAACTAACATGGAAATATGTCACAATACTTGCTTTACAGTAAGCTACAAAAAAAAAATTAAAAAAAATCTTTTAACATTGTTGTGATGAATTTTTTTTATTCAATATGCGTTTTTCGGGTCACTCCATCCAGCGGCAGCTTCGCTGCTGCCGTCTACAATGGCGGTTTTCAATAAACCGCCGTTGATTGGAGTGACACCCTGCTATACTAGTATTATTTTGAAATCCTTCTCGATATTAATCCACTATTAGTGGACCACTAATAGCTTTTCGTAATTCAATGCTTGTTGTTTGTATAACAAGGATTTACTTATTTTATCTATAATATACAAAGTTTCTCCAGCAAGGGTCTGTCCATAAACTACTTCGCCGAAAATCAGTCAATAAGAGTACAGGACGTACACTTAGCTTTTTGTACGTTGGGCGTACAAATAGCCTGATCCATGTTTTTTTTTAAAGGTTACTTTTTCTTGTGGCAAAAAACCTTTGGTGCAAATTAAAAGTCTATATTAAAGGCTTTTTGAAATATTGTAGTAATTCCCAAAAGAGTGTATTTATTTATTATTTATATAAAAACCCAAATTGAAATATTTATTTTTTCAGGACTTACCTATTGTTGTAAGGACAGTCAGCGAATAGAGAAATGCTTTGGCAAACGTCCAGTCGTTTTGATCCTGGCTGGTCCTCCCTCTGGGTTTATCCTGAAGGGGCTGCTGCAAGGCTATTTCCGCTTCCATGGATCTCACTATTTCTTCTTGAAATCTGGTTATTTCTTGGGCTGCTAGCCTGGTCCAATTGTCTCTGGAAAACAGTTGGTAACAATTTTTACTAACAATAAAGGCACATCCTACTTTTAAAATAAATATCAAGGTAAACTTGATAAAACAGCCGTCAAAGGGAAAACGTAAAAAATGGCCGCCCTACATGGTTCAAAAAAAAACAAAAGTCCTCACCTTTGAAAAAAAGGATTACCACTGGCAGAAATGTAAATGACTCAAAAATGGTCTGAAAAAAGCTTTTCCCTTCGGAGATTAAAAAAATCGAAATTAAAAAATTTATAATAAAATTAATCATGTTTTTAAAGTTTCCTTACCTATACAATATATTTAGGCTAACGGTAATATCCCAAATATTTTCTACGGTTTTAGCCCTCGCTTCGTCGTGTTTGGCCCTCAGATTGGTGCTCCCGTTTAAATATTTCTTGTCGCCCTCTTTTGTCAGGGACGTTGTGGCCAACATTTTGTTTTCATACGTGTGGTCCCCTTCTATCGTCAGAAAAATCACAGATCCTATCAAAGTGTAACCAAACAGCAACACACAGATTCCTGTAAAAGTAAAAAAAATCCAACAAAATAATACTTTCCTCTATAGGCCTAGGTGTATTAAAATCAAAAACGAAAAAAAAAAAAAAAATTGAAAAAAAGCAAGTTTTTCAAAAAAAAATTATTTTAAAAAATTTTTTTCGTGGAACATTAAATAAATTAAAAAAAAAATTATTTGAAAAAAAATTGTTTTCATCCCATTTTACACTGTTATATAACATTACATTACATGTTTGTTTAACCTTGTACTATTCTACTTAAGCATCTCCTAAGTCCAGGACTTGTGTGAGCTAGTGGTAGAGGGAACCACCGGCTTATACTGACTTTCGAACCAGTTTATAGGGATTGTCCGTTTCACTTATCGCCTTCGCCAAATTTCAATTAGGGAACGTTCAAGTATTATGTATTTGAAGGTCTGATGCAATTTCTTACCTATATTTGTGGCCAGTCCTGCCAAAAACACCCTAGACTTATTTTTCGTTTTGGCCGAAATACATTTACAACATCCCCCGCTTTTTGGTTCCTTGCTTTTCTGGTCTTTTTTCGTTAGTGTGTTGGTATTATTGGTGGTAGTCTTTGAAACTTGCGGATAAGGCTCGTAACAAAAATGACCAGTGTCCTTGTCCATTTTTGGAGTCACGTCCTTTTCGAATTCATGTGTAGATAGGTGCTTGGTGTTCAATTTTTATGCTTGATCATTTTACTTCAATTTTGTTGTTGTGTTGGTACTGTTTTAATATCTGTGAAAAAATAATAAAAATTAAAAAAAAATGTTAAACCAAAGCAAACCTGCTTCAGTCGTGGCTCAGTGATGTACTTTTTGAAGATTCTTGAGACACTCTATATATTAATTATTATGTTTAGTTACAAAAGAAACATATCTATCGGTTCAGTTCTAATAAAGACAATTAATCAACGATTTTGGTCTTGTTCTAGCTCAATAAATAAAGTCCTTTTGTCACTCTGCACTATACGGCAACAATGAGGTTAGAATTGCCCTTTTAAGTTCTAGAATTCGCTATATCTTTGAATTATTAGATGTTCCATTGTTTATACAACACCGATTCGGTTTATAAAGGGTGTCCAAAGTTGCCGAATCGGATTTGAAAAGCGTTTTATGTAAATTTTATTGATGGTTTAAGATTTATGGTAATTTTAGTGAATTATAAGGGCAAACCTACCCAAAGAGGAATACTGAAGTATTGCTTTCCCATTTTGAAAACTTTCAAAATTTCGGGAAAGCCTTGTATTCATTTTTTGGGGGCAAATGGGGTAAAATATTTTTTTTACAAAAATTTGAAAATTGCTGAATTTCAATTTGATAATAAAAATGTTCTAACTCCACCCCCGCGGGGATCAGGGGGTAAATATTTTTAAATATTTTCAATATTTTCATGAAAATTGGTATATTGTGGTTTTTGAGGTTGCTGAGACCGAATCTGATAATAAAAATCCATTTCACGCGTGAAGGTGAACAATGGGAAAGCTCTTTTACTTGGCAGTGTATTTTTGGTTTAAAATAATAATAATAATACTAATAGTAAAAATTATAATAATAATAATAATAATAAATCAATTAACTAATATAGCTCCACAAAAAAACAGCCGTCTCGAATGAGCGAGAGTACTTTCTCATAAAAAAAAGAAATGGTTGATTAATAAAATTAATATTTTTGTGATTTTATTTTCTATGGATATCGCTGTAAATAATTTTTTACATTTTGTAGAGGGGGTCATGGAAAAAAATCATATTTTTTTTTGTATAGACTGCGCAGTTAAGGACTGCTGGCCCTCGTAAGAACCACGAGTCATCCCTGTAATTTTTTTTACACTTTATGCATTCAAACTTACTTGATGTAAGTTAGTGCGCCATCTATTTCTAGAACTATACACTACTCTGGAGACTTTAAATGGAAAATTAGATTAATGGATTTTTTAATTAATATTTTTATAATTTTATTTAAAATTAAAAACTCCCGTCTTAAGAATTTATGCGTTTTCAACTATTTTTTGTTTCATCTTTGGTCATTACCGTTTGATTTTATTGCAAACCTTTTAATTTCGCTCAAAGCGAACAAGCTAATTTTACGATTAAAGCCGCACAGCGGTTATAACCGTTATGTAATTACATCAATTACATACGGTGTATCCGTGCAGCAGGCACTTTACTCAAAAGCACTATCAAGTTACCTTATAAAGTCGGCAGAACTCTATCACCTTACTTTGATGAGCACCGGCAAAAAGCAAAAACTTGTTAATTAATTTTTATTTACATCTAAGTCTATGTCGTATGTCTTGTCTTAGGTCTTATGCCTTATGTCCTGTCTTATGTCTTATAACTCTTATTTCTTATGTCTTATGTCTTATTACGAAGGTACACATAAGAATGTCTTGTGCTAAATTCTGTTATAACTGTTCCACATTTGGACAAACTTTCCTACACAATATTTTAACATTAAAACTGTCACATTTGCTTTAATAAATACAGAATATTTTAACGTTATTATGACGTTTATTTTCAATATAAATTAAACATAAGCTAACACATATAAATAAATTTTAATGAGCTAAAATTATATCAAGCTGTGAACATAATTGCTTTGTATAAGCAGTATTTCTCATTTTTAAAAAGGCACTTTTTTGTCTGTATGGCAATGCAGAGTATAATAAATATTTATCTGTTTAGTTGTTTATACAAATATGTTATTATTGTACAAACCATTAGTATAATAATAATAATTTTAATTAATAATTATTATGATAACACCAAATTAATCTAGGTTAAAATAATACATTATTAAAGTAGGTTTGGATCTACACAACTACACACAAACAAAATGTGTGAAAAAAAAATTGTTTGTACCCTAGTAACATTGATCTGGGGCAAGTTTCTTGACCAGAGTACTTGACAAAGTTCTTTGTAAAGAATTGGACAATTCTTCAGCAAGAGAATTAATCAAGATTATGTACCCAGACTTGGGCAAGATTTTAGCAAGATTCTGGAAGTAGAATACTTTGTCAAGTCTGTTCGTTAAGTCTGTAGCAAGAATTTGACAAGAGTGAGCGCGCCTCTCCCTTGTCAATTTTTCTTGCTACGACCTTGCCCAAGAATCTTGACGAAGTATCTGTAGCAATTTTTTGACAATTCTTGAGCAAAAATTTGTCGACAGTATCTTGCGCCAGAATTGTCAAAATCTGGATGCAGTTACTTGATCAAGAATCTTGAGCCAGACTTGCTCAAGACTTGACAAAAATTGTTACTAGGGTACTTTATAAATAAACAAGCCGTGAAGATATGTTATGCTACGCATTCCATTATATACTATTCACAGTAAATGGTATATTGCATTTTCCCAAATGCCTAATATAATTTAGATTTTTTTTTAATGATATATTAATCGTTTTTTAAAAAAGTTTAACCCCTCATACCTTTTTTAGTTTTTGGGAGGATTATTTTTAAAATTGGTAGAATTGATCCTTATAATAAAAGTAATTATTCCTGAAAAATTTACGTTAATCGGAATTTTCTTTCAGCTTTTTTCGATTTAAAAAAAGTTTAACCCCCCATAACTTTTTTGTTTTTGTGGGGATTACTTCCAAAAACAATAGCGATCCTCCCTCATACAACTTGATTTTTCCTAAAAATTTCGAATCGATCGGATTATTCGTTCTTGAGTTATCGTGTCTACAAAAAAATTAACATCGGACAGACAGACAGAGTTTCTTATTTTTTCATGAATAACATTTGTATCCAAGAATTTTTTGCCTATGACGTTTTTTGGCGATTTTGGGAAATTCGACTCTACCGTATAATACTATTCTAGCGCTACGCACTGAGAATGGTATAATAATAAAAGTATTAATTTATTTCAAGAGTATTAATAATGAAATAATCTTAACTTACGATTAAGTATTTGAAAAAATGTACTGTGAATAGTATATAATGGAATGCGTAGCTTTACTTATCTTCACGGCTTGTTTAAATTACATTTAAGACAAGTTGATGATATAGTCGGGAAAAATAACGAATATTGGCGGTTACCGTCTATGAGTTAACGTGATAACGTCTCCTCATCGTATCATGTAAATTGAGTAGAGAAACTTAAAATTTGCATATAAATATCAAATATCGACCCATTGTGTAAAAATATACATTGTACACAGGGACCATATCTTACCCCAAACGAATTATTTTTGAATGTATTTAAACTAGAATTTTATTAGTCTACAAGCTACTCGGACAGTGTTTTGCAATAGTATGTTAACCCAGTGACCCAGAAATGACAGCAGATTAATACTTTATATATTTTAAACTAATTAAATTAAATATTTACCATTTTGTACATGTTGTGATACATGAATAAGTGAAGCAAATACTTAATTTTAAGTATTTTATAAAATACTTAATACTATAGTCACGACGTTTAAAAAGTTCTAACTAACTACTTAGTAATACTGTCATCTCATAATGGAAGTTAACATATTATTGCATAACTTTATTGTTAAATTTTTAGACATGTGTTTAAGATAACTTTTTGTCCTGTTTTCTTATGTAGAATCTCCCCTTAAAATTATTTTCCCTATTTCAAATACGCTGCGTATACAATGATCACTCAAACTCCTGCTGATCGGCTAATAAAATTAATTTAACACGGTCCAAACACGGAAACAGAAGCCAATTCAAGAATTACATTGTTAGCTTGTACCTATTTGTTTAATTTGTTGACGCTCCGATCCAATTTCGCCGTCAAAGCTAATTTTAAAGTGAGAGAGCAATTGACAGAGATAGAGATAGCGTGTACTGTGTACAGAAGATCTTATATGTAAATTAAGGCGGGCATTGTCTATAATTAATAAGGGACACAAAAATATGATTAAATTAGGTTTTAATTTAGTCATATTTGTGATTGACATAGGGCCAGTCTAATTTAGAGCAAAGAAACAAAAAACAGTGATTAAATCAATTATGTCAGGTACGTCATTTGTGTTGGGTATGCATATTCCCAATCGAATCTAGGATTAATCTTTATATTTAAAAAGAAACAGAAAAAAATGTGATTGAATCAATCATGTCGGGAGAAATTCAATCATATTTGTTGTATTTAAATTTCTGATTATTATAATATTTCACCGATCTTGCCGATTTTTCCGGTTATATAAAAATCAAAAATATGATTGAATTGCTTGTTAATATGATTCAATGATTAAATGATTCAATCACATTTTTTTGTTTGTTTTTTTTTAATTATCTCGTATATTTAAATAAAAAAACAACCGGTAAAATCGAAGATTAATATAAGTTAATATTATATTGATTTAATATTAAAAAGTAACCGATTTCATCTTCTGAAGTTTGGTAAAAATCCTTCACATCTTTTGATTGATTTATTAATTTAGCTATAGTAAAACAGAATAAAATAATCTTTAATTTTGTAAATCGTTTTCAAAAAATGCTAAAGTTTTTCACGATTTTTAATTATTGTATGATAACTTTAATCATTTAGAAATATTTTTTGTAATTTGTTATTTATTAAATGAAAAAAGATTAAAATAGTAATTTATTTGATTAAAACAATAAACAATTTGAAAAATAGTATTTTTTTTTTTGTTTGTATGTTATAAAAGAATACTTTGGACCTCCCTAGTGCTCAAAATAAACGGGATCTTATATCTAGATAGTAATTTAAAGCCCTAGGCAGCTTTCGCGGTTTTCTCTAATCCAAGAACGTCGTAGCTAGAGAAAGCTCACTGCTTTACAAAAGCTACTATAATTTATTTTTTATCCAGAGACCAATTTTAGCGTTTTAAATATTTTAGTTAAATTTCTCGAGTGTAAGGTTTTTGTTTTTTACTTTAGGGATTTGGAATTAAATAGTTTTTTATTTAAAGAACGTGTAAAAAGCAAGGTTTCTAGACACAGAAAAAAAATTATAGTGCTCTATAAAAAGTTTATCATATATGGAAAATGATTCCACCAGAAAGGCTAGGCTAGGCGTGGTTAAATTAATTCTCTTTTTTATCAACTGGGTCAATTATTTATTTTTTTTGCTACATTCTATAAAAGTCCAAACCAAATGGAATAAACCGTACTTCATTTGAAATTCAACTGTCAAATTATTTGACATTTAACCCTACTTATTGCGAACTGCGTATTTAAAATATTTTATCCTTAAATTTTAGGAAACTTAATGCTTATCGACAAAGCCGCTCATGCGCGGCTTGGCAACAGCGGAAAAGAGCGCCTTGCTTTTTGAATTGGACAGTTTTATTTGTCAGTGTCAGTACTTAGTGTAAAATTAATTTGCTCAAAACTAAAATGTTGTTACCTCTTGTCTGCAGTTGAGACAAGTATTAATACTTTGAGCATCAAAGGCGGCCTAAATTCCCAATTAATTAACAATAGGAAAATCCTCCTGTCCGGAAAATCGATGCGTTCCAGATGAAACAACACACGGAATATGAAATCGCATGCGGTTTTCCGGATATACTGTGCCCGGAGTGCGGTTTTCCGGAGGTCAGTTCTATCATGTATTCCGTAAAAACTGCCCTTGATAGACAACAAGCCGTAATTTTTTTAATTGAACATACTAAAATAGTATATTATGCACCTAGTACTAAGTCTTTAGTTTCGAGACTAAAGTTTTTTTTGCTAAGACGGAGTCGAGAACACTTAACGCAGTTCATACACGTGGTGCATATAATATTTTTTCTACTACATAAAACTAGTAACTCCAAATATCTGTTAAAAATATACTTTAAAAAATATTTTGACGTAGCTGTCAGTTTGACAAATAAATCGAAAAAAGTCAATAAATAATGGTTAACAATGCCAATAATAAACGAGTTCACTGATTTTATTGGTTGTCAACAAGCCCTGACAAGAATAGATATAATATGTGAGCTAGCACTTAATTAAATAGTAGAAAAAAGACTTTTTTCTTGAGTTTACAAACCTATTTCTTTATTGTATTAGTGGCATCGTTATTAAGTCTAAAGACCTAAAACTTACTGCCTATGAAATACCTGGGGAAGAATTTTTTCAGGCCCCTGGGATTTAAACAGTAATTTTCCGGATGTATTTACGCGTGTGTTACCGTAAACAATTACTTACGAAGAAAGCACAAAAAATACAATCCACAAATTTAAAATGGAAAAGCCAATAATAACTTGAATGTGATGGTTCAGTAAAGATTCCACAGAATGAAAATTTATCTCATATTTTTATTTAATTTTACATACCTGAACCTGTAAATATTGGTATTGCTACTAAAATTTTTAATAAATTGATTCAAGAATAACAGATAATACACAGATATGTTTTACCATATTTATTAAATACTGGACGATTTCGCATATGTGACCCTAAACAAATAAATCCACATAGTGTGTCAAATTTACGTATTTCTTTTTTTCGGATTCTTATGTAAAAAACTGTTTTGCATAAAAATCAAAAAAAAAAAACGACTTCTATTCAGCTAAAGTTGATTGGGGTTCCAGGTATTCAAAATCGTTTAGTATTTAAAACAAAACAAATTTTCAATCTATTAGTATTCTGCCGTCCTAAAACAAGATGTCGTATCTACCAGAAAAAAAAATGGATTTTTGGTTTTATACATTTATTCAAGAAATGTTAAAGCAAGGATCCCAAAAATGAATAAAACCGAAAATCCATTTGTTTTGTAGATACAAGATCTTGTCTTAGGACGGCAGTATTTTTCTTATGTCTCCCATGTCTCCCTTATTCCCAGGCCGACTGAGTCTTCGAATGACGTAATACCTGATATATGGTCCTTAAAACAAAATATGTCACAATAAAAATCCACCTGTACAAGGAATTTTTCTAAAAAATATAAGGTATAATATTATAAAATTTCATTTTCTTTCATATGAAAATATAATAAAATATAACTTCAGTATAACCATTGAGAATTATTATCTATTATGGATAAGTGTTGAAATGTAATGCAATGCATTGTTGAAATACTTGAAAGTTAAATTGATATATTTTCTCGTACGAAGAATACATGTGAATGTTGAATTATATTTTCCAATAAATGATAAAAGTATTTTATGATAACGTTATTGTGTGCATTCAAGGCGAGTTTATGTTTCATCGGTTTTTATCAATAAATTAATAAAATAAAAATTGTTGATATGATAAGATAATGTTTTTCTTAAAGTAAACGATGTAGGTAATAAAATGAAAGGACACTAGATTTTTGACAATTTTAGTCTATTATTATAATAAATGAAAACTACACGACAAAAACGCTGGTCATAATGCGAATAAGGTTGACTTTCCCATAAATAAGCAGGGTATACCGTGCGCATTTATGTGGAAGTCGACCTTATTCGCATTATGACCATTAGCGTTTTTGTCGTGTAGTCTTCAATTAGTATCATTATTATTACTGATTGTTGATTTACCCAATCCTCATCAGTTTTTTGAGAATATCTTCTCTCCAGCGCCACCTAGGTTAAAAATAGCTATTACAAAAACTAAAGAGCGTGAAATTTCCTGCAACTTTTGAAGAAAACATTTTTTAATCAGATGAATATTTCACGAGTTACAGCTCTGAGTCAAGCTCAGAAAATTTCTACAATTCGCAAAATCACTACATACCGGGCGATCAGTAACTGGTATGACAAAATTTAAGACATGATTCTGCATCCAAAAATATCAAAAAAAGTTTATTTTGCGTTGGTATATCAAAAGCTTTTTGCTTGAAAATTGTTTGAGTGTTTTTTATACATACATAAAAAGTCAGAATATAATAACATTTTCTAATAATTTAAGTTGCATAAAGGATATTTTGCATTTTTTTTATACAGATTTAAACAAGGTGCAAATATTTTAGATTTTAAGCTTTCACGACCATTAAGATATAAAGAACTTTCACTTTCGGGTTTAGAGCGTGTTAATGGATTTTCACTTTCCGACGTTTCGTCTCTTACTACTAGAGACATCTTCAGGGATTAATCTGAAACTAAGTTTCGAATCAACTTGTGTCACTATTTATGACGAGTTGTGGTTATTCACCCGTGACGAGGTTTTTTCCTATCAAAGACTTCCATATTGCAGGTAAGTGGTAACCAGTGTCCCGATTGATATTGTTAGGATGCTTGATGATTTCTATCGATTCCCGTATCTTCCTTGGCATTTTTCTGTTTTCTGTTAATATTTGTTTTGTTTCAGACAAATTGATTTTATGACCTGTTTCATGTACATGTTCGGCTACTGCTGATAAGGAAATTTGTTTCTTTCTTATATTGCGCTCATGCTCTTGAAGTCTTGTAGAAATTTTTCTCTTAGTTTCACCTATGTAAACCGTACCACAGGAGCAGGGTATTTTATATACGCCTTCTGAACTCAGGGGTATTTTGTCTTTTGTTGAAGTCAAACATTGACCTAATTTTTTGGTTGGACCGAAATATAGGCTTAATATTTGACTTCTTCAAAAGTTTACCTATTATTAATTAATTAATTAATTATTAACAATATCAATCGGGACACTGGTTACCACTTACCTGCAATATGGAAGTCTTTGACAGGAAAAAACCTCGTCACGGGTGAATAACCACAACTCGTCATAAATAGTGACACAAGTTGATTCGAAACTTAGTTTCAGATTAATCCCTGAAGATGTCTCTAGTAGTAAGAGACGAAACGTCGGAAAGTGAAAATGCATTAACACGGTCTAAACCCGAAAGTGAAAGTTCTTTATAAGGTGCAAATAGTAAAATCAGTTAATTAATAAATTCGAGTATTGGGACAAACTTTATAAGATCAGATAGATAACAATAAATAAAATGAAATTTCATCGAATTTCTAAGAGCAATAATTTGGACATAATAATAACAGAGAACAATAGGGACGTTCGAAAAGGGACTACGAATCTTCCCCGGGGAACCCTTTCTCACTTAGCGGCCGGCCATCTCGATTGGGCAGCGCCGGAAATGGGTTATCTCGACTGAGCAAAGAAAAATATCTTTCCAATAATAGGAACGGGAATAACATAAAGAAAATACCATGTTAGGATTTTCAATAGAGCGGAAAATATTACAGGGTGAACATCTAAAAAAACAGAATAGAGAAAATGTGCCCATTTTCATACAGTTTCCTAAAATTGTTCAGTTTAATTTAGAAAAACACTAGTATTAAAATTAATTAATTATACACGGAGAGAACGTTGAAGTTCCGTAAACGCAGAACATAAGGTTGATTCAGGCATAATTATCACTAACTAAACTAAGAAATTCTGTCCTTTTTATTGGCCAGATGAGAAGCCATCTTTCTTTTTAGCCAATCAAAAGACAGAACGGCTTAGTTTAGTTAGTGATAGTTATGCCTGAACCAGCCTATAATGACAGTCAAAGATATTTTCATGGATAACCGTAAAATTTAATTAACAGTGTAAACTTTACACCATATTTTAATGAAATTTGGTATAATTCATCTGGAGTACGGGTCGATAAGAAAAATGAAAGTGAGTAAATTCCACATATAATTTTTCTGTCAATCTATCAAATTTTATTTTAAAACAGGTTGAACTGCTAAAAAAACTTGATATATTTTGATAAAATTTGGAAAACACTGTTTCAAGTAGATAGAAGCCTATGAGTATAAGTAAAATTAATATATAATTTTTCTGTCCAACTATCAAAAGTATTTTCTTTCTAGCTTAGGCCACTAGGTTATTTATAACTGGTTTATTTCTGAATTCACCCTGTAAAAATAATAGCAGAATAGTGCGAAAAATATGACTTATTTTCAACAAAGAAGCAGTTAGTTACTTTAAACCTCATTCTATTTCGACACTTATATAGCTCTCACAAGAAACCTAGATACTCTCTTCACAAAGACGCCATATAATGTTATAAGACTATTATTTTTTAACAATTCTATCTTTTTATAAGTTTATCATAATCTTTTTTGGCGCTACGAATTTTATTCGAATAGTTTTAACAATAAAATTTGCTTATAAAAATGCTTAAACTAAGTGGATACTTGGTTTTAACTCCTATTTTTATTTATTAAACTTGGTTCTTAATTTTTAAGTAGGCATTTGTTCTAAAAAAAGTTTTGGTGATTTTTTAACCCACTTCTGAAAAGAGGAGGTTACTGGTTTGACTTGTAGGTGTTCTTTATTATACAGATTTGGTTAGTTCTCAAGTCTTAACTCCGAGCTTAACTATAAAGTCTTAGTTCTTAAGTTTTAGTTTTTAAGTTCTAGTTCATAAGTCTTAGTTATTAAGTCCTAGTTTTTTAGTCCAAGTTCGTTTTTATGTCTTAATTCTTAAGTTTTGGTTCATAAGTCTTAGTTCTTAAGTCTTAGATCTTAAGGCTTAGTTCTAAGTATTATTTTTAAGTCTTATATGTTAAGTGTCAGTTATTAAGTCTTAGTTTTTAAGTTTTAGTTCTCAAGTCTTAGTTCTTAAGTCCAAGTTCTAAAGTTTTAGTTCTTAAGTCTTAGTTTTTAAGTCTTACTTCTTAGTTTAAGTCTTAGTCTGCTTTTTATATTAAAAAAATATTAATATTTCTTTCTACGGTATTAGTAGCTGGCCATCGATATGATATATTCAGCAGCGAATTAACCGGAAATTGAGTACGGATATTCCGTTTTAAATTAAAGCTGAGTAGGCAGTGCGACTGACAGTTAATATATTTTGGCAATTGGTCAGAAACAGTCAATCTTTCCGATATTACGGCTCGATTTATTGCGACCTACGTTGTCTGTCAATGGCACAGTTTAATATATAAATCCAATTTCTAATTATTTTTTCTACGCCCCCTAAGAAAGCCAATAATTCCGCAAAATTGAATGAAAATCACCAAAATAAATAGAAAAAAAAAAACTTTTAGTATCATATAATCCTACATTATAATAATTATTATCGTATGGAAATTTAATGTTTATATAAACAGGTATGATAATAATCAGCTGAATGCAATCTGCGTCAAATCGTGCCCCTTGGGACTTAACGCGAAATGCACCTGAATCGGGGATTAACGCAATTAAATGTAATCGTGAAATTAGGCCCATCGACATCATAATTTAGTTATTTTACTAATGCGGGGGTGTTAATAGTAATTATATACCAAGGTAGAGAAGACATTTTTTATAGCCGAGCGTATTAAATCCCGAGCTGGGTAGCAGCGAGGGATTTAAGAGTGCGAGGCTCTAATAGTCTTCTCTACCTTTGATAAAAATGCTACAATTTTTTTGTCGATATTATAATTTAGTTATTTTGAAAATTACCAAAGGATAATTTAGGGGTGTTAAAATAATTAGGCAGGTTAGAGATAGCCGATAAATTTATTTAAACCTATCGCCGTCGCGGCGCGCTGTCTATATCGATTTCGAGTTAAATTCTGTTGTTTATTTAACACCTTATATGGGCCTTTCCATTTTAGAAATATTATTTTCCTACGCATTTCATAATATTTTATGCACACGGCTTAAGACTTCTAGTAGATGTTCGCAATATAACAACTCCGCAAGCAACAAAGTAGGTAAAAAAGTGGACAAAAAGTCTAATTATCAATTAATAATTAAACTTTTTGTCCGCTTTTTTACCTATTTTGTTGCTTGGGTCTTTCCTCTGTAGTTATATAATCGTGCACGTCTAAAAAACATCGTGTGAGCCTTGGCCTAAACAGTTTCTTTGATACCCTTTTTTCAAACCTCGTACCTCATCTCGCAATCCAAACTCGTCCAACAAAGATATTCTTGTTGTTTTGCTTCTTTGTTTAATAAATGCATACAATGATAATTTGTTACCGTCATAAATACTTATATTTATTTATAATAAAAAGGCGAAAAGTTAAATTTTTCGATTAATTAGGTTTTTAGAAGCCGAGGCCCTCCGACCCGAGGGTAATAAAATTGCTTAAGGTTCCATGTATACAAAATTTTTCAGTATTTAATACGTCAACAAATTCTCACTGAGAGAATATTATTGTTGGAATAACCCATATATAAAAGTGGTTAAAGCCCACTACAATATATATGAGGCCCACGGGACAGGGTTCAGTTCAATAACGGTCATTCCGATCATTCCTGACCACAAATTTACGAGTATTTATTAACTGATAACCAATTCAGGGGACAATGGACTTGATTTATCATAAATTAAGGGTTGAAATTTTATCAGAAAATTGGTATTTACTTAACTTGTAAAATAGCTTAATTTCACGCCATTATCAAAATGATTAATATTGGGATATTTATTAATGTATACACTGTTAAAATTTATCTGAATATTTTAATACATTTGTACTTGAAGCAAATTACTTTAAGAAAATTGCTTTAAAATTATCTAAAAGTTAAGACACATGTAAATTTGTATTTAAATATTTACAACACTTTCGCTGCGTCTATTCAATATTCAATATTGCCGCCATTTTACTGTCGTAATAATGCAGCGAATCGGAAACGGCAAGAAAAATTCTGTCCCACGCCACACGCTGACACACGCGCAATTACCTCCCTACAATGCTGCTTTGAAACTGATGCATATAATTAACAAAGTCGACTGGCTCCTATGAGAGTCGTGCGCGATGTGCCAAGGACGGGGCCGACTCTAAAGATAGCCATGCGCACCGAAAGTATTAAGCTGAAACCAGAATTTTATGATGTAAAAAACAACATTTTTTATAACATTTGTGCACCTAGGTATTTGCAGTTTTGGCGAAGGAACTTGCGCGAAATTGATTTTATTTAGTTTATGATATTTTTGGGTTTTCTTAATTTTTAAGTTTGAATTATTACTTAAAAATTTATGATTAATCCAAACTTACCATTTTTTCCTTCAATTCCCTTTTTACGTGACAACTCACATTTAATAAATAAGTTTAATTTGTAGGTAACATTTTAGTTCGGAAAAAAGTAAAATAAAATTAATTCTCTCATACGAGGTGTGTTAGCGTTTTTTGTGAACTCTGAAGTGTAAAAGTACAGGTCCAGAATGTAAATAAATGAGAACAATTAATTTCAACTAAAAGCCCCTTTTACCCCGTTTGCCCCTTTTTTTTTAATTCAGTTTCGCCTCACGCCTACCCTTTCGATTGACCGATGCAGCATATTTAACCTACATTTTATTTCGTTCTGTTTTAGCTAATGGTATAATGTATAACAAGTTGAGAAATTGAGTTTTACTACAATAGAGATCCTATATCTCAAATGTTCAGGATAAATATATTTAATATATACAAAAAAGTTCTATACAATGGCCTTATATATTTTCCTAGATGTTTAGGAACAAATACTACATTTTTTGAAATATTAATAATTATAATTATTTGTAATTTTAAGGAACAAAATAATTAACGAATCTTGGTAATGGGAACTTTGATACTAATTCTAAAGAAATCACAAAACTTAGATTGTAGAAATTCTTTTGTTTTAATTATCGAAAGATTTAAAATTATTTTAAATATTAAATACAGACTTTCCAAAAATAGTATACCAGCATGCAAAATTCGAAAATACGACTATATCAACTTTCAGTTTTTTGTTATAAAAATAAGACATGTTCTTTTACTTAAAAAGTTTTTATCTTAAAAGTACGGTGTCCACGTTTCGTGAAATTTATAACGTTTTTCACTTCGTTTCCTAAACTTTTCAACCGAAAAATAAACATAATAGAACGAGATTATCTCTATTTATTATGCCATAATTACTTTTAACCTAAAAAACTTTGGGTTTTGTTATAGAAACTATCCGAAATTTTAATCTAATTTTTTAAAGAGTAAGTTTACTTCAAAAACACAATACAAAATTTTACTTAAAGGCAATAGTTTAAATAAATAAATGTAAAATAATTTTATATACTGAACAATGGAACAATGTAGTTTTAAGTAAATAAAGTGACAAAATATAATGTTTCCATAAAAAAAGGTAAATAAATTATTTTTTTAAATACATTTTTAATTAATGGTCATAAAACATGTAGTTTAATGTCAAATAATAAAAAAATCTATTAGTGGGTTTATTTTTAGGTATTTTTATTTTGAACATAGTGAAATACTAAAGTTATTTTAGGTTTAGGATTAATAACGATCATTTTAATTCGGTACACAAAACATAATTATGTTGTTATAATAATTGAAAGCCCTCTTTGATCAAATTGAAAAAGTTTAATTTATTTTTATCAGGCTTTACATTTATTACTTCGACACTCAACCAAAAAGTATTGCTTTTATGCTGAATCGGCCGAAATTTTGGGAAATTTGACCGTGATAGGCTTAAACTTTTTTTCATATTATTAAGGGATGACATTTAGGTAAACTCTTTAGGATTGATACAAATCACATCAGAAATATGAAAAATAGTAGGTTTACCAACTAGATAAAATAATTTTCCTACTACCACCTATGAAATCGACAAATTTTACACGATAAGAAGGTAAAAAAGTGTCGTATTTCTCACGCGTGCGAAATAATATCATACAAGTGTGGAAAAGCAATGCTAACATGATTTTTATTTGCCATTTTATTAGAAGTTATTTTTATTAGGTACATTTACATCTGAATATATATTTTTTCCAAGTATTTTCTAAGAAAACAAAGGAAGAAGACCAAGGTAAACTTTGAATGATTTATCAAGGTTTGCGCATACAAATTCGGAAATTTTAGCAAAACTGCAGCAAAACAGTGTAAATAATTGTCGGAAAGTATCTTTCTTACAGTTTCTGCACTCAGTGCTGCGCGGCTCATGCTAAACATTTTCCCATGCGAAATAAGTCACTTTCCGAACATGTTATATAATATACTATAAAGCTTTGCCAAGGTGCATGTGTGCGTCTGTTTATCAAATTTATCCTTATCAAGCTCTACCATAAACATTTATTTTTCGATTAAAATTTTTCTGCATTCTGCATAAATTCTCAAAGTCTTAAATTTTTAATTAAAAACCTCCTCATACTGCAGTGTCGATATTTATTTAATGGAAAAAAAGCGATCTACTTCCTAGTTTTTCCCGGATGGGAAAACCGTTTTCTTTTTCTTTCAATTAAAATTATTTTTTAAAGTAACCACTTTTAATTACTCCTATCTACTAGCATTTACTTAATTAAAATATAATTTTACGGAACTCCGAGTGTTCTTTTTAAAAAATTATTTTGCTCAATTACCTTTTTTTTTTCATTCGTGGTGTTTCATCTAGAACCCTTTGACTCTAAAATTTTAGCTTCATTTTATTCTGACAAAATATTTAATTAAGATTTAAAAATTAAGACCTTTAAAGGTCGATTCAGGCATAATTATCACTAACTACACTAAACTAAATTACGAAACTAAGAAATTAAGAAAATTAAGAAACATAACCTCAAATTATATAATAAATTTTCCATGGTATGCAATAATTAAGATAAAAGATAAAATATAGCATAAAATAGTGATAAAATCTTAAAATAAACTATAGAAAAAGAATTTCTGAAATACACAAACTTTAGTGCAAAGTTTTATAAACAATCGTTATCCAATTATCAAAATAAAAATGAAGATGGCGACACCTCTGGAGATAAGTTGGCTTTAAAACACAATTTTTAGATCCAACAACTGCAAATATAGTAATAATCGTCCTACGCAATAGATATTTGTTTTTTTCTTACTTATTCAGTCGTATTTACACATTATTGTTGCATACCACGGAAAATTTATTATAGAATTTGAGGTTATGTTTTTTAAATATCTTAATTTATTAATTTCTTAATTCAGTTTAGTGTAGTTAGTGATAATTATGCCTGAATCGACCTTTAAGCTTGTTTTACTCAATAATTAACACTAAACTAACTAAGAATTGAACTAATAAAACGAAATGAAATGTGACAAATAAATGCAAATAATAGTAATTATATAACAAGGCAGAGAAAACATTTATTATAGCCGAGCGTATTATATCCCAAGATGGGATATCAGAGTGCGAGTCTGAAAAAAATTATATATTAACCACGGTAGAGAAGACTGTTATAGCCTTATAGCTCGGCTATAAAAAAATGTATTCTCTACCTTATTATATAATTACTATTTATTATATAATTATTATTAATATATTAATTTAGCATTTTATATTTTTAAAGTATGGCGTCTAAAAAATTTACGTGTTCAATATATTTTTATTTCAAGATTCTTGCATTTCTAATTAAACTAAAATTTGGTCTTGCTGAAATAGACTAACCTAAATTTAATTTCTCAGATGCCTAAGGGTTATTTTAAGTTGAAGATACTTGAAAATAACATTATGGTGTAATATTAAGCTTTAATTTCCTACTCCTTTATATCCTTTCTAAACATGTAGATTCCTTCCTTACTCTACAAAAAGCCGTAAGTACTTAATCTTTAGTTTTAAAGAAAAGCCAAATTTGAATTTTTACATTTTTGGTTACAAAGCTCCAGTTCCAAAACTTGAAGAATGTTTACAATTTATTTTTCCTACGACCTAGTAAGTAGTAAGTGCCTATTTCCCACCCGTTGCCTATGACAACGGTTGGAAAGTGACAAACAGCTGATTTTACATATCTGATGTCAGAAAATTAATAAACGTCAAACAAATAACATTAAATTTACAAATTAATTTTAAGACAATTATTGCGTTTTTGGATGTTTAGGAAAAATAGTATTTTATCCATGCGAAGGGAAAGTTTGGAGAAAGTTGTACATTAATAATATCGAATTTCTTCATAATAAAAATACATAAAAATATTTACTTCATAATGCATTACGGTGCTTTGACTGAGAGGGAAGTGTACCCTATATATACAAAATACATTTTCGTAAGCTGTACCGTTACCGGCACATAATATGTGCATGTTATATGCATACGTAAGCAGACTAACTTACTTCGTAATGATAGCCTTAGAAATAATCTCAAGACTTTATTTAACATGTGAAAACCTGAGGGACATACTAAGAGGACCGTTTAGACAATGGCTATTTGTGAAAAATATATTATTATCACACGTGATAATAAATTCCCTATGTAATGTAATAAAATTTGACCCGCTGGATTATATGTATAAAATTTTTTACAGTTTTTCGGATAAAGCGCCACCCAGAGGCTCGCATAACTACCATAATACATCATACGATGCTGTGATTGGCATGATGTGCTTGATGCTTATAACGTTATTTTTAGGATTATGCGATCCTGTGGACGGCACCCTAAGCAAAACATTTGATTGAAGAAGTTTTTGAGTCATTTGATCTGAATGATACGTACTTGTTTTTAGTGTAATCACTTCTCTGTGTGTAATTGACATACAAAATAAAGTAATCATGGCTTGTTGCATTTTAATTTAAAAAATCCGAGACAGTAAATTTTAAAACAAATATTGTCAACATTTTACCCTTAGGTAAATATAATACGGTCGTTTTTTGCACTATTTTCTCTAATTTATTTCTGCGCCAGGGTACTTTGGCTTTATTAAATTACTAAATTTACCGTACATAATTTGAAGATATATATTTATATCCTCGAGACTTTGTAGCTTCTAATATACGGGGTGATTCGGAAAAAAAGGTACAACATTCAAGGAAAGATTTTAGACAAAAAAATCGAAAACAGTTATTAAAAATATAAACTCCTAAATATAGATTAAAAAAAGGTCTCATTTTAAAGCTGTTAACGCCCCTAGCCGCTCTCCCTTAGTCGGGCACTGCACTTTGAGCCCTGCATAATTATTTTAAAGCTTAGTATCCCTCTTAAAAAATGTTCAAGTTAGAGGTGATAACGAAAATGATATCTTTGAGCCCCACCATTTTGCCTAGCGCCCCCTGAAATCGTAACCGAAACCCCAAAATCCTATACTTTTAAGCTATACTCGGGTGAATCTAAATAACTATACTTTTTGCCTCATATAACCCCCCTTTTTCTAGAAACGTTTTTGAAACAGTTCCTAAATACCTAAAATTTTGTACTTTATTTCAAAACCACCCTGTATGTATATATAAATATACATACAATACTTTCTTATCTTCTACGGCATAATTCTGGATGTTTTACGGGCAGAATTTACACTTAAAATACCATTACGTTCATTTTATATGACTGCAACTCGATGGTACTCGGCTTAGTTTAAAGTCAAATGTTTGGAAATAATTAAAGTATCATTTTGTACAAAAGCAAGTTCTTAGTTTATAGCTTTGACCCCTTTTAAGAGAACAATTAAAGCAAGCCCTGACAATTGTATTTGGTTCTATTTGCAAGAATTTATTTGACAATTATGTATAGGTCTGTTTTACCCACGTTCCCAACTCAAAAAAACAATTAACTGGTTAGGTTAGTTTCACTTACAAGCTGCTATTACTGTAAAAGACGAGATGCACCATAAAGCTCCTTGAATTATTTAAGGTTATGTAACTTTTATATATATATATATATATATATATATATATATATATATATCTAGTGGATACACTGTTGTCAAATTGTCATAAAAAGTGATTTTACCCAGACGCAACAGATCAATACCCGGTTAAATTTACCTATCTGACAGTTGTGATATAAATTTAACTGTGTCTGAATTTTATTGGTGTTTCCATAGACAGCTTAGGGCCACTTGCACCAACTCTTGGTACGGGATTATCTCAGCTAAACCGAGTTTAAGTTAAAAATGCTGCGTTCTGATTGGTCATCCGTCAATTTAATTCAAGTTTAAAGTTAAACCATCATTGGTGCAAGTGGCCCTTAACTAAGCAATGAATAACTAGCCCCTGGCTCCTTAATAAAAAGTTCAGTATAGCTATATGCTATAGTGCGGATTTATTAAAAAACATAATTACTAAAAGTATAGTTTTAAAAAAAGTTTATAAAATATTTTTTGTTAGTTAATGTAGAAAAAAGTTAAAATTTTGTTGGCCAGTGGTATAAGTACCATTATATTATAAATTTAGAAAAAAAAAACGTTCTAACAGGTTATAAAAGCATTAATGCCGAAAGCATAAAAAGTTAACTACATATATTTTATATATAATATACTTCTGGTCTAGGAAAAAGGTCTATATAAAATGTTTTTCGTGCATGTTTCGTGTATATGTATGGTAACGTTTACTTCAGCACAAGAAGTATGGATGTAATGGATTCATGCTCTGTCAAAAAAATTGGTCATGTTTTTTTTTCACTAATGAATCAAGATCTGTGAATAAAATAAACAGGAAGACATTTTTCTTTCTGTCTTTCTTTCTGTCTGTTTGTGTGTCTTTCAGTCTGTCTTTTTGTCTGTCTTTCAGTCTGGCTTTAAGTCTGTCTTTCAGTTTGTCTTTCTGTATGTCTTTTTGTCTCTCTTTCTATCTGTCTTTCTGTCTATCTTTCTGTCTGTCTATCTTCTGTACTGGGTTCTTTACCCTTTCCATTTTTTTGTCTTTTTCTGTGTTTCGATGTTTATATCTCAAATAGTTCTTGAGTTCGGAAAATATTTGCATGCTACCCTTTATCTAGTGTTACATTATTTTTCACTGCTTTGGCCTCTAAACTTTTATGAAATAAAGTACGAACCTGGTGTGACTATTTCATATAATTAATTGGCTTAAATTTGCATGTAATGTTTATATGTTTTTTGTGGTTTTAGTTTACAAAATTACACTATATTTTTTTGTCTATGACCGTGTGGAGACTATGTTTTATAAGTCACTTTAAGTGTCAAATTGCTACAAAAAGCAGTGTTTTTCAAATCTCTTTATGTGTCAAGTTTTTTGTGACTGTGTTGATATAAAAATACGTTTTTCCACTAGAAATCACTCATTATTTTACAGAAAGGATTCAATTTCAACAAAATATCCGTACCGAAAAAAACACTTTCGGTTTAAGGCTACTTCATTTACAATACATCTAAGGTTTAATCTCAATAACATGACAGATAACGTAATGTCAAAAAAAACAAGTTATCTTTATTGTAAATTTTGCCGAAATATTTTAAAATCTAAAAAACATTGTGTGCGCACAAAGTCCAAAACCAGACTGGTTAAGCAAAGACGATCTTTTTTACCTTGACATATGAATAACTAAGTTTTATTAACTTGGCGCTTTCGGTAAAAGATGCATTATAAATTATGTTTATAATTTATAATAATCTTCCTCGCCATAAAAATAGAGTACCTATAATAATTATAACTGAATATGTCTTAGCACTAAATATACATCCACAGCTTACATATTTAAGCTTATCTAATGAATTACCATATCGTATGTCACTAGTACGTTAACGGCATATACAGGTACATGTATATGTGCTTTTATGTGAAGCCACATCTATAAAGTTAAATATTAATATAATTTGCTGCATGATGGGTATTTCATGATTATTACATACACTTACCTTGATATAAGCTACTCAGATATGCTTAATGGTCTTATACACTAAAAAAAATATTCATAACATGAAGATAATTCTTCATTAAAAATAACAGTTACGATTTTAGACGCAATTCAAAAAATTTTACCTCAACACTGGTGTAAAAACTGTAAAAACTTGCTGGATATACAGTGAATAGTACAAACCATGGAATGAGAAGCATCATATACCTTCACGGCTTGCTTTAAAAGATAATTTCTTGTGTAAATAAGAAAATGAACATGTTAGTCTTCGTGTTGTTTCTCAAAACATGAAAAACGATGTTTGGATAAATTTCTAAGTATTTCTTTAAATTGTTTCCTCGTCTTACCAAAATTTGATTGTTATTTCAAGTTTCTCGCAACGTGTTCTAGAGTAACACACACAGAAAAAAATATTCTGAAAACAAGGCGAAAAGTTTTTGAAAAAAACCTGAATAAATATATACTTATATATTATTTTTTAAATTAAAATCGTAATGTATTTTTGGAAAACATATATGATCTAACTTTTTTTTTATTATACTGTAACTTTTTTTGAGTATAGTAAAAACACAACAAATTTTCTTTAAAACAGCGTCTCTTCAAATTTTATGCTCTGTGGGCCAGATCAAATTATACCGGATTATAGTTGTATTTCCATCTTGGAAAGCTGCAGATGTCATAATTATACAAACCTGAATTTTTCTCGGCTTACATAGCACCAAGTGTGAGACACAGTTTAAAAGGAAACTTAGCGAATTTTTTTACTGTGTCCCGAATAAAAGTCAGGATTGTTTATATTTAGGTTTTTGACATGTTTTCAGGAAATTTTGCCAGTGTACCACGTGATAAATGATTAATTTTATTGTTACTGGAACAGAGAATTGAAACATATATCATACAAAATGCCAACATAGATGAGTTTATTTAGCAGGAAGTATTTTCCTGCAACCCAAATCTACATAAACTAAAGGAAATTAAATTAGAATAGGTAAATATAGGATTAGCTAATAAACTTCCATTTGCCATTGTTTTGTACTATTTTGAATATCTTAGGTATATCTTAACATTTTAATACTTTTATATATTAATAACTTGAACGATAACATAACCTCGAAAAGAAACACAAATATTTTTATACTTAATTTTAGCCCACTATTGTTATTGTGACCGTCCAAAAAACATTGAGTCGTGGTTGAAACTGCTTTTTTCAAAGCTCTTTCCTCGGCTCGTAAATCAGACTTTTCCAACAATAGTTATTTTCTCACTACCAACTAGGCAAGTTAACATTACTTAATCAAAAAGTCGACAGTAATGGAAAGTACTATATCGAGCACACTTAGTGATAGATGAAATCAATACAAACAAAACCGTAACTAAAGACACAAGTGTACGACACTTACCGGAGGGAGACATCAAGACACAAGACTACTTAATACTTGATTTTAGAGTCCAAAAATAACTATTTTAGAATTTTTCATACTTTTAAGAAACATATTTTCAACTTTGTCCGGAAAAACTTTAGTTAAATTACTACTGATTAAATTTGTTAATTTTATAGCGTTTTTAACGTTTACCTACTTTTCTAGGTAGTCAATTATTCTAGAAAAGTCCAACTTTTATTTTATTTTCCATAGCTTTATAACTTGGAAGATGATTAAAAATGTTCAAAGTAAACTTCAATGTTTAAAAATACTTAAAACTTTAGGCAATATATTAATTTCAAAGCACTTTTGCTTTAATACTGCCCCGTTACACACACAGAAAACTGTTATTGTAAAACAAAAAAAAATATTTCTGCTACTGTAATATTAATTTTAAATATTATTTTTTTTAAATCGCAACATTTGGTTTGGAATTTTTTTTGTATATAAAATATTAAAGTGACTTGAAAAAGTCGGGCACTTTGTGATAATGAGGAGGTGGGGAGGGTGGTCACAAAATGGTCAGAAAAAGTGTAACATAATTTATGGACGTGACGTATTATCAAAATTGGAAAATTATGTATTACCTAGCTAGAAAAGACCTAAAAACATGTATTGCTTTTTATTTTTTTATGTCTGTGACAAAGATTATTCGAGAACGCTTTGAGATAAACACCTCTAATTTGGACCGCAGGTCCTTATCTAAAGCTCAGGGTGGGGCATAGGAATCAAACGGGGCAAAAATTATTTTTATGAAACTTTTTTTTTCATTTTTTTTTTCTTTTCTTCGACTTTTTTTCTTTCTGTATAATTTTCGTTTGAAACGCTATTATAATGATTATTTATTATTTCTATACCTTTATAGTTAAATTTCGGACGTAAAACTTAATATGGGGATAATAAATTTTGATTAAAGTTGCGTTATCCCTGATTGATTAATTTATTTCAAAGTAGCCTTATTTTGAAAATGATTTATATAAAGGGCACTGAGAAATTAAAAACTTTAGCTGAAAACATAAAAAGAAAATGATAAAATGATTTAAAGCAAAAAAAAAAGTTGGGCACCCTTATACTCTAGGAAAAAAATAATAATTTTAAAAAAGTAGTGATCTGCAGACATGCATTTTTAACTTCCAGCAAAAACTGGCAAAGGAAGATGAAATATTTGGGGCCCAAATTTTAGTAGGACAATTGTTAATACAAGTATGAATGTTGTTTTTCGCTCCACCCTAGTGTACATAGCTTAAAACACCCGGTATACATCCTTTATTCTTAATGACTGCTTAAGTCACATGGATCTTTGGATGTTACTTATTTGGCATGTATTAGTACACGTCGGACGTAACTTATATCATTGGTTAAAGAGGTTATACTTAGTCAATGCTTATATACACGTCAGACACGTAATTTATAGCAGGCACATATTTAAAACGGTAGAATAAAGAACGAAACAGGTGTCTCCCTCTCCCTCTCCCTCTCCCTCTCTCTCTCCCTCTTCCTCTCCCTCTCCCTCTCCTTCTTTTTCTTCTTCTTCTTCTTCTTCTTCTTTTTCTTCTTCTTCTTCTTCTTCTTCTTCTTCTTCTTCTTCTTCTTCTTCTTCTTCTTCTTCTTCTTCTTCTCTCTCTATAAAGATTATAATAAAAAACGATGTAGCTAGTCAATATAGTGACTACAGAATTCGTTTATTTTTCGACTAAGCATTTGGCGTGTGAAAATACAATCCCGTCTACAGTATCAAGTCTTAGATAAAGAATAATCTTTTATTGTCCTGAGTACGATGAAAAGAAAATTTGACGTTTATCTGTTCACATTGTGTATTTCTAAGAATATTAGGGTATACTGCCCTAGGTAGGGCAAAAGCCGTGGTACAAAAAAATACCACTGGAGACATAAGCATAGTCGTATTTATTGAAATTTGGGTCTCTTCCAGATCTCCCAAAGACGACTGTTTAGATAATAATCTGCGATTTTCAGTTTAACAAATTATGTCATAATATATCAATTTTAAATATGAATATCTCACCTAATACTGAGTCAAATTTAAAAAGAAAAAATGCTATGGAATTGTTATAGTGTGTATTTTTGGGAACTAGTGTTTGTTTTTAGGCTTGTAAACCTGGTTCATTAAAAATTTCGTTTTTATAAAATTACCCATGCTGGCGCCTTCGCCAAAATTGTAAATAATTACACAGGTATATAAAATGGATTTTTTTACTGATGCTGTACAGTGTTTTTTACTAATTTTTGGCCGCTATAACCAACTGGACAACACTTGCAAGAGACGGAAGAATATGAAAGGAAATTGCCAAACACAAGCCCTAGGCCTCCATGGCCTGTAGAGCTAATTATTATCCGAATTTTAAGGTTAATTTTTCTTTTTTTTTAGGAAAAATATATTTTGTGATAAATAAAAAATTCAAATTTTTTTGTATGAAATGATAATATTGTGACCTTTGTGTTATTTAGAGCAGTATTGCCTTGAAACAGATTTTTTCTTTTAAAATAGCCGGTCTGAGGATTTTCGCGAATGGAAAATTCCGGAAAGACCGTGTTTGACGTACAAATTTAACTTCCCGTCCGGGACCGCAGAATATTTTAAAATGCATTACTAAAATTACTTTTCCGGTTTTGTTTGTTTTCTTGGGACACTGTCATGCAGAAAATTTTAATCCCAGTTATCCAGATATTAATCTAGATAAATGGAATTAAATTTTTCTTCGAGTTAAATACACTGCACATATAAAAAAGGTTTCTCGTTCACATAATTTTCTATTTGTGTGCTAGTATTTAACTAATAGGATTATTATATTATTCACAGCGCCTGCGCTAGAATCATATTATTTTTTTCTATTTTTTTTTACAATTATTATTTTTTAAGTATGGGAAATGCAATATACCATTTACTGTGAATAATATATAATGAACTGCGTAGCATTACATATCTTCACGGCTTGTTTTTAATTGTTAATATAAGCCAATAAATTAACATGTTTATACGATTTTTCTTTCAAAAAAGTATATATTTGACAATCAAATAGTTACTTCCCCATTTGTTGCCTTGTCATGTAACGATTTTTCCTAAAAATAATCCCAACCGAGAACTGGAAAGGGACTTTTCTGTTGTGACTATATTGCAACATGATCGTAAGATGCAAGTTTTGCTTCTGACTTTTAAGCAATGGTTCTATTTATTGGGCTTGCAACTACGTTTTGAAGTTTCTGTTTAAGTGCATTATTTTTTCTTACGAAATACAAAGCTTTTATTTTAATCTTTTAAAATATAGAAAAAAGGTCTTTTTAAAAATAAGCCTGTCTGCCAATTAAAAGTATATATTTTTATCGCAGAAAAAGTTTTTGTAAAAAATAAATTAAGATTTAAGAAGCTTAAAATATGCATTTTGGAATTTAGAAAGCCCTCAAGTTTTAAAACAAACTTTTTATTTATGGATGTATTATACTTTTTATAACTAAAGCATTATACTTTGAAATGTTTTACCTAAGGTAGGTGAGCCAATTCTTGCCAATGTTCCTAATATGGCCACTCCCTCTTAAACCTGTTAGTTCGTTCTCTGGGTCATATATGGCACTTTCAGTCGGATACTACTAATTGCTATTTAAGTGCCCAAATTGTACCCAAAACAGCTAAAATTGTTATTGTGCCACAATATTTTCTTATTAGTTTGTTAATTTTTTGTAAGTTTGTTCTTTACTATTATTGCCAGTACCCTGGCAATATTTGGGACATGGGTTCCTTATATTGCCAGTGTGCAATCTTTTTTAAAAAGCAATTATATATTTTTTGAAGCTCCTGCAGTGTGTTTATTTTATACCCATTAGAATAAAAATATGTTTATTGTTAATGTAGTTAAGTTTCAGGTGATTACAAATAAATTTGAATGCAGTAAAAAATAAAATCTCTTAACATGGCAATAATAGGCTCACCCACCTTATATTTAGTTTCAAAAAAATAACCACAGTAATAATTTCATGTAGATTTATAGTGAATTCACAAGAAATTCCTTTCAAACGGTATCTCACACTTTGAATTTGAGCTGAGATATGTATTTTAATTTAAAAAAACATCTTTATACAATTATGAACTCAGAAGATTGGCGAGATGGAAAGACAACCGTTTTAAAGAAAATTTATAGTTTTTTTACTACTTTTTCACTCAATTATGGTATAAAATAGTAAAAAAAAAGTTAAAATAATTGTTTTTTTTTAATCCAAAGAAAATGTTCATATATTTACTTCTAGCCATTTTTTTACACGATTCGATTTTCCAGACTGTTTTTTATATGCTTGTGATAAAACCAATAAAATGCTATTATATAAAATAATTTAATAAAAAAAAATTCTCATAAAAATATTAAATATACGGTTTCATATTTTTTTTTAATATGAAACAAATTAAATGTTAAAAAGATGAAAAACTTATCTTGTTTGGAAAATATATAAGGGAAAAATATCCTGCACTCGACCAAACTTTTACTCTTAATTATAAAGTTTTAGAAGCATGTGTTGTGAGATGTTTCTCGCAGTTCTTCTTTCTTGTTTTTCATATAAAAAATTGTATAGCAGCATAACAGTTGGAGCTAATTTTTTAAAAGTTTTCTTTAGAGTTTGTTGGTTTTTGATTTTTAGTGAATCATTTTCTATCAAACTAAGTTTAATTGAAAATGAGTCTAATTCATACAGATAAAAAATTAAAAAATACAAAACATTAATTTTTTAAAGGAAAGAATTGTCAAAAAGTAAAAAATGTAGGTAACTCAAAAAAAGTTTGGGTGCTATAAAAATATAGGCATATTAACATAAATAATTAACACTTTGTTCATATATCTTTTAATCAATCCTATTACGATTTTCAGTTTCAGTTCAATTCAATTTTTTTTAATTATAAATGTCTCCTAACATTTTTTTTTAAATATAACTCGGCCTCATGTTTTAAAATTTATTTAAAATTATAATATAAGTTTTTGTTTCATTTAACAAATATTATTTTTTTTTTAAGAAATTCCCATTTCTAACACTATTTAATATAAGCCGAATATCAAGTTTAATAAGTTTTCCATTAAAAAAAAATCCCCTTAACCACAATTTCTCAAAATATCTAGTATGTACAAAAATATAGTTTATGTTGTCCTAATTATGGGCCCCGAATCCAAGTTGATATCTTAACTCGTTCAAAAGTTAAGATCAAGTTGAGTGACTTTTGGACCGCACTGTACTGACATATTATATATTAATTTAGAAGAAAATAATCCTCGTAAAGATTGATTATGGCTGAATGGCTCTGAAATTAATATGTTACATAATATTTTCCCTTTCAACCTTATATCCTAACTATAATTTATTAACGTTCCAATATAGATTATAATGAAAAGACCCACTTCCTATATCTTTTTTACAAGATGTCTTTTGAAAGGATTCTTGATTATAAAAGGTAAACAAAATACTTGAGTATATACGTAAAGATATGGAAAAATGAGCGTATACTATCCTATGGTTTGTTTGAAGATCGACTTAAGATAAATTTGCTATAAATATAAGATAAACTAAATACACAAAAAAAATATTTAAGCATTCAAAGTAAAAATTAGGCTTCTGAATGTTTTTAGGGTCACTAGATAGCCTTGCTAATTTAAGACCTAGATCTAGTGTCCCTACGTGTTTCGGATAAATTCGACTTTAATTTTTTAAAATTAACTCTTATTTTAAGCATTTTTGTGATTAAATTTAATTATTTTTTAGCGGAAAGCAAAAAATTATTTAAATCCAATATTTTCCAACAATAATTTATTATCGGTTTTCTTTCTTTTCTCATATATTTCTACCAATAAAAGAAAATCGGTTTTTGCATCTAGAATGCTTGGGATTTTATTAAAATACACTAGGTGACACGTGTAGAAAGCGCACTATTGCATTTTTTGACACAAAAAAACATATTGGTTTTAAACAATTTCGTGTAAAATATTTTTACTAAAAGTTTTCTTAAATCCGGTCCTGGGTAACACAATACCACCTATATTGCGACGCGTCTCGAAGACATAATAAACAGAGAGAAGATTAAATCTGCAAAGGGTTCTAAGCGCCACTCCTAAAATAATTAAAGGAACTCAGAAAGTAGAATCTAATAGCTTGATTCTAATTACATGTCATGCAATAAAAGATTATTTTGTTTTAATAGCCTACTTTATTGTTTATTTCCACTTTAATCTATCTATCCTATTCTACACAGGGTTATCCATAGGGTTTCCGAGAGTCGAAAACGATACTTCTCGTTTCGATTTCGAGATTATCGATTTTCGAGACAAGAAAGAGGTTGATCTTGTCTTTAACATTTCTCGACCATTAACTTCTTGTCTCGTCTCACAAGAGTCTCGACAATTAACTTTTAAATTATAATTTTCTCTGCAACCTTTTTCAGTAAAATCACCCCTTAAATACCATAACACTATGCTTTTTTACCGTTAAAAAAAGGTTAAAATTTACCGGTACACAGAAAAACATCAGGTGATTTTGCTAAATTTTTGGTAAAGAATAATTAAACAACTTTCCATGTGTATTATACTATTCACTATAATCCTATTGTACAAATTGTATGGAGGCTAATATAAATCATAGATATTCGAGTTATAAACAATAACAATATTCATGTTTGAGCGTGAATGTTCCCTGTCTATTATTTCCATTACATTATTATGTACAGGTTAATTTTACGTTCTTCAGCTAAGAGTGTTATATTTATGCACGTATGCCTTTTGAAATACTAATGAAATACTACAAAATACATATGATGATGTACCGAAGAATATGATCTGTAAATTAAAATACATTTATTTATAAAACTAATATTTTTAATTAAGTTTAGAAGTCAATAATGCTTTGTTACATATCTACAGAATACAAATATATAGGAAAAATTTTGATGTATTAAGCTAAAGAATTAATTAAGTTATAAAATCAAAGATTACTTATTTACCTTTCATTTCATAAATAAAATTTATGCAATAAAAGTTGATAAAGTGGACAAAGTTGAGAACTGTGTGTCAAGTCAATCAATTGACAAAACCAAAACTATTAATTTCGCAAGTTTTGAAATTGGACTATTCATATCATGTATAATATACTATATTATATTCATCTTTAGACAACCCTCTGATGCGTAATTTTGTATTGACAAACATGGCCCTTTTTCTGTGAACATACACATATATTCGGCGCAATTATCTAAATTTATGAGCCGAAATGTAGTAAAATGAGATTTACTTATTTAGTGCACGAGATAGCACTGCCTTGAGACTGCGGGGCTCTTCTGTTTTACGACCGGTGCATACTTGAGAGCATTAACTCGGCCCCAACATGGGTTTATAAAATTCACCTGCATTTTGCATCGCTTTATGGAAATTTTCGCCTGTCCAGCTAAATTTAAAAGTCGATAAAGTAGCTCAAACTTTCGGTTTTTATAGATGTATTCCCTAAAATCATTGAAAAATAACTGAAATTTCAAATACGGTTTTTATAATAGTATATTATTTACCAAGTGAGAGAAGTTTAACATTTTTGACCTGCGTCAAATTCCGGGATGAGCGCGCTAGCGCGAAGCCCGCAAGACGCGGAAAATATAGTATTTTTTCACTACCAGCATAATTAACTAGCTATTTATTTATTTATTTTACTTAAATTTAATGAAAAAGCTTATAAATTTAAAATATCACGCTGCCCGTTCGCGGCCATTAAAAAAAACAAATGAATAACTTGACATTTCTGGCAGAAATTTTCTGGTGATCTGCTAAAATTATTAAGTTAGAAAGTGTTTCCGTGTTAAGTGTGATAAAATATATAAAAATGGAAAGTGAAATGTAAAGTGATGATTCTGTTACTCCCCCAGAAATAAGGGGGCAGGCGAAAACTGTGAGGAAGAATCTATTGCCTCAAAAATCAATATATGGGGGTTGTACCTCTAGTAATCTATGATCCTTACGGTAATATATGGGTTGTATAATCTATGGTTGAATATGATGGACCAATGATTTTCACTTTTCGAAGTGTTTTTTGTAAAACATGTTTTATGGGTACTAATTTAGTTAATATTTTTTAATTTATCACTTGTAAATAGCAATGTAATTTAATAATCAAGTGAAACGTCAGATGCCAAAACAGCTGAATAAAATTTCATTATTAACCATGGTGCAATTTCATTATTTTTAGAACCTCTGACGTCATAGGTAGAGAAATAATAATTCTACCAATGAAAAGAATAGTAATAAAGATGTGGTTTTAGGCTGGTAGTGAAAAAATATATTAAAATATATTATTTGGATGTATCTGTATGTTGTAAATTAGATGTCAAGCAACAGAAATTCCCTACTGTAATTCTATTAACTTTTCACTAAATATATAGATCATTCTAAAAAAAAAACTGTATATCGTACTTGATTGGCACCTCTAGTCCAATAAGGTTGCATATGGGAAGCCTTTTGGTTTAACTAAATCACCTGCACTTTGCAACGGTTAATGGAAATTTTCGCCTTTCCAGCTAAATTTAAACCTAGGTTTTTTCGATTTTTATATACTTCCTAAAGCCAATGAAAAGTAACTTAAATATCATTGCATTTATGTAGCTTTTGGTTTAACAAATTCACCTTGTACTTATCAATTTTGAAGCACATACGTTCTTTAAACTCCTAAAATTATTTTTTAGAATTATTGCCACTTTTAAGGTTTACGCAAAATGACAATAAAGAGTAAATAAAGACTCAGTCTTTTAAAAGAAGTTTCTCAATATAATGTTGACATTTTAATACTTAAAGCCCACATAAAGACGCTGTTACTAGTAATCGTAGTTATTAAATATTAATAACTACGTAAACTTTAGGATCAAGCTATTTGCCTGAAACCAACTTTTAGTTAATATTTAAGATGTGAGAATTTAATACCCAGTATAAAATAGTTTTAATATGACTGAAAAATTATTTACAAGCATAAGTTGACACTTTCAGTGTGGCGAAACAGGCTGAAACACCTTTTCAGGGTTATATTTCAGTTTAGCTGTAATTAAAATCCTGAAATTTAAGTTTCTCTACTTAAGGCCAACGTGATTTATTATGCGTTTAATTAAACACAGTATTGTTTATACTTATTCACCTTAATTAAAATTTTACTAATAATAAATTAGGCAGTTAATTACATGTGTCCGTCCCGAAGAAAATAGTCTTGAAGCCGGTGAACATTTTCAACAAGTTATTTCTTCACGGCTTACACGTTATCGAAAAGTTATTTTACAATTTCTCATTTAGATAGAAAGTAAAAGACACTTTTTAAAAGTTAATGTATATGACTCGATAAGTTCAAAAAATAAGTTTTTATGGTACCTCTTTTTAGCACCTTTGATTTCTAGCACTCTAAGGAACCGGACCCGGATTTAATTAAAATTCAGCCGGGGGGAAATAACTAGTAGAATTTTTTTACCAGATTAACACAGGTTGTCTTAAAACTTTCAGGAAGGTTTTAATTTACATATATTGTATTGTATTGTATTTCTTACATGTAAAATTGTTGATTACCATTTTTTTTTTGTAAAATTACATAAAAAATGTGTTTTTACTCATTTACTTAAGAAGTCACGTATTTTTACCAGTAAATTTACATAAAATTTTTCTTAGTGTATGAATTTTGATTTAATAGTTGCGGGATAAGGAACGAAAGTAAATTCATCCGGACATAATACATTAAGTCATAAAAAAGGTATACGCAATCCCCGTTAATCAAATGAATAAAATATCCATAAAAATAGCCCCTTAAACAAAAGAAAAACAGTTACTTGTTTTTATGTCTAATATATACAATTACGAGTATTTCTTTTAGTGTACTTAAGAGAAAAAAGTTCAGAAACGGAAAACACATAAAATATTATTTACAGAGCAAATATTCGCTAATAAAATAACCACACAGGTCCATATAAAAACCACAAAAAAGAGATATAATATTATTTTTTCTGTAAACGAACAAAACATAATATTAAGTCCAAACAAAAATTTAGCAATTATTGCTGTAAGTTTATCAGTTTGTCACTTTTTGCTATTTATTCCTAAACATATAGGAATTATTTTCAAATACGCAGGAATTATTTTTCTATTTTACATACTTCATATTTTATTTTTATGTACTTATTTTAACCAGGGGCGTGCAAAACAGGGGAGCCTTATCAGTTTTTTGTCCAAATCTTTTTTTTGTGTAACATTTTTGTAATTTTATTATTGGAACATGATTCCTCAGGTCAAAATATTCATTTGAAGGTGAAATTTTACGTTTTCGGGACGAAAAATTAAGTACTAAAATGTTACAAACCAAATTTTTTTATGTATTTTGACCTAAGGAATCATGGAATAATAAACATAGAAAAAGTTACACAGAAAAAGTTAGGGACAAAAAACTGATAAGTCCTTTGTAGAGTCAGCCCTTAAAATGAATTACCCTATTTCTGAATAACCATGTATATTTATTTAGGACAACGTTCAGCCGTGTTACCGTGCATATAATGTCAAAAATTGCCGCATATGAAATTGGTCCGAAAAAACTTTTCTCCTATATATTTTTACCGTTTCTTTTAGCTTTTCTTTTAAATGAGGACGGATAAAGCAATAATATACACATAAAAATGCTAGAAACGCAAAATACAAGAAAATAAAAGTTGTTTTGTGTTAAATAGGGATAACTTGGTTCGTTTACAAGAATGTTTATTACCTTTTTTTATTGAAAGAAATCTATAAAAGTTGGAGAAATAGACGGTAAATTGGGAAAATTAATTTTTCCCAAGTTTTAATGAAAAATGCGGTGTTTTAATTTCTAGATTTACAACTACTTTTATAGACATTGTTAATGTATAGTTTTTTTTTAATACCTTTTCTTTTAATGGTGGACAGATACACAGTCAAACTACACAGTAACTATATGCGGGAGCAACACGCAGTATAATTTTATTTATTGGCAATAAAATTTAAATAATTAAATATTTCAATTTAATGCATAAATTAACTAGTAACCAGAAAATTAATTACATATTTACATAAATAATAATTAATAATTTGTTTTTTTCTGGCCAAAAATATTAATTCAAAATTACCAAATAGTTGAATAAAGGATGAGGAGAATTAGTTTTATTAGAGTGGTTATTCTTTGCACGTTTTAATAAGGTGGTTCTTATTTTTAGATCATGTATATGAAAAAAAAGCTGTAAAAATATCATTGCCATTTTCAGATGAATAAATAAGAGAAACAACTAAATTAAATTAATTAGCTTTTAGTTTTTTATTCCATATAAAATGTTTTTAGAAATAAAAAAATAATCATCATATAAAGTAAAAACTATTAGATTTGACATATTTGCGTCATATTTTTTAATTTTTTTAAATTAATAAAGATTTTCCGAGGGTTTTCAACTATACGTATTTCGAACTGGAACCCTTATAAATTTTAATATAAAAAAGAAATTATGACAAAATATTATTTTTCTTTATAAAATTCTCTTCAAAATAAAATGTCCAATTTATTAATAAATGCCTTTCAAAAGAAATATGATTAAAAGATTTCATTTTAAATAAAATTATGGGATAAATAATATATTGGGAGTCAGTTTAAAAGTCCAGTAGAAAAATGCCCTTTTACTGGTATGAATTTTAGGAAAAAGCATGTATAAAGATTTTTCTTAAATCTAACTTTCAGGGATTACGAAATTATTGTTTTTAAATTAGTACACACAAAAAAATATTTACTAAAACAAATACGTAATATTCAGATAAAAAAGTACTTAAATCAAATGTTTTGCTTGATTGAAGTTAAATACGTATTTTGCTTAGACCAATAGGTTAAAACATGAATCACGTAAAAGTACCGTCAACTGGGGTGACTTCGGACGTTGTGTGTGACTTCGGCTACTTTTTTTGCAAAACCCTCTGAACCAAAGCACGTGTGCACATACAACCCCATAACTTGTGCACACGTGCTTTGGTTTATAGGGTTTTGAGAAAAAGTAGCCGAAGTCACCCACACCGTCCGAAGTCACCCCAGTTGACGGTACTTCAAGTACAACCAATGGTTAGAATAATAAAATTTCTTGTATGGAGTTTTAAAGAAACATAAATAAATTATGGCAAGTAGATATCTATAATGAGTATTTAAAACATTGAAATTAATTTCTTGGAAATAGGTAAAAATTGAATTTAAAACAAATTATATATTTTTTTAAACGAACTAAATATGTTTTTATCAAGTATTTTGCTTTAAACAAGTATCTAACATAGGGATCACAAATACAACATACAATTTTTTTATGAATAAACGTAAGAAACACATTATTATTCATGAGTAAAATTGTCATATGATGCTTATAAACTAAAAATGTAAAAATCAAGAAAAATTTAAGATACGATCTACCTAGATGAATTTTTCTCAGTGTATTTATGCAAAACTTTATCTGACATACCCGCATCTCTTCTCAGGGACGTACCCGTACATTTAATTTCGATGGGTCGACCCTTATCTTTGAAGTTTGCGCTAGATCAAGCATTTTCTGGAAATGTGGGCAATATGGGGAGCGATCCAAGACATCCCTGGAATGTAACACATTGACTGGAACGAATGTGACAAGTCAAATTGTCATAAACAGGGACGTATTCGAGAAATTTATACAAACTAAGTGTTCGGGGTTTGAGACGGAGTCGAGGTAAAAATACCAGTCGACAGTTCGCATATGCGATGCATATAATACTTTTTCACTACCTAAAGCTAGTAACTCCAAATATGAGTTAAAAATATAGTTGAAAAAAGTTAATTTTTGTCTTCAATTGACTATTGCGATGATGCATCGTTAATAAACAATTCTTAACACCGGTCAATAATAAATAATAAATTTATTTTATTGGTTGCCAAGGTTAACAATCATTGACAACGGTAGGTTAGCACTCAATTAGGTAGTAGAAAAATATTCTATTTTTCGACTCATAAGTTCATAATCACACGCATTTTGCGTGTTCTTTTAGGCCCATAAGATGTTAGTACTTTTTTTCTTTCGGGTTGGCAAGAGGACAAAACACTGTCGCTTTACGTTTTCCTTGGAAATGTCAACGTCGCTTTAAAGTTTAATTTTCTATAAAATTTTGTGTTTTTTTATTGCCGTAAGCGGCTCATTTTCTAAACTTGTACTTTAATATACTATTTTCTACTAACTAGTGCTTGCTTACATATTATAATATGTATAATTATATAATTATCTACCGTGGCCAAGGCTTGTTTATCTCGACAACCAATAAAATAAGTGAACTTATTTATTATTTACTTTTGTTAAGCATTGTTTATTGACAACAGTCACGTATGCGAACTGTCTTAAGTGTTCTCTACTGATTTTTTGAAACCAAAGAGTTCGCATACTAGGTGCATAATATACTATCATATATTTGGAGGGTGTTACTCAAAATGGAACCAAGATCCATATACGGTATTGGTGCTTGGTTCCTTTTCCAGTAACGCCCTCCATCTATCATCGAGTCCAAACGTACTCTCGTGCACTAAAAACTCTAAAAACTAGGTTCGCGTACTCGGTGCGTAATATACTATTAATAATTTGGTGCGATTTTTTTTTACAGTGTATACAAATACCTCAAAGTTATCAATTAAAGATAGACTTAATACTCAAGGATTTGCGGAAAATTGTGTGTTAAAGGCTTTTCTTTTGTACGCATCGCCGGAAACTCGTTATTTATTTTCAGAAGGCCTATTGGTGCTTGGTTCCTTTTCCAGTAACGCCCTCCATCTATCATCGAGTCCAAACGTACTCTCGTGCACTAAAAACTCTAAAAACTAGGTTCGCGTACTCGGTGCGTAATATACTATTAATAATTTGGTGCGATTTTTTTTACAGTGTATACAAATACCTCAAAGTTATCAATTAAAGATAGACTTAATACTCAAGGATTTGCGGAAAATTGTGTGTTAAAGGCTTTTCTTTTGTACGCATCGCCGGAAACTCGTTATTTATTTTCAGAAGGCCTCAGAAAATTGGTCTGCGCTTTTCGACAAAGCAAAAATCGCTGGAAAATGGAAAGCTAAAAAAAATGAGTAAAAAATTTCAATACTTAAATTTTCCTTGAGCCTCTGCATAGCTTTTCAGTGGATTAGTTGCTTCGAGAAAAACGAGTCGATTCAATTTCGGCGTTTCGATGAAAAACGAATATTAGATTTTGATTCGGATGCAGTTTTCCTTGAAAGTCGCCGAGGAAAAATTTTTCCGGGTAGTTTTTAAAAGCCAGACAAGAAAATTTTATTGTCGACTTTAAAAAAAAACTTGATCTCATAAAACACCATTTCAAAAAAAAATCACATATATGTAGAGAAATTATTACTAAAAGCAAGTACGTAATATTTAGATGAAGTGGCTCAAAAACTCGTACATTCGCGAGTATGTTAAGCACTTAAATTAACTGTTTTGACGGATTGAAGCTAAATGCCTATCTTACTTAGACCTAAAGGTTAAAACTTGAATCAAGTAAAAATGCTTGGTTTGAATAAAATTAAACTATTATTTATTATTATTTGCTTTCCAATGGATATTTTTCATTAGTAGACTAAAAAACATGTTTACCAACCTCTAGTCAATAAAAAACTGAAAGCGATGGAGCCTGTCGACGATAAATGTAACAACATTATTATATTTTCACGCGCTAAAAATAAAAATAAAGATTTTTTTTTCGTCAACGCATTTTTGGCTAGTTTCACGTTCATAAAGCATAAAAAACTTTTTTTTCATCATAAAATCTCAAATTAAAACTGTCTGTATATTATTTATATGGACGGTGATGCGACAGAACATGTTCAAACCAGGGTATCGCTTCACATTCTATGCGATGTGGTGTTTATTATAATTATTATATTATTTATTTGTATTTATTTATTATATTTAGTCAATTATGATATAGTTATTTTTGTACCTTTTATTAAAAAAAAAGTTTTATTAGATCAATACCCAAAATTTATGAATACTTGAAATTTGTTAAAATAATATTTGTTATTTTTTTTAATTAATGAATTTTATTCATGAAGACCACGAATTTTAAGCATCGATATAATAAAAGCAGTTAACAGCCCAAAATAAAAAAAATCGATCTGTCATGCATCTGTCAAACTGTGAAATTTTATTTTCAAAAACGTATTTACTATGTTTTGGGGTGTTACCAAAAATCCATGGTTTATATTCTGACAAACTCTACCATATTTTTCCAGGGACGCCACTTTATTTTTAGCGCGTAGGTGATATACTTTATATTTATATGACATTTTTATGAGTATTCCATCGAGAGAAAAAGTGATGAAAACATAGAACGCTGTTTTCTGCCAAAAAAAGTCCAAAATATAATAGGTATATCAACAAATTAAACTATTTAATGGTATATTACGCAGCGAGTACGCGAACCTAATTTTCAGTGCACGGGAGTGGTTATTTTTTTACGAGGCGAAGTCAAGTAAAAAAAGCACTCGAAGTGCACTGAAATAGGTTTGCATCGAGTTGCGTATACTATTTTTTCTACGACGTAAAGTTTGTCACTCCAAACATCAGTTTGACAAAGCTGTTAGTATGACAAATTAGTGGAAAATAGTTAGTAGCCTTATTTTTTTTTTTTTTTCATATAAATGTAAATACATAAAAAGACCCCGCGGCGCGCCTTCACAAGCATAACACACCTCCAATCGAACTAGTCTTGAGATATTTAGCAAAACAAGAACACCCCATGTGAACTTACCAATCCAAAATTTAAAAAAATGTAAAATTTATCGTTGTATATATATTTTTTTAAATATTTTTGAAAAAGTTTCTTTTTATATTTTTTTTTTATTTAAAAAAAAAATATATATATTTTTTTTCGTATTTATTTTTATAACTGTGGGAAAAAGTTGTGTTTGTTTTTTTGGCATCAGTATTTTTTTCTTTATCTAATTGCAACACTAAGTGGACCATTTTTTAACAAACGAATCTGCCAATTAGTCAAACGCTGTTTCAGTTTAAAGTCCTACTACGATTAATTATAGAAACAGCAGAAAAAAAAGTTCCATACATTTCATGATATATGGATACTGATTTATATTTTCCGGAAAATGCCTCGGGCTTACAAAATTATTCAACGTTAAAATTTTTTTCTATATTTTACATTTCCCAAACTTTTCAAGTGGCCATAATGTTACAATCTGAACTCTTTATAGACCGGGATTGGTAACATTTTCCAAATGACTCAATTCTTACGATAAAAAGTCCAAACCAATCGATTGGCTTGATGTGTCGTCTTGTATCTTCTAATGGTTGTTATGCGAGCCTCTGGATAGGCCTTAAGTTGTAATTGTAACCTAATAATTTGTCGTTTTCCTTGTGTTCAATATAATTTACGTTTGTACAATGTGTAGAATATGCTAATTTAGTGTGAGTGTATGAAGAATAAACCAAAGAAGTACCTTTTTCAATACCATTCATTAGCTTTAACGACCGTCAATCATCATCAAAAATGTCACAATATTTTATATGTTAAAAGGTACGAGTTTTTAACCAATGATGTAGCTTAAAAATCGCGGGAATTTTAAACTACTATCTTGCATAATTGGACGGACTATAGTGTTATTCAACATTAAATTTTTCGTGCTTTTAACATTTCCTAAACATTTCGAGTGCCTTCGAATGTAAATATACATTTTTATGTTTAAACGACTTTAGTCTAGAGCCTCTACAAGTGGCATAAATGCTTTGGTTTGCTTAATTTCAGGTCAATGAAAATAAAATACCATATAAAAATAAAATTAGGGTTTATAAATATGGGACTTGATAATTTAGATTTGTTTCATACAATGAGAAAAAAGTTAGAATTTATTTATTATTTATAAAATCAGTTTTGATTAAATGAACTTTTTAAAGACCCCCTTTTCCTCCAAAATAATTGTGTATAACTATGAAAATACTAATCTAAATATATTAAATATACCTCTTTGGGGCTTCTGGCACCCAAAAAAACCGGATCCAGGACCTGGCGATTTGAGAATAGCCTTAAATGTGCTTTAAGACATGTATAAAATACAGCCAACAGAAATAATTAAATAAAAATCGTCACCAGCCATACGTGAATCTTTAAAAATTTAATTTGAAACTATAACGTAGCATCATACATTAAATGTAACGTCGCTACAATAAATAAAACGTGCATGAAACCTGAAAAAGCATGCGGCTAAAGAAATTAATTGAATTTCTTTATCTATAATATATTTTTCAAATTGAAGTGAGATAACAGCTCGGCTGAAGGAATAAGAAATGCTGAAAAATGTCCACTTTTCAGGACTATTCTTTAAAACCCGACAGTTTTATGAAGCCACGCTGAAATACCACAATTTCAAAGTTATAATTTTTTATGTGAGGTTATTTCTTCATGTAGACATATTTTTAGATTTACGATATGATAGCTACTTAATTAAATACAGGGTGGTCCGTTTAAGACTTATCAGATAGTTTTTGGCGTTATCATAAGAGCTATCGATATGAATGTTTTTCATGCATACCATACTAATAAAGCTATAAGTTTGTAAAAACAAATGTCTTCCACTTTCTCTCATGATAACCCAAAAAAAAACAGCTGATAAATCCTAGACGGCCCAACCTGTATAAAGAAATTTTAAGAAATATTGTGTGCCATGGTTGAAGTTAGTTTTTAGCTGAATTCGGCCTATTTGCGAGGCTCGTACCTTGTCTCGTAAAGCAAAACAGTCCTTTATAGCTTTTATAGCTTACAAACAACCTATTTTATTATTGAAATTTTAAAGATCTAAGATTATAGGATTCTTTTCACTCAAACCAGATTTAAAATAGGGATAAAAGTGTAATTTATTTACCTGATTTTTTAACGTCAATTTACTTTTTTTATTTCAACCCTGGGATTTTCGTTCTTTTTAATAATTCATATTCTTTTTGGGTCAGTTCAAGAAAGCCACATGCTGCGAAAATAATTAAAAAAATCTTCTTAAAACTTAATATCGATTTTTACAACAAATTTTTAATATACAATGCGTGCAAAGGCTTCTGCCCCACCTTTAACTTTTGGTCGGCTGAAGATATCAACTTCAAATTTGGAAGATGTAAATAACATAACCCAAATAATTTTTTATGGTGGGACAAATGGGATTGTTTTTAATGAAAATGGGGTCGTATTGTACATCATTGAATAGCTTATTAAATTTTCTTTTGATCATGTATTTTTAATTTTTAGACATTTTTAAAATAATGTATCACACGACCGACTTTCCATTTTGAATATAGTTGTCTACATCTAGCAATAGATGGCGCGCAAGAGTTGGTCAGTCTCATGACGTTGTTTTTTTAGTGAATAAAGTCGAAGAATGTTTTCATAATCATCGTACAGGTTTGACTCTTGGTACTGAAGAGGGCCAGTAGCGCTAAATGGTCAGTCTACCAATATCACTGTGTATGACGATTAGAAAAAAGATTTGTATAGTGATTGTATTGTAGTTTATGTTTAAAAAAACTTATATAATATAATAATAGTTCATACCTATTTGAAATTGGAATTTGGAATTGGAATAGCATGTATGCTTATCGATATAATCAGATTAGAAACTAATAGATCTATCTAACATATGTAATAATAGCCACAAGAGGTATTACATGGTACACATAATTATATAATTAGTAATCGATTAACCACAGCTTATTGAACCCATTATAATAATAATTAATGTACCTTAAAGGTAGATATTCGACAATAACACTGGTCTACAAAAAAAATAAAAATTCTTCTCTAAGGAGTAAACATGAGGAGTAAACATGATAGGTCTTATGTTTTTTGTTTGCTGAAATCGAATTTTCTATCTAAAAAAATTTCTATCGCGTAGATTTCGAGTAAATCCCGGTTTTCATAGTCAAAATACCGTATTCTGACATAAGATAAGATGAGATAAGAGCTTTTCACACAGACCAGTCGATATTTCGAAAACTACTGACCCTACGACAAAAATGATTAAAGGTCAAGAATTTTTGTTATGCTATAAATATTAAGCGAGTTAATGCCAAAAATATTAATTTTCGCCTTTGATGCCCTTACCCTACACAGCATTGCTAAAAATATTTACAACTGCAGTTTCAAAAGTTACAAGTATATGTCATCGCCGAGGTATTGATTGTAGTGAAACCACCGCTTTGTGTGGAGTACCAGTCAAGTAGAGGCCTCAAATACGTTACTGCAGTAACTTGACTGGTATACTAAAATAAATAATTTGGCGAAAGCCTATAGTTATAAGGATTACAGACAGGCAAATAAAGTTTTTCACATTTTCTCGACGTTTTATGATATTAAAAACTTAAAACCGCACGAAAAAATTCAATTAACGTACTTCAGTTTACTCGATTTCCAAGGATTTATACTGAAAATTTTATTCCGTGTATTTAAGTTTTGTCTGGAAATATTTATGTAGCCAGACTGTTATGCAAAAATTCTTAAAAAAAGGTATATTGTGTAAATTTTGCCACATAATTTGATTGGTTAAAAATCTATCAAAACTTTTCACGACAATTAATTCAAATTTCGTGTTCGGCGTGGAAAAACTTTTTCCTCATCATTCGTTTTTCCACTGTTCTTTACCGTAATGAAATGTAAATATACAACAAGTCAAAAACTAGCTACACTGCTTCGTTTTTCAAAGTATTTTCTAGGTTTATCAATAAGCTCAGCTAATGTCTCGCATCAAAACATACTCACATTAACACCAATATATATATATATATATATTCATATATGCCACTGATGATTGCAAATAAGCGTGAAACAGCAGCTTTATTTCATTTTGGTTAGGGATTTTCTCATGGATTATGAAAATACTGTAGTAGAGCATTTTCTTTATAGATTTATATTGCTTTTCGTCTACAAGGCACTAAATAAACTTTATTTCATTTATTAACACAAATCTTGAATTCTCAATTTTCAGATGGGGTCGTTACCAACCTTCATTAAGGTTACATGAACGGTTTTTGACTTGCTTGGATCGAAAATAAAGTCCTTTGCTTGTCTGCAGTTCGTTACCCTTGAGCAATTTTTTTTTAGTTTATTTCCAGCCCACGTATTGAGGACTGCTGTACCTTGTTTCATCGTGATATGCCACAACCAAGCATAGGTGCAGGTCCCATGCAAGGGGTCTCGGCTCCGAGCCTGGTGAGTTTATCTGCCTTCTCGTTGCCTGGAACCCCGCTGTGTCAAGGTGGACTCTCTTATTTCTCTCCACCTTCTCCAGGGATTCTATGCACTCTTGCACTAGAGTTTATCTAGTTCCGGGTCTGGTACTATAAGGAAGTATGTTGTTGCGTACACAGAAAAATAGGATTCCTTAAACCAAGGATAAGTGTCTTTCGATATATTCAAATCCATATTCTCTTATTTCTAGCATTTCTTTGAACCAAAGTCAATGTCCAAGAATTTATATAGTTGTTTTCATATTTTCTGTATTGTCGCGATGAGTAAAATAAAATGACAAAACACTATTTGCATATTATTGTCTCTCGAAAAGTCCACACAATGAAAGAGTGAATTATTTATTTATCACTAGAAAGTTTTCTTTTTTGCTTGAAAAAATTAAGGGGATAATTTGCTTTTTACTTTCAAGAGAATAATTTACCAATTTTTATAAGAAATCTATCTATCTATTTCCAGGAATTTGGATACCGACAAATGGGGATACACTTGAAATCAAATCATTAAAATTTGCAAAGTTGCATCATACAGTAATGCATACAGTAATGCATGATATTATAACTTGCACACGGTAAAATACCCATTGTGCATACTATCTTCTGTGGAACACAATGGCTTTATAGTGACTTCCGTACCACTATTTTTAAGGTACGGATAATTTTTTTTCCCAAAAAATTAATTAAGTTTTCCCTATTCTCATCCAAACTGATAGATTTCCTCGTTTTGTAGAAATTGATCAAAGATGGATCAAAGTTACCCAGTTGACGGTATTTCATGAATTATGCTACATTATATAATATTTCTTCCTGACAAAAATGTGTTTTTTTCTTTGTGAAATAGTGTAGAAATAGAATCATTTCAAAACCCATTTTGCCATGGTGATTTTCTGTTGCGGATGATCTGTAATAGCTAATTAATATGGTAAAATGGATGAAGATAATATCAGGTTACGTAAATGCGATGATATTTGTGATGACGTCAGTCCGCATTGCTGTGGATTTGACTCTACTTATGCATAATATAAACATAACAAACTTTGCATAGATGGTCATAGGAAAATATATACAATATAGAATATATTTTCTCGTTACTTTAGTTGATTACACTTTGACATCAGCTCTACTATTTTTTATCAGTTTTGTATGTGTTTTCGCCTCTTTTACGCTTTGGGCTACGAGCAGATCAAAGCAACCCGGGCGACTTTCTTTTGTCGTTTTCGATACACGCGATGCGCCATTGTCTTATCTTGCCTTTCGCCGCCTTTGATCATCACTTTTTGCTATAGTTTATACACGTTTTTGCAGTTTTTTCGCTTTTTTCTCTATTGGTATAACAGAATACTACTGTCGTTAATGAATGAAATTGTGTCGGGAGAAGGCCTAGCTTTATATTTTCAGTATAATACATCCGCTTCATTGATTTAATACAATAATACTGCAAAAATAAAACAATTCCTATTCATAAAAAGTTCTAAACTTGATTTATTTTTAAAGGATTATAATTATTGATATTGAGATATTTATTTTCAGGCTGTATTATTAAAGTTTACAAAAGCGTTCGATGCATTTGATCATTATATTTTGCCATAGTTTATAAACGTTCCTGAAGTCCAATAACTGGACTTCAGGAAATCGTTTGATACAACGGATTAGAATTCTGCACAATTTTCTTTTAAGAAAATGACAAAATATTCACAAAGGAAAACTTTTAAAAACTAGTGTTTTAAAACTCAACACCCTGTACAAAACCATGTTTTGTCAAACAGTGAACAAAAAAGTTGCATCCATAAACCAGATGGCGTTAAAACTACGTGATATATTTTTGGAATATGCTTTAATCAATTTTCCAAACTTTATTTACGATAAATTTTAAATTAAAAGAAAAACGTACCGTTTTTAACTTTTTCGTCTCCAAATAATATTAAATCAGGATCAGGTTTTAGTTTTTACTTAAATTTAACAAATATACAGGGTACTTTAAGTAATAATAAATCAAAAAATATTTTAAGAAATGTCCAAAATTATAATATTTTATATTTTTTTTCATAAACTTGAAAAACAAAGTTTTTTAATTTCCATAAAAATTCTACACCCTGCAACCTTTGTTATTTGTCAGCAGTATTTCATACTAAACCTGTCTAACCAGTATTTATTTTTCATGTTTTTTCTTTGCGTTTTTGGTTTGGACTTTTTTTTTAATCAAAAAACTTTTGTAACACAAAAACGAGTATATAAAAAAATCAGGACATATTCAAGCTTTGAACGCTTTTCCGATTGATTGGTCAAGGCACGCCGGATTTAGCGGATTCCGACGAGATAGTCTATTGTTTTGAGTAGTTGATCCTTTGTTTTTTGTTAACGAGCTCCGGATTTTTATTATTGAAACTTTTCACGCGGATTTTTTTTCGGTGCGCGAATTTTCCCGTTTATGAGTTTTTTATCTAAATAATAAAGGACTTTTATAAAGGTTTAATGTAAAAACGTAAAAACTTGTCTGAACATTAAGGTTGTAAGCCAAAACTTGGGGTTGTCAAAAAATTAACTAATAGTTTTTTAGCAATAACTGGCTTATTACAAACTTTCAGCTAAAAGTTTTTTATTATTATAATGACTGAATGATAATAAAACAACATTCTGTTATTGTTCCCAGATTCTAAGAACTTGTAATATTTTACAATATGCTAATTTCAAAAATAAACTTAAGTTTTTTATTGGTTGACAGCCAGCAGAAAAGCTTGAATCCTACAACCATGGTAATAGTGTTATTATTAATGGGAAAACTGTGGAGAACGCTGTTTCGCTTGAAAATTCAAACTAATCCGGCGGTGTGCGTCAAACCAGCTGGTCAACTAGCAACTATACGTTATTCCTTAAAAGACTTTATAGATTTTAAAAGTTTTTTTAGTGGTAGGAAACAATATGTGCCCAACGCTGTTAAGTGCACATGTCGGCTGACAATTCTTCTTAAACTACCATCGCAGTTAAGACAAAAATTAGGTTAAATCATGAAACTTAGAAATCTAGTTTGTTTATTTAGTCATCATTATTATAAGCATCATTATCAGTTTCCTATGTTAAAATGAGTTATTTATGCCATAAAATTTTTAAATTGATTAAATAATGTTAGTAAGATACACTTTTAAAAATAATCAGTTCCGTTTTAAAAGGGAATAATTTCAAGAATATTTTGTGCATTATACATGAAAAATACATTTTTTCGGCTTGAAAAGTAGTTAGTCTATCCATCTGTTTATGTGACTTTTTGTAGACGCTTGAACATTTATTTTTTTTGCTCCATTTATAACCTTATTTCTCTCTTAATAAAAATGTTTCTTTTTCTTACAACTGTCATAACGGATAAAGTAAAACATTACTTTTTTAAATGTAGCAATGTTTATATTAAATTAAATAAACTTCTTATCGCTCTCCTAACTAACTTTTAAGGCGTATTTTTAGTTTTCTTAGAGCAAAATTATTGTTGAAAAGTTGAATTTTGTCAAGTTGTCTTTAGCAGCAACGAAATTTTCCTACAAAGCTTTCTTGTAATAAACATTTTCCAAGAAAATAGCCGAGATAAGTCATGTACTCAGGCCCATAATATTTTTTAAAAATGATTTAATAGGATACCGTTTTTTTTCAAAAGTCCGCCTCCCTTTAACTTTTAAACGGCTTAAGATATCAAACTAAAATTTGAAATAGGTAAATAACGTACCCCGTAATAGGGGCACAATGGAGGCCAGGTGGGTCGTGTGATACATTACTTATATATAAGAGCTCAAAACGTATTTCATATTTGGTATTATTTTTATTTCTTAAAAAAAATATTGCTTAAATATTTCTGAAAAAGACTTTAGGGGTAAGTAAGTACTACCAAACACTGTTTTTTACTGGCAAGAGTACAGTAACTGTGCAGTATGGTTTTAAGGTTGGTCTAATTATTATTTCAGATGTAAAAGTGTTAGGTACCCTTATAATTAAAAAGATAAACGAAAAGACATTAACGTGAAGATATAAAGCATTGTTTTCGAGTTTTTTATGAATTTTAACAAAAGGATTTACTTAGCAAGCTTTTAAAAATTAGTGAATCGGAAAATTTTTAGGACATGCTCAACTTGGTAAAAAATTCCGATTTTTGCTTTATTTTAATTTTAATTTTTAGAAAATAAGTAAACTTCAAACACATAACCTTAAATTGACAAACTAATTTTAAGGTTATTTTGCGTTTTTTTATGTTTAGGTATTAGGTCGTAGGAAAAATAGTATACGCACCTCGACGCAAACCATTTCAGTGCACATCGAGTAAAAAAAAGCACTCTCGTGCATTAAAAACTAGGTTGGCATACTCGGTGCGTAATATACTATATGTTTCAGATATTTTTCGTTAATTTCCACCATTTTAATCTTAATCATGTATGTATTTTAATGTAAAATTATATAATATTAAATTATATTTATTAAGATTAAGATTAAATAATTTTACACAATTTTAAATATTTTACATAATTTTACATAAATTAATATAAATTTTTATGTTGTAGGACTTTTTTCTAGAAGCAGCTGTTTCTTTGACCTTTTTATCTTATATTAATATTAATGTTTTTCTTTTTTAATATTTAGTAAATCTGCCAAACTATAAAAAAGGACGTACGGTGTAAAATTATCATTTATAATGTATGTCTTAGGTGATTCCATAAATAAAATAACCATAAATAACCCTAAAGATAAAAGGTTTTCGATTTCATATTATTACACATTATTACATACAGTACATATATATTACATAAATTCATGTCAGTTTAGCCGGCCTCTGTGACCCTTAATCCCATATTTTTAGAGTCACTCTATCTAGTATTGGCTCAGTTGGTAAACTATGAACATAAAAAAACAGTTGAAAGCTACGTATTAAATGACTAGATCGCACATACTAACTGAATTAAGCTCTACGCTGAAAAAAATAAATATATAATTACAAAGGCGTAGATCTTTTTCTTCTGTGGGGGGGGTTATACCCAGGGCCGGCCTTTTAAGCCTCAAATTTGGCGCCTCTAGCAAAAAAAACACCCTAAAATAAAGCTTCGTGCGCCTACAAAAAAAAGTTGCCCCCCAAAAAATGCCATCAAGAAAAAAAAGCTTTGTCCCTGACGGTTTCTACAAAACGTGGTGCCCCTACAAAAAAAACCAAAAAAATACCCTAAGACAAAAGCTTTGTCCCTGACGGTTTCTAATAAACTTGGCGCCCAAAAAAATACCAACAAGAAAAAAAACTGTGTCCCTGACGGTTTCTATCAAACTTGGCGCCCTGCAAACAAAATTGGCGCCCACGCCTATGGGGGGGTAATTACCCCCATTATCCCCCCCCCTCATCTACGCCCTTGATAATTACACATGATTCTGCATGTAAATGTGATTCAATGCAAATACTTGTAAAATTTACTAGATTTTCGATAAAATTTTAAAACTGTACATGTGTTTTTAGAATTTTACACCGCTTGTTTTTTCCTGTCCCTACTTCTACGAAAGCGCTAGAATTGCCGCTAAATGGAGTGACCACTTAATCCCATATTTTTTGTCAGTCATTTCCATTTCCCGGAGTCCAGGCATAGTCCGGCGGATTCCGGGCGAGCAATTTATAACGTCGCGACGCCCGCTTATTTCCACCGGAACTCCGGATCACGGTCGACCGGAAATATTAACAATAGTCTCTAGTTCGTTATTTTACACGAAATACTCGAAAATTGTGTGAAGACGATGTTATTTAACTTCACTTTTGGTTTATGCCTTTCCGTGTCCTTAGGGATTAGAAAGTATTCTTCCCTATTTATTATATTTTTTACAAGGATCAATTGGACGGCTTTTTCCAGAAGGGAACTACACTGTAAAAAATAAATATGTAATTACACATTATTCTGCACGTAAATATGATTCAATGCAAATACATGTAAAATTTAGTAGATTTTACATGTTATTTTATAACTGAACATATAATTTTACAATTTCACATATAATTTTAAAATTTTATATGTACATTACATGTAAAATTACATGTAAAATCTAGTAAATTTTACAGACTTCACTGTAAAAAATAAATATGTAAATTTACATGCAGAATCATAGGTAATATGTTGCCATGTAAAAGTTACGAGATTTTACATGTAATTTTACGATTTTATATGAATATTACATCTAAATTACATGTAATATTATTATGAAATTGTAAAATTACATGTAAAATCTCGTTAATTTTTACTTGTGGCAACACATTACCTATGATTCTATTTATTTTTTCAAGTTTGAAGTTTTAACTAATTTAAAAAAAAATCTATACGTACATACGTACATTAAGCGTGCGTAAGCTGATTAAGAAAACATTATCGAACTTTATTCACTTTAGAAGCAAAATCATTAGATTGATGAATATTTATGCACCATCTATATTTAGAAGACTACTACTTCTCTTAATCTGGAGACAGACTTTGAATGGGAATGTATTTTTTTATAGTGTACGTACACTTTTATTGTCAAAGCGAAATAGTAGAAAATAAAGAATAAGAAAAATAGAAAATTAAACAAAGAAATTAATATAAATCTCTATAATATTGTGTTGACAATTAGAAACCCGTAAATAATAATTTAAAATATAAATCGAGCAATATTTTCGAAGCAAACACAAACACTTTGAAAGTAAACAAAACGCCAGTTGGCTGCAGCACACTTTTAAACAAAGTATATGCTTTCATTTTAACAGATAAATTTTATTTAAATTTAAATATTGTCGATATTTCATTTCAATGCCCAGAAAAAATGATTCCTTGAACCAAGGAAACTTGTCTTTTTATATGTTCAAAGCCTTATACCCTTGTTTCAAGGCTAGTATTTCTTTAAACCAAAGTCAATGTCCTTGAATGAAGAGCACGGTTTTGAATTAAGACCCGCGCTCTTCATTCAAAGACATTGACTTTGGTTTAAAGAAATACTAGCCTTGAAACAAGGGTATAAGGCTTTGAACATATAAAAAGACAAGTTTCCTTGGTTCAAGGAATCCTGCTTGAGTCTGGTTTGAATGAATATACTTACAAGTTTGGCTGCCCAAAAACACATTTCTTTACTTTACTGGTGTTACTGTGTTTTAATAGTAATGGCCCAGTTGCGAAAATAAAACATTTTCCATAATTTATCCTCACGATTTTTCTCTTTTTCTCGTTTTGTGATCGAAAGCTTTATTACCAGCTTAACAAAACTAAAAACTGCAAACTACATACTTTTATTTAGGTCATTTGTTTATTTCTATTCACTAAATAAATAGTATTCAGAAGTAAGTGACAACATTGTAATGGTGATTTTATATAAACATTAGGGTTTACCGAGAATGAAAAAATCGGGATTTCTCGGTCTTGATTTCGAGAAAAAATTAAGGCAAAAGTTAATGTTTTAGCTAAGTTCTTTATACAAGTTATGGAATTAAATTTTTTTTTGTCAATTATAAACACTTGTATGGTTTATTGTGGGGATGTTTCAACGCGTTACACTAAGGTCAACCAATCCTACAGATTGAAGAAAGTTTTCAAAAAATCAAGTCTCGAGCGAGATGAGACAACAAGATAATCGTCGAGAAATGGTCAAGACAAGATTAAACTATTTATGGTCTTGAAATTAGAGAATCACCGAGTCTCGTAAAAGCCTAAAAAGGCTTATAGTGGCTTCCGAACCACTTATAAGATTTAATTCCCCTCTAGTGCATCATCATGATTGTAACCCAAATGTAAAAATTTTAATTTTTACTTTTATATTTGAGAATTCTAAAATTAAAAGTATTGAAATACACATTTTGAATTAAAATTGATAGGTGTCCTGCAAAAAATGAAATGATAATTTTATAAGCTTTCTATCTTTTATCCAGTTGCTGTTTAAAATAGAGTTTTTACCGTTGGGGTCATTCTATGAATATAAACGGCTATATAATGGCGAAAATGGCCACTTTAAAGTACAAACACGGCAAAAGATGAGATTCAACGCAACATTAAACATACAAAAGGGCCAAAATCAAGTATTTTGAAACACAAATCCAATAAAAATGCCCTACAAGCCTATAGCATTTAATGAACATATCAATCTAAGCGTGAAAGTTTTGTTGGTTTTATTAAACTTTTAGCTTTAATACTAGGAACCTTTAATGATAACATTATAAGATAGGCGAAACACTCGGTATAAAATATTTAACGTAGGAAAACTGGTACAAAAAATTCAAAAA